>CAUYUJ010001281.1:374078-414078 GCA_963575745.1 Prorocentrum cordatum
AATAAGGGTCCGGGGCGAGGGAGGCTGGGGCCAGGGCCAGGGGACGCCAGAGCCAAGGAGGGAGGCTGGGTTCAGGGCCAGGGCAGGAGGACTGGGGCTAGGACCAGGAGCCAGAGGTCCGGATTGGGGCGCGGAGGCCAGGGGATGGAGGGCAGGGAGACGACGACGAGGGTGGGAAGCCAGGGCCAGGGAGACGACGACGAACCACGAAAATAAAGAGGTCCGAGCTCTAGAACACAACTGTGCAAGAGAAGAATCCCCAAAAATAGTCGGGGGACGATTGTTTGATCATTTTTGAGCATTGGGGGGTATTTGTTGGGTATTTTTAATTTTTCGTCCAAAACCCGCCTGTAGGGGGACAGGCCCGACCTAAACCTAGCCTGCACCGCAGAGCTCGCACCACATGAAGACATGGCACCACGCAGCTCAAACCAGACACCTTACGCCACATATATTGCACATCCACAGTGCAATAGCCCACTGCTGCGGGTCCTCGCTAGCCAACATTCTTCCCCTTTCTCTCCATCTTCGGATTCCGTGTTCTTCTTCACGCTTCGCGTATCCCCTCCAGCGACTCGCCGCTGGCGCTTTCGCCTGCGGTTGCTACAAAAAGTATCCCCATCAGCGGGATGGCTGCACGTCGGCCGCCTGGCTGTCCTGGCAGCTCTTGCAGCCTGCCTTCAGCCCCCGGCGCCACTCAGCGTCCCTCGGCGGCAGCTTCGGCAGCCGTGAGTGCGCTCGCTGGGCAATTAGGCTCCGCTCGTAGCCTGGGTTGACCTTTGACGCCGCCTGCGCCTTCGCTTGCGGCTGCCTTCGCTTGCGGCTGCGAGTGAGAGTTGACGGGGAGAGAGACGAATAGACGTGGTGAGCCAGAGCGGGCAACCAGGGTGAACAGGAAGATCTTCGGAGCCAGGGGCTGGCCTTTGGAGGGCCTCTCCGGGCCATCCCTGGGGCCCGCGTGGGTGGAAGGGAAGGAGGAGGAGGAGGAGGAGGAGGAGGAGGAGGAGGAGGAGGAGGAGGAAGAGGAGGAGCAGGAGGAGGAAGAGGAGGAACAGGAGTATGAATAATCATAGTAAGGGACATCTCATGAGGAAGGCTAATCATAGTACTAGTAATCATAAGAAGACGACGATCACATCGATGAGGAAGCGGAGGAAACGGAACTGGAGAACGATGAGGGCAAGGACGAGGAGGAGGAGGAGGAGGAGGAGGAGGAGGAGGAGGAGGAGGAGGAGGAGGGGAAGGGGAAGGACAACGAGGGCGAGGGCAGAGTCCTCAAAAATCTTCTCTTGGAGTCCTCTTCGGGTTCTTTTTGAAGGGTTTCGGGGTCCTTCTCCTTGGAGCCCTTGTGGAGGGCATCGGGGCCCTCGTGGGGCTCTCTCTCGTGGCTCTCTTGTGGGGGCCCTTCGGTTGCCCCAGAGGGCCTCTCTTGGGGCTATCGTGGAGGACGCCGGTGCGAAGGAGGGAGTCGTCGCAGCCAGTGTTTGTCCTGCCCGCGAGTGTCTCGGCTGCGACGCTGGGCCCTGGCCTCAGTGGTCTCACAGCTCAGTTGGTCAGAGCGTTCGGCTAATGACCGAACGGTCCGCGGTTCAAGCCCGCGTGGGACCATTTGCAATGTATTCGGCCTGCCGCGGCGCCCAGCGCGGCGCGCAGGCTGCACAGGCGGGCAGCAGGAACGCGGAGGACGTTTGTGAGAAGAAGGGGGGTCTCGACGTTTGGCCCCCCTGTTTCCGGGGCCGTCAACATCGGAGGCTGATAGGCCTCCTACCCTGACACGTCGATGAGCGAACTGGCCGTTTTCGATTCGCGAGGGGGCGTCGCGGCCGTCATTTTTGCGGATCCAGGTCCGTCGGCTTCGGTCCTGGGCCGTTTTCATTCAAGGGTGGCTTACTGAAGGGAGGTGTGTCCACCGCCGATCGGAATCCCTCCTTAGGGGTCCGGCGAGGGGCGCTCGTGGGGCGATCTTGGGCGCTCTGGTCTTGGGCCCATCTTGGTGGTCTTCAGGCCTCGAAAGCGCACCGAATGCGAAAATGCCAGAAGACCGAACTCATGTATATTCCGTTGGTTTGTGATGGGTTTCGATTTTTTTTTGGGGGGGGGGTGACGGGGCTCCCAGAGAGCTTGGAGCCCTCTAGCGGCCTTCGTCGGGCATCTTGGAGGCGTGTCGGAAGCTATCTTGAACAATCTTCCGAACAACCATCTTGACCAATCTTTTTGAACCCTGCGACCCCCCCCCCGAAAAAACCTCGGGAGGGGGGGGGGCACCCCTCCTCGAAGGGAAGAGGGTCTTTGGAAGAAGGACAGCACTGGCCAGACCACCTTGGCCCACAGGGCCGGTGGGATCTCTTCTGACCTGGAGAAGGGAGACGCCCGCCCGGCCCCGGGAGGCCGCCGCCGCGTGGTGGCCGCCGCTGGCTGCTGCGGCGCTGGCGCTGTGGCTGTTGCTGCTGGGCTCTCTCGGATGGCTGCCTCCCTCCGCCGCCTCCTCCTCCTTCCTCCCTCCTTCCTCCTTCCTCCTCCTCCTCATCCTTCCTCCTCCTTCCTCCTCCTCCTCCGCCTCCTCCTCCTCATCCTTCCTCCTCCTTCCTCCTCCGCCTCCTCCTCCTGTCTTAGTGCATTTTCAAGCTTTGAGTCGGACCTTGCTCCTTCAGGTGTTCGTCGTCGTCCTCCTCCTCCGCCTTCCTCCTCCTGCTCCAAGCTCCTCCTCCTCCCTCCTCCTCCTCGTTGCCCCAGGGCGCCCCACAAGCGGCGCGGAGTGCTTTCCAGCCGCCGCGCCTCGTCGAGAGCGTTCCGGGGGTGCCCGGATCGTCCCAGACGGCCGGCGAAGTGCCGAGGTGCGGGCCGACAAGTGCCCTCCTCGCGTCGTTCGGGTGGACCCCAAAGGGGGTCCAGCAAGAAGGGGGGGTGACATAGGTTTGGTGCAATAGGCTTGCGGGGTTGCAATACACTTGGTGCGCACATGTGTTCTCGATTTTCGTGTGCAGTACATTACTTGCAATACATTGCCACAATTCTCTGGCGCAGTACGTTTGCAATCCAATTGCCCCAAATCTATTGCACCACTCCCTTTCAGCTGGGCCCCCTTATGGGTCACCCAACGTCGTGAACAGAATCACGGCGGCAGGCGTTTTCAAATGTTCTGGATCCGAGGGTTCCACGTGAAGAAGACATGGCGTCCTCCATCTCTTCGCCGCGGTGTAGTCGTCCCGTCCCAGGATTCTATATGGATCCGACCGATGCGATTCGAGATCGATTCTGGCAGGCCCGATCCGATCCGATTTCGATGTTTCGACTGTCCGATGCGGCCCGATGCATGCATTGCGCTGCTGTGCATTCTGGCGCGGCCAGTCCGAATCGATAAGATCATATGCCGTTGCGGCCCGATGCGATTCATGATCTGATCTGGTTTCCCGAATCGATGCTGACTGGTCGTGCGTTATTCTCGTCCTCCTCGTCCAACTGCCTGGACAGTCTCCTCCCGATCCTTCCCCTCGTCCCTCGTCCCGTTCATGCTTGCGCTGCTCGCTCTATCCCTTCTCCTCTCTCTCTATGTCCCTCCCCCTCTCTCATACATGTGATACAGATTCTCTCTTCTCGCTTCTCCCGTTACGTATTTTGGTTGATTAGCATGTTTCCATACATTGGTGGTTGTCTCTCCCTCTCTCTCCCTCTCCAACTCCTTCTCTTCGACCCCCCTTCCTGTCGCCCTCCTCCCCAACAGGGAGAGTAAGGAGGTGGAGCAGGTTGTCGCGGTCGTCATCGCCGTCGCCGCCGCCGCCGCCGGCGTCGTCGTCGCCGTCGTCGTCGTCGCCGTCGCCGTCGTCTTTGTCGTCTTTGTCGTCGTCGTCGTCGTCGTCGTCGTCGTCGTCGTCGTCGTCGTCGTCGTCGTCTCTTCGTCGTCGTTTGCGTCGTCGTTTGCGTCGTCGTCGTCGTTCGCTCCGAGGCTCCGACCCGGGCTGCCTCGGCCCCCGCACGCTGCAGCCGCAGCACGAGCGGCTGCGCCGGCAGGCGCCCCCTCCCCCCCCTGGGCCGGGGAGGGCCGGGCCCTCCGCGCCTGGCTCGGCACGAACGGAAGGGGTACGGAAGGAAGGGGTGCAAAGCCCAGCAGTAGTTTTTCAAGTCGGGCCTGTCCCTCTACAGGGGGAATTTTCAAGAGATAGTCCGGTGACGATTTTTTTGACTATTTTTGGTCATTTTGGGAGTCTGTTTCGAGTGTTTTTACTTCTCCGCCCCAAATCCCCCTGTAGGGGGACAGGCCCGACCTAACAGTAGTTCCTGCTCATTTTGAACAGGACTCTCTGTCCACGCCGCCGCGGCCTGTGTCCATTCGAGACAGAAGGCCGCCTGCCCAGCAGCGGCCGCTGTTGCTTTGGGACAACATTCGTTGTTAGGCATTGTGCCCATGTTTTCCATACCCATCTCGGGCGTCCAAACTGGCGGGCCGGAGAAGGTGGAGGCAGGATGGGCACGACGATGGGGCTGACCCACACGTCGGGCGTCTCGAAAAAATCGAGGCGGAGGTTTTTTGCTTTTGGCCTCTCGGGGCCCTCGCCAGGCCTCGGGACCGTCAAAAAAGGACTCGGGATGAAAAACCGGTCCCGGGGAAGTGGTCGGGAGGTCGGGGGCCCGCGTCTCGAAAAAATCGAGACGTTGGATGTGTGGGGGTGACGACGACGACGACGTTCAAGGCGATGACGACGACGATGACGAGGGCCCTGGTGATGGTGATGATGATGATGGCGATGTTTAGGGAGAGAGCGCTCAGGCGAGTGCCGGGATGAGGTTATGAGGGAGGGGGAAGGGGCCGGCCGTGTCCGCGGGCTAGAACCAGAGGGAGGGGTACCGCCCTCGAGGTGGACTTTTCGCCTCACGCCTAGTGGGAAGGAGGCGGCCGAATTTGCCCCCCCGCCCCCCCTCCTCCCTGTTCGGTTGACACCACAACGCGCTTTTCCATACAGCTGCAGTTGAGTCGCGTGTTCCCCCCCCCCCCTCTCACACTCCTCTACCACAGGGCGCTCTGCGGATGGTAGAACATGTGTATGTGCGGTTTTCAAACTTGAGTTTAGTTGGGCATATGTTTCACAAGGCCAGTTTGTCATTTCTAGCAGTTAGGCGGAAGGATGGCGTTCTTTTTCAACGCCGAGATCTCGCTTGAAGTCATCCACCGACATTCACACGGATTCAGGATCGGTTTTTTTCTCCTAAATTCGACGTCCGAGTTGTGTCCCCCAGGATGTAAGTACACAGCCTTTGAAATCATATTTTTCACTTGGCACGTCTGAATATGTTGTCCGTTCCCGAACAGCCAAATCTACGGAGGGCGGTCCATGCTCAAAATCGTGTTTGCGTTCTGGCGCTACGCAGCGTCTCAAAGTTTCTGCCAGCTAGATGGGTCGAGAACGATCTCCACTCTTCAGTGTCAGTGAGTTTGCCACCATACTCGTTCGAATCTCAATATTGCCGGTGATGCCTACTGAAAAGCCGTCCCGAGATTTCTGAAGACCTCTGGTGGGGTCATCTTGGCATTGACGTTCCAGCCCGCCCAGTATCTGAACCTGCGGCGGACCTATGGGTCCTTCATGTTTGCAGCGGGCGTCTGCTTGGGCTATACAGAATACGCCTACGGAGCTAAAAAGAAGAGGACCTGAGACGGGTCAGTGGGTTGGAGCATCTGTGATGACGTTGGAATGATGTGGTCTTCCTCATCGTCGTGCTCGGCGCCGTCCTCTTTTTTTCATTCACTCCTTCATTCTCTCCCTCTCTCTCTGTCTCTCTGTCTCGTCTCTCTCTCTCTCTCGCTCTGTGCCTATCTGCCTCGCTATACCTCCTCTCTCTGTCTCATGCTCTCTCTCTCTCTGTCACCCTCTCGCATTCTCGTCCCCTCTATTCACCTCGCGCGCCCTCCCCTCGTCCTCCTCCGTGCTCTTCCTTCTCCTCCTTGCCTCCTCCTCCTTTTGACGTTGTGCAAAGCGTGTGGAGTGCATACGAGCGGAAGGAGGAACGAACTAACCGTGCAACAGTAGCTAAGCGGAGCTTTATACTTACCCCCGCCGACAGTACATACCATACGCATATACTACCACCCACCTTCGTTTGTTTGTCCAGGCACGCAGCGTCTGACGTTGAAATGTATCCACGCCTCGATTGTAGATACGGGCTTGCAGCCAAAGGTAGCATGCATAATCAAGTGCAAGCGATGACAGTTCTTGGGCCGCATCCCAGTTTTTTTTCGGTTCACCCCAAACCACCTTGGTCCCTCTGGAACCTCGTGCCTTCTGTATGCTTTCTCTTCGGGTCGAGCACGAGCCGAAAGTACCAACAAACGAAGGCACTGTCTTGGTGAGGCTGGCCTGCCATGCTGGCCCGTAGTATCTGAGTGTCCACTGCTAGGAGTAGGCGCGTGCAAGTATGCGATATAATGGGGGCTGGCCTGGCCTGTCTGACGTGCTTACGGGGCCCAACCTGCCCTGAGGGTCGGGGAGGTCCCGAGAGGAGGGAAGAAATAGGGGGCAAGATGGACAACGGTGAGGTGAAGAAGAGAGGAAAGGAGGAGCACTCGACGGCTACCTCCTCCTCCTCCTCCTCCTAGTCCTCCTCGCTCCCTCTCCTCTCTCCTCCTCCTCCTCCTCCTCCTCCTCCTCCTAACTCCCCCTCCTCCTCCTCCTCCTCCTTCTCCTCCTCCTCCTCCTCCTCCTCCTCCTCCTCTCCTCCTCCTCCTCCTCCTCCTCCTCCTCCTGATTCTCCTGATGCTCCTGCCCAGAATGCTTCTGCTCCTGCTCCACCTGCTGCTGCTCTCCTGATCGTCTGGCCGACAGGCTCTCGAGGGCGCCCTGGACCTGTGGCGCAGGCCACTGGAGGAGCAGGCGGCGCGGGGCTGGCAGAGCACGAGGGAGCCCGGGGGAGGCGGGCCGAGTCAGTAACGCTCCCACGGTCCGCCTTCCCTCCACAGGCGATGACATGCAAACATCTCCTCCTCCTCTTCCTCCTCCTCCCATCCTCCTCCTCCCCCCCCTCCTCACTCCTCCTCATCTTCCTCCCCTCCTCCTCCCCTCCTCCTCTCCTCCTCTTCCCTCACTCCTCCTCCTCCTCCTCCTCCTCCTCCTCCTCCTCCTCCTCCTCCTCCTCCTCCTCCTCCTCCTCCTCCTCCTCTCCTCCTCCTCCTCCCCTCCTCCTCCTCCTCCTCCTCCTCCTCCTCCTCCTCCTCTCCTCCCTCCTCCTCCTCCTCCTCCTCTCCTCCTCCTCCTCCTCCTCCCTCCTCCTCCTCCTCCTCCTCCTCCTCACTCCTCCTCCTCCTCCTCCTCCTCCTCCTCCTCCTCCTCCTCCTCCTCCTCCTCCTCCTCCTCCCCCCCCCCTCCTCCTCCTCCTCCTCCTCCTCCTCCTCCTCCTCCTCCTCCTCCTCCTCCTCCTCCTCCTCCTCCTCCTATTCTCTTTCCTCATCACTCCACCCTCCTCACTCCTCCCTCCTTCCTCCAACGGCCCCTCCTGCCTCCTCACCGCTCTCACCGGGGGCCGCTGTGTGCGGCGCCGCGCCAGCGCGCCGCCCACGACCCAGACGGTCAAGGCGCGTGGACGAGCGACGGGGCCCGTTTCCATACGTGATGGGCTCGCTACGTCGTTGGATCAGGCGGCATCGGCCTCATGTCTCGGGGTGGGAGGGACTTTCCCGGATCTTGCGCCCATGCGCCAGATCCACAGGTCCCTTACCCATACCAGCGTGCGCCCGACTCTCCTCCCCGTCCTGCCTGCGAGAGGCAGGATGGAGAGGAGGGAGATGGCATAACGACAGCCACGGAGGAGGATCAGGGGTAGGAGGAGGAGGAGGAGGAGGAGGAGGAGGAGGAGGAGGCGGAGGAGAAGCAGGTGGAGGAAGAAGGAGAGTAATCTCATGAGGATTGTAAGAAGGGGGAGGGTAAGATTCGAGGCAGGAATCGGAGGATCAGGAGGAGTGGATGAGAGGAGAAGGGAAGAGCGAGGATGAGGGATGCTAGAGGATGGAGGAAGGCGGCGTAGGGAGGGAGGCGTAGAGAAGAGGAGGAGAGGAGCAGGAGGAGCAGGAGGAGTAGGGAGGAGGAGGAGGCGTAGAGACGAGAGGAGCAGGAGAAGCAGGGAGAGGAGCAGGAGGAGCAGGAGGGGTAGAGACGAGGAGGAGGAGCAGGAGGAGCAGGCGGAGCATGAGCAGGAGGAGCAGGGAGAGGAGGAGGGAGGACAGAAACATTGAAACTTCATGCGTCGACCGCC
This sequence comes from Prorocentrum cordatum, assembly GCA_963575745.1. Classification (NCBI taxonomy): domain Eukaryota; class Dinophyceae; order Prorocentrales; family Prorocentraceae; genus Prorocentrum; species Prorocentrum cordatum. The sequence goes on from CAUYUJ010001281.1 coordinate 382,317, forward strand.
TATGCGGAGGCCTCCCTCGGATCCGAGGTTCCGGAGGCGAAATCCAGAATGCAGAAACCGGAGGGCAACGATCGCAAGAGGGAGCTCGCTCTAGCAGCGGCGAACAGGAAGACCTCCGAGCTGGACAGCCAGACGCTCTCGGCGCTCGCGGCTCTCGAAAGGGACCTGAAACGGCCCCTGCAGCCAGCGGCTTCGGCGACAGGCCAAGGGGCGGCCCGGAAGTAATCGCAAATTCAAATGCTCAAAGGAGGCATTTTTGAACATCTTCTTGCTGGCCAACCAGGGGTAATAGAGGATTTCGGCATACAAGTCGTGGACAGGTTGCGGCCTTACCGGCCAACTTTGCGAACCTCGAGCGCAAGTTCCAAGGCTTCCAGAGGATCCACGGGTTCAGCCAGCGTCAAAAGCTGGCATCCACAGGGCAGGAGCAGCGCAGCTTCTTCTACAGGCCGCCGTACTTCTCCATCGTCGAGGCCCTCTTCGAAGGCCCCTCAGAGCGGCACGCCCGCGCGCTACCCCAGGGAAGTATCCCGGCCCGCCGACGCCCGCGCCAACAACATCAACATGCAGAAGTACACGATTGTATACATAGTTTGATTGAGAGTGCGTTCTTTGTTTCACCGAGTGCAGTCCCAGAGGATCCACGTTTCCCTTGACAGGGAAGTTGCCGAGGACATGCCAGACTACGTATACAGTGCTCTCACCTCAGGGTCCAAGTTCATTCCAGACCAGCGTTGCTCACATGTCAAAGACACACTACCCAATCTTCTCCGTCTCTCGCGTACATGTGCTCTTTCTGATTACGATTGCTACAAAGATCGTGAAGACAATCGTGATTCTGTTTTTCAGCGCCTCAAGCAGCGCAGCAGTTTCACACCTAAGTTCAGTGAAGCCTTGGGCCGAGAACTCTGCATAACTCGGTGGGCTCTGGCTGATTACAGACCGCTACCCAAGAGGAGGAATTGGTCTTTCTAGGGCTCCAAGGCGACTTCTTGGCTCCGGAAGAACCCAGATCGCGTCAAAGTTCTAGATGTCGACAAGAACCTGAACGACGGACTGTCCGACGCCAGTTGGGTGCACGGGGAACGTCTCAGGCTCTTGGGAGAAGCGGTCACGTCTATTACGCGGGCATTTTTCCAAGACGTGGTCAGATGCTCACGTTCTTCTCCAACTTCCTATCGACCACATGTTCGCAACCGTTTCCGCCAGAGTCGACTTGAAGAACGTCGCCGCTCCTCTTGCGGGCGTCATGCGGAATACTAGTCGTGGCAAGTTCCGCCTTCGACCGGAGATCCATAAATGGCCAGCCAAAACCAGACCAATCATGAATCTCACAGGGTGTTGGAGCCACGGGGCTTCAGACGTCCTATGCGAAATCCTATGACCTGTTCAGAAACAGTGTTTGCACGTTGTTCAGCACACCGAGCAGTTGCAGGACAGGTTCGCAGCGCTGAGCGTCATCGACGATGCGGCGCTCCAGATTCACTCCGTGGACGTTTGCAATTTGTACCCCCCGACGATGCGTACCAACGTGTCAGTTAGCACTTGGTGAACTATTGGAGGTCCAAAAACAGAGAAGAAGGCGTCACGCTGGGCTGCCTGCTCTTCCGGCTCGTCTTGTTCAACATGGTTGTACAGTATTCGGATCTGTTGTATTGGGTGCGGAATGGGATTTCTACCGTTTTTTCGGCAGGAGTGATGATTGCAAACATTTATCTTCATGATTCAGATTGCGATGCAATTCGCATCCCGAGGAGGTCATTTCTGGAACAGATTTGTCGACGACAGTCTCTTGATCTCAACCAGCGCTGTCAAAGATGCCGTCCACGCGCGGCTCAGCAGCTACCATCGTGATATCAAATGGGACACGCCTGTCTCTGGGATGGGAGGCCTACCCTTTCTTGCATTTCAGCTTACCGTTGACTTTCAGCTTCTTGACTGCGTGAAGCCCATGCGCAAGCTTCTGTACGTACCATACACGCCTGCACACCCTAGCCACGTCTTCGCTTCTGTATCTTTTCCACCGCCTCGCCAATACCTCGGCGTTGCCGGAAAGAGGCAGACCTCGGCCGCCACCTCCGCGATTCCATGATTCGCTTCCAGAGCCAGTGACATCCTAGTTGGGATTTGAGGCATGTGCGCAGAAAACCCACGAACTGGTCGACACGAGCGTGAAGGCGCAGGCTAGCGTCGCGTATGCAGATCAGTCGTCACCCACAGCGGTACCCCGAACACGGGTTTCATTCGCAATCACGTGCCGTCTTATGCCAGCGGCCACGACAAGATCGCCTTCGCAGGGCATGTGCAACACAGCCGAGTCAGAAAGGTCCACGCGTTCAATTGGCAGCAGGGCGGGTGATTAGTCCACAGGGGACTTGGGCGCCAGTTCTTTTGGAAGCAAGTCTGAATCCCCAATGCACGCAGTTCATCTCAGGCAAATGCGAGTATGGTGCCGAGGGAGGGCAGCATCAGACACAGTCAGCCGAGCGGGGCGTTCGCTCAATGTTCGCTCCTGTTTTGTGCACGTGCTCGCACTCTCTCCTTTCCGAGACCTTGACTGGATCAGGCCAGCGCCCGACAAGTGCGACGGTGCCACCTGATTTTGCAGGCATAGCGTTTGAGAGAGCCTCCATCTCAGGGAGGAGGGAGGACAGAACCATTGAAACTTAACGCGTCGACCGTGCTTGCTGGGACCGCCCCGCCGCCATGGCAGGATTTGCCTCGACATCCCGTCGGAACGCGCGCCAGGACATGTCAAGGCAAGACTTGGGCCATTCTGCAATGAGGCCGATCGCGCACGCGCGGCGCGAAGCGAATAAAGGTATCACCACGAGACTTTTAGACATCAAAGAGGCCCGCAGAGGTTCGCTTCAGCCCGAGAAACAAATGGTTAGGAGTATCCATGCGCCGATTCCGATCTCGAGGAGGAGGAAGAGGAGGAGGAGGAAGAGGAGGAGGAGGAGGAGGAGGAGGAGGAAGAGGGGGGAGAGAGGGCGCCGCAGGGGCAGCGATGGACCATCAAGGCGGCGCCTCGTCGCTCATTTCTCCTGTCCTTCTCCTCTCGGGCGACCTCTGATCCTTTTGCTGCTAGTGCTGCTGCTTCTCTACCACAGCATCGGCATGCATTTACACTTCCGGAGGTCCATGCGGATCGTTTGGATCCGCGCCGGAGCCGACGTCGAGGTGGAATTTGTCCGCGCGGCGGCACACGCAAGGGCCCACACTGTCGCACGTGCTCTTCTCCCGGACATGGCGAGCCCGGGCCCAGGCTCGGTGTGCGCGCCTCCCTGGCCAGGCCATGCGTGCGCGTGTGCCGACCAGCTGGCCGGTGTTGGCGTGGGTCGATACTCGGCGTCCTCCTGCAAACGGGCAGGGTGAGGACGGGGAGGAGGAGGAAGAAGAAGCACACGCAAGCAGGGATGATAGAGACGTGAATGATAAGGGAGGGTGGGACGAGGAGGAGAAGGGGGGGAAGAGGCGGAAGACGAGAACGAGGTCCATGGTGATGAGGATGATGATGATGATGATGATGATGATGATGATGATGATGATGATGATGATGATGGTGATGGTGATGGTGATGGTGATGGTGATGGTGATGATGATGATGATGATGATGATGATGATGATGATGATGATGATGATAGTGATGGTGATGGTGATGATGATGATGATGATGATGATGATGATGATGATGATGATGGTGATGATGATGATGATGATGATGATGATGATGATGATGATGATGATGATGATGATGATGATGATGGTCTTGCTTATGGTGATGGGTATGACTATGGTGATGAGTCTGACTCGAGGGTGAAAGTGGGGGTCGGGCGCAGGGTCCCGGCAATGATGTTTTTTAAGGCCATGAATGGGCGATGCATCCTCGATTGCCGTGCTCGGCGGGGGAACTAATTGAAGCCCCCCGCCTGCGCCCGCGCGCGAGACTCGAGGGGAAAGGAAGCAAGGGGGCGGGGGGCTCGGGAAAGGCGACGAAGGCAACGTGCGCTAAGGGCGCAAAAAGAAAAGGCTGGAACACACGAAAGCGGTCAGGTGAGTGTCGAAAGCTGCCCAGCCAATCTGACATGCGGAACGCTGCGCCTCAGTTTTGGGGATCTTGAAGGCCAGGGCAAAATGTGAATTCACATTGTGGGGAAAAGCAAAATGTGAATTCACATTTTGGGAAAAAGGAAAATGTGAATTCACATTTTGGGAAAAAGGAAAATGTGAATTCACATTTTGGAATTTTGTGTAGGATTCTTTATGAAGGGGCCAGAATGTGAATTCACATTTTGGGAAAAAGGAAAATGTGAATTCACATTTTGGGAAAAAGGAAAATGTGAATTCACATTTTGGGAGAATCGCGGGGCCCATTCCAAATCTGTCTTGGGGGTCGAGAAGTCATCGTTTGGGAACATACGCGATCATCAACCGCACAATCAAGACACACTTGCACTCCACTTCGCCGACCCACACGCAATATGCAAGAACGCCCGCACGCATGAACGATAATGGATGGACGGCGCGTGTGCCCGCGCGGGCAACGCGCGGGCACGAATGACTGGCCATCAATGACCGCCAGCATTGGATGCCAATCGTACCCGATCACATACATGAGCGATACATTGAGCATACATGGGCCATTCAGCCCCCATTGAAGACCCCCTGTTGCAGACCCCCTCTTTCACTGTCCAGACTGTCTGGACATTAAAGTTGAGAAGCTCGATGATGGTGATGACGCCGATGCGGTTGCTGTTGATGCAGTTGCTGCTGGTGATGATGACGATGATGATGACGATGCTGATAGTGGCGACGATGATGATGAGGAGGAGGAGGATGGAAGAGGAGGCAGAGCAGGAGGAGGAGGAGGAACCGTCCTCTGCCTGAGGTGGATGCGGCGCGGCTGCGGGACGTGGAGTTGCGCGCTGTTCGCAGCGCGCTTGGGGACAGCCACAAGGACGGCCGACGAACATCACGAGCCCCCTTGATGTCCAGCTCGGTGTGTGTATGTGTTTTTTTGTGCGTGCGTGTTTGTGTTTGTGTGTGTGTGTGTTTGTGTGTGTGTGTGTGTGCGTTCGTGCGCGTGCGTGTGTGGAGTCAGATCGGATGAGCATGCAGGGAGGAGGATGTTATAGGATAAGAAGGCGGTGGAGGGAGGATGAGCAGGATCAGTAGAGGAGGAGGAAGCTGATGACCGAGAACAACGAGGACTTGCACTTGGAAATGAAGAGGAGGTTCAGGAATGAGGAGGGGGTTTGGAGGAGGTTTGATGTAGGACGGCCGAGGTTGCATGTGGAGGTGGAGGAGCAGGTTAGGAGAGAGGATGAGGTGCAGAGGGAGGATGCCGGGGAGGAGAAGGAGGAGCAGGAGGAGGAGCACAATGGGTATGGAGGGAGGAGGGCGGACGACGCTGATTGGGCAGCAGCACCCGCTCAGCCGCCCGGGCCCGGGCGGTCCACAGCCTGGAGCCCCGTCACCGCGGCGCAGCGGAGATGGGATCGATCTTGTTCCACCCTGCGGTGGTTGGGGGGAGGGACGAGAAGGAGAGGATTGGAGATGACCGGCAGGAGGAGGATGAGGAGAAGGAGGAAGTGGAGGAGCGGGACCACAACGAGGACGACGAGGAGGAGGCGGAGGAGGAGGAGGACGACGACGACGAGAAGATGAGCAGGCGATCCGCGCTCGGACGGCACCAGGGCGGCAGAGTCGCGGGGGCGCTGGGGGATCGGTGGTTGAGAGCCCCTGTTATCCAGGGTCACGGTTCGAGGGCGAGCTTCGACAGGTTCGAGGGCGGAGCATCCACGCTAGCAGGTTTGGCCGGGAGGTGGACGGGAAGGGACGCCTCGCCTCCGCCTCATCGGCCAATGTGGGCCCATGGGGACATCACCAGTCTTTCCCCACGTTGGGCAACGCCTCGTCTCGGTGCCGAGGACGAGGACGTCAGAATGGACTTTGACGAGACCGATACAAAACGAGGAGGAGGAGGAGGACGACGACATACATGTGCGGGCTGCCAACCAGGAGGAGCAGGGTAGGAGGAGCAGAAGGAGGATGCGGAGGACGAGTTTCAGTATACTCCCTAGTCGGTTCAACGATGTCGCATTACACCTTCCCTCCTGGTTTCGTTCTCAATGGTCCCCACAAAAACTTGTCTGAGAATCTTCGACCGTGCCAAGTACCATTCCTTGGACTAGCGACGCGAATCAACGTAAGTGCTGCGTCCTGACACGCCTCTCTCTTACATCTTGCAATCATACCTTTTCTGGGACTTCAACACCGCGCGCCAACGTGACTGTTGCGTCCTGAGCATCCTGAATCGCGCAAGAACACCCGTCCTGGAACTTACCAGGCGCATAATTTGGTCAGGCGGATGTGCGCAACGCTGCGGCGATAACCACATTTGCAAAATGAACCGCCCTCCATTCTCGAAAGCGTAGCAAGCTTTGAAGACGAATGTGCGCGTCGCTACGGCGCGAGTCAGATTCGGAAAACGTGCCTCCCTCCATTCTTGAAAGCGCTGCCGACTTTTAAGACGGATGTGCCCGGCGCCAGGACGAGAGCCACATTCTGACAACAATCCGCCCTCCATCCATGAAGGTATTGCAACCGTGAAGCTTCAGGAACATGGGCGGTGAGACGGTCTCCGGTGTGCCGCCTGGCCCGCCTTACCGATCCGCTCGCGGGTGCGGCAGGGAGGAGTGATTCATAAGGAAGGGGATGGAGGAGGAGGAGGAATTTGAGGAGGAGGAGGATGCGGAGGAGAAGAGGAGGAGGAGGAGGAGGACGAATTTGAGGAGGAGGAGGAGGAGGAGGAGGAGTTGGAGGATGCGGAGGAGAAGAGGAGGAGGAGGAGGAGGAGGAATTTGAGGAGGAGGAGGAGGACTTGGTGATCCCCAGTACGCCCCCGACAGAGATTCTGACACAGCGTGGCCCCGGCTCCTCCTCTCCGAGCGGCCCTGCCCTGCCGGAGGAGGCGGCCGGCGAAGGCCTTGAGCGGCTGGAGCGGCTCCAGCAGCGGCTGGGGCAGGCTGCGGTGGCGCGCTTTGGGGCCGCCCAGGGGTCCCGACCTCCACCCCCCACCAAGCCACCCCAACCTCGGTATCGTTTCAACGACCCCCATCCCCATCCCCATCCCTCCCCTTCGAGACCCCCACCAAGTTACCACCCCAGTTGGGGATGTACCCCTTGAAACCCGAAGGGAACGGCCTACATCCCCATTCTAGGGGGGTAACTCGGCCGGCGGGGCCCAGGCCACGCCGCTGGGGATGGGCATCAGTTAAAAGATACTCACAACCCAACCCGAAGGCTTCGATTTGCCCTCCATTTCCAGTGGGGGGGAGTCGGGGCACATTTGAGAAAACATACATGGAAGCCGTACCCCTCCCCCCCCGACCCGAAGTTCGGGTCTTCGGGTTGGGTTGGGGTGGTCTAGTAGGTAGTCATCGGCCTCCCCCCCGGAGATCCACAGGTCACCTGTGATCGGCGGTGGCCAGGGTCGGGGGTTCGTCGAGGGAGGGTTATCCCGAGGTGGGGCTGGGGAGCGGGCGCAGGCGGATGCTCCTGACCAGCGTGTTTCCTGCCTCCAGGGGCCGTCCTCAGCGATCTTCCGTCCAACCCCACCTTTGCCCCTACCCCACCTGTGTGCCCCCCCGACAGCGGGGGGGTGAGGACTGCAGTCCAGAAGCTGGAACCAGGACAACTTTCGGCTCAGGAGGGGCTCTGGTTTCGGCCGTTCCTGAGATTTGGGTCGGGAACCTATGCGTGACCGAGGCTCGCCGTGGCTTGAAAAGCGCTTTCGTGACTTGTTGAGTGTCCCACCATATTGTAGCGCGACGGCCGTATGTGGCCGCGTGTGTGTGTGTGTTGTGTGCGTGTGTTTGTGTTGTGTGTGTGTGGTGTGTGTGTGTGTGTGTGGTGTGTGTGTGTGGTGTGTGTGTGTGGCGTGTGTGTGTGTGTGTGTGTGTGTGTGTGTGTGTGTCTGCGTGCGTGCGTGCGTGCGTGCGTGCGTGCGTGTGTGTGTGTGTGTGTGTGTGTGTGCGTGTGTGTGGTGTGTGTGTGTGTGGTGTGTGTGTGTGTTTGTGTGCGTGTGTGTGAGTGTGTGCGTGTGCTTGTGCGTGTGGATTTCATTGCCAGGGCCGCGAATCATTTGGTCGCCCCCTCTTCAAAGCCGTGTTCCAAATCGAGCCGGATCGCCGAGTCGTCGGCGATGTGGCGCGATCCTCCGACTCCGCCCACTCGGACCCCATTTGGGCTGTCTCCGCCCGAAACATAGTGTATTTACTATGATGTTGGACGTCTCACGCTGGCGATCCTGCCCCGAAGAATATGAGGTGCACTACACTGCGCGCGGCGGAGGTGGCGAACATCGCATCACGGTCGTGTTCCTCGGCGGCGCGGCGAGGGGGGAAGTGTGAGTGTATGTGTGTGTGTGTGTGTGTGTGTGTGTGTGTGTGTGTGTGTGTGTGTGTGTGTGTGTGTGTGTGTGTGTGTGTGTGTGTGTGTGTGTGTGTGTGTGTGTGTGTGTGTGTGTGTGTGTGTGGGGGGGGGGGGGGCAGGGCGCAGGCTTCCCCAGACGGCGGCGGGGCTTCTCGGAAGCCCTCCTGCCCTCTGAGAGGCCGTCCGTGTCCTCTCAGCATGGGGGAGGCGAGTCCTGGCGGAAGCGGGCCTTGGACCTTGGGGCCTTCCCCCAGGAGCAGCTCTTCATCGGGAGCCGTTTTCTGGCACTCCCAGGGCCCGTGGAGGGCCCTTCGAGCCCGCAAACGGCGAAAGATCTCAGGACCGGTTCCACTCAGGAACTGTTTCCTTCATGGCAAGCGCCCGTGAGAAGTGAGGATGGGGAGTTCTTCTTTCTCCTACTCCTGCTCCTTCTCATCCTCCTCGCTTCCTCCTCCCTTCCTCATTTCCTTCTCCCCCGCCTCCTCCTCCTCCTCCTCCTCGTCCTCCTCCTCCTCCTCCTCCTCCCTCCTCCTCCTCCTCCTCCTCCTCCTCCTCCTCCTCCCTATGCTAGTGGCGGTCCTCGGAGGAGGCTCGCGGAGAGCCTCTTCAGCAGGCCGGAGATACCTCCCGAGAGCCTTCTGAGAGGGCCCGCCACCCCCTTGTCGTCCCTCCAGAGGGCGCGCCGTCGGGCTCCTGCCCCCCAAGTCGTGGCCGCCTCACTGGAGCAAAGCAGGGGAGGAGGAGGAGGAAGGAGGAGGAGGAGGAGGAGGAGGAGGAGGAGGAGGGAGGAGGAGGAGGACGAGGAGGGGAGGGGGAGGAGGAGGGGGAGGAGGAGCAGGATGAGGATGAGAGGAGGAGGAGGAGGAGGAGGAGGAGGAGGAGGGGGAGGAAGAGGGGGGAGGAGGGGGGGAGGAGAGCAGGACCAGGACCAGGACCAGGACCAGGAGGAGGGGGAGGAGGAGGAGGAGGATCAGGGAGGAGGAGGAGTCGACATCGATGCCAGAAGGGGGAGGAGGGGAGGAGGAGGAGGCGGAGGCGGAGGAGGAGGAGGAGGAGGAGGAGGAGGAGGAGGAGGAGGACGAGGAGGACGAGGAGGAGGAGGAGCAGAGAGCAGGAGGCGGAGGAGGAGGAGGAGGAGGAGGAGGAGGAGGTGGCTGACGGCGCTGATGTTGTCCCAGTACATGTTGCGTAGCGTAGCGTCAGTGGAGGACACCGCGTGCCCGCTGCGCCCTCCGCCCGCAAAAAGAGCCGGCCCCCAGCAGCGCCGGCTGCTGGCGTCGGCCGGGCGCGGGCGCCCCGCCGAGCTTCTCAATGGGGGGCGGGTCGGGTATAGTAGCCAGGACCCCAGGTAAGGGGACCCGGTAGGGCCCCGGAGCCCCTGCATTGGCCAGAATGACTAAGCCATGTCTGCCGTAGCAGGTGTTTTTCGGGTGACGGCAGGTTCGGTTAGTGGAACGGTGCGGGGGGGCGTCCACTAAACCCAGTTCTGCCAACGCCCGAGGGGGCAGCGTTACGCAGGGGGGGGGGACTGGCTCATGCAGAAGGAAATCATGGGGTTGGGTTCTCGTGTGTCCTTGAAATTCCGCCTTTAGAGTTAAGTCGGGCGTTCCCCTCTACAGGACGGATATTGCAAAATAGTCAAACAATAGTCTGGGGACGATTTTTAGATTATCTTTTATTTTTTGTCCAGAATCCTCCTGTAGGGGGACAGGCCCGAGTTAAACGTGGGGGGGGGGGACTGGCTCATTCCGTAGGAAATCATTCAAGAGGGAAAGAAACACACAGACAAGTAATCGTCGACTCCCAGGAAAATGTGGGAAAACACAAGAAGTGGGGGGACAGACGAACGCCCAGAAAATATGGGAAACTATGTGGAATCTTGTTATTTGTTTGTATTTATTTGTGTGTCCCTGGGCCCCTTCAATCATGGGGGCCTTGTGTGTCCTCGGAGTTCCGTCTTTGGAGTGCATTCGCGCGCGAGAGCTTCTAGTGGTCGACGAGAGAGCGCCGGTTTAGCGTCGACAAGCGTGGATTTAGCGTCGATGTGCGTCGAAACGTCAGAGCCAGCATTATTCGGCACGAGCGGAATCGGTACGGAAAGACTGGGTACAATGCCCACCAGCAGGTCCTGTTCATCTTGAACAGGACTCGCTGTCCGCGCCGCCGCGGCCTGTGTGTATTAGAGACAGGAGGCCGCCTGCCCAACAGCGGCCGCTGCTGGTGTGGGTAAACATTTGTTGTTGGGCATTGTACCCATTGTTTCCGCATCCGTTTCGGGCGTCCAAAAAGATGGCATGGGAGGCTCAGATGAGTACAGTCGGGGCCCTGAAGAAGGAACTCTTTTCGTTGGGGAGGGGCTCCGCGTTCCTCAAGTGTTTCACAGCTTGCCTCAGGTTTCCCTTATGTTTTCGATAGGGAATCGAAGTTTAATTTATGGAAAAAAGGGGCCTCGCTCCTTACTTTGGGTTCCTTAGGTCAACGCCCCGACTGTACCCATTTCGGGCGTCCAAGAAGATGGCATGGGAGGCTCAGATGAGTATGAGTTGCCGCCGAAGGCTCAGGAGGGGACGCATCGACTCCCAGTGGTCGCCGACGTGAGCGCGGTCGTCCACCCCGCCCGCGAGCAATCGCCGATGTGCTATCGGGGGCCTCCTCGCGGATCTATCGGCGATGCATCGCCGAGGCCAGGTCGATATTTCCCCTCCACGTCGGTGTGCCCCTGGCCCAAGGCGCCCCAAAGATTTTCAGGGGGGCCCCCACGGCCACTGGAGCAACCATCACGTTGCCACGAGCGAGCGAGAAGCCGTGCGCCATTCGGCGCGAGCGTAGTAAAACCCGTGCACTGACAGGGCAAGAAGGTCAGTATGCAGCGCGGCCGTCGAGCGCAATTTCGTTGCAAGCTGACGCCACGTTCGTTCGTCTGCCATGCAATCCACCAGGGCAGATTCGGAGCCCAAGCTCAGATAATCGAATTTTGCAGACACTCTGTCCACTCATGCCTGGGGCGCCTGGGCGCCTGTCGGAAAGAATCCGTCACCCGTCTCGGGCTCTTTGGTCGGAAAGTTGATTTCCGCAGCACGTCGTCCTCCATGCAGCGGCCGATACGCGCAGATCGAAACACTTGATGTCCTGGCAGCTTGTCGTGTAAGGTCGCGCGCCTGCTTCTTCCAATACAATGCTCTTCGATATCATTAACATGTAAGGGTGCTGGATGTTCAACCTGCTCCTGAGACACCGCGCTTGAAAGCCACCGACAGGTCGTCTCTCTCTGTTTGGTTCAGCCACGCGGAATTCAATTGGTCGTGCTAAGTGCTCCATGCAACTCTATCTTTCTTGAACATGTAATCGACGTGTGTTTCTATGCCCTTGTATGTCTCCGGAACTTGTCCTTAGCTGCCCCAAGACAGTGGGTGGCTGAGATCTTGCTTGAGCCCCCCCAGAGCTGTAAGCATGTGCCCCCACATATTGAACGTGTCCAGCAGGGTCAATGATATTGCCACTGGTGTCTCGCAGCACGGCATCGCACCTCGATGGCAAACATTGCACTGTTCCAGTGTATATATATATATATATACAGCCGACTTCTTTGCCTGCTGCTGCTATCGCATCTAGAACCTTCTGCGTAGATCTCTTGTGGCGCCCCACCAACAGCATGCCGTCAGCGTACCAGAGGATCGCAAGGTCACCAGGTGCCAATGAGCTCAGCGTGGATTTGTAACAATTCTTCTTTTTCATAATCGATGATCACCCGCATGATCATGACAAACAGAAACGGAGATAGTGGACAAACTTGGAGAATGTCAGATATTTGGTTCCGCTTTCGTGTTCATTTTGCATCGAGTATGATTCGGAGTATGCGGCCAACATAGCACGCAGACTTTCAAGAGCACGCCAGAACTTCAGGCTAGTCCTGCGAGTACGGCGACTCGTTGATGAGCTTGGTCATTGCCTTGTGTGGCGGAAGGTGGAGTCTCATACGGGACTGTTCCTGAATGACAGAGCTGATGAACTCGTGGATTGTGGTGCGAGTGGTCTCTACAGTGGCCTGCCGGACATACGCAGGTGGGCAAGCTTAGCAAACTAATTGACATGAAGAGGTCAGGCAGCCCCTGACTACACCCCTACCCGCTTTCGTGATCTTCGCGGGCCATCTGCGACTGGAAGCAACTTTCTCTCTGCAAATCGCCTGGATCATGTGTTGGGCGTTGTTGGGCACCTCAAATTTCTGCAGCGCGCCCAGCAGAGCGTCCACGTTGATAGAGCCAACTGCTTTTGTCAGTCCAGCGTCAGAAGTGTCATTTTTCCTTACGATCTGCGTACGACATCTCGACCTACCGACGTAAGTACCCGAAAGAGGGGGGCTCCAGGTTGGCGCGAATAGCCAGGGGTATCCTGGGCCATGATCACTTCTGGCAACCTCCAGAAGAAGGGAAGGGGGACGGGCCTGGATCAGGAGGGACACATCTGCACAAACACGAGCAAACACAGACTTTCATAAGAAGATGCGAGAACCATGATCAATATGGCTGGGAAGAGGAACAACCATGATCAATATTTAAGAGATGGGGAATCCTTGGTTTGGAGCAGATGTATGTGTGTCTCCATGTGCCCCTTTTTGGACGGACGGGCGGGCCTGGAGGTGCGGCTCTTGGTGCCGCCCCCCCTACAACTTTCTCTCATGCTGAGCAGAAGGCGGGATTCGTTGAATGGGTACTGCCGAGGCTGCTTTGTAGGTCGACCATGCCAAGTCCGGGGTCCGCTTGTGTCCTGTGTGTTCGCGACCCATGCCTCTTACATTCCTATGGCGATGTGGCCGTCGGAAGTGTCCCGTCCTGTTGCGCGTACTCCCAAATCAACCCCGACTGTAGGTCAGGGGCGTCTTTAAGTGTGGATGCGCTCGAGGGGGGGCGACTTTCTCGGAATCGAGCTTCGAGGTTGTCGTAAGCATCGGCAGTTGTCCAGCCTCGGGATGCTCTCCAGCAGCCTGGCCTCGCCGAGAGGCGTCCTGGGGTGTGTTGGGTTCTCCCGAGCGGCCGCCAGACACCCGAGCTGTGGCCCGAGAAGCAGACGACGAGGATGCGTCGGATCGACTACGACTACGATCAGGGGGAGGAGGGGGAGGGGGAGGGGGAGGAGGAGGAGGGAGGAGGAGGAGGAGGAGGAGGAGGAGGGGGAGGAGGAGGAGGAGGAGGAGGAGGAGGAGGAGGAGGATCAATCACTGGACGGGATGGGCTCAGGGGGGATGCATCGACCCCCGATCGCCCACTGATCGCCGGTAGGGGGCCCAGGAGCCTGCGGATCCGCTGTCGGGGGCCGATCGCCGACCCCTCGGCGATGCATCGCCGACCTGTCGGGTCGATCCTTCGCGCCTGAGCCAGGCCCCCGTTCCCCTCTTTCACGCTGCCTCCCAGGACAGGCCTCCTCCCAGGAGCCCTAGCGAACCTCGACCCTGACTTCCTGTGTTCGATGCTTTCGGGCTCGATGTCGACTCAGTTCGACTAGGTGCCATCCTCTGTGTCAGGCCTCGACTCGGGCCGGCGGCCGATTTCGATGCTTTTCGATCTGCCTGCCGAACTCCGAGATTCGGTGTGTTTTGGTGACGGGTGAGATTCTCCGAGATGAGCTTGGGCTATCCTGACCTCCTGCGTCCTCGATCCTCTCACGTCGTGGTCTTTCAGTCCCGCCGTTTTTTGTCAGATTCGGCCTCCAGGCGCAATCTTCGGGGCCCAGGGGCTATGAGCAATCTGGAGTGTATAGCCAGTGCCGTGGGCGGGGTTCCGGGGGGTCTCCGCTTCCACGTGCTGACAAGAATGACGTCCGAGGTCGGGGTCTCTCGTTCGCGCTCGCTCCTCTTTCCCGACTCCCTCTCTTCCATCTCTTTCTTCCGCCTCCTCCCGCTCTCGCTCTTGGCTCCACCGGCTGACCGTGTGGCAGAGTCTGGCGCACTTCAGCGAGAAACCTCAAACATTGACGCTGCTTGCTGGGCTGCTGCTTCGAGCAGAAGCCTACCCCTCTCATTTCTCCCTTCCTCCTTCCTCGCGCTCTCCCCTCATCCTCGTCCTCCTTCGGCGCCGAGCGAGGAGGGGAAGTGAGAAGGAGAAGGCCTTCTCAGAAGGCGGCGGGGCTTCTCAGAAGCGCTCCGGCCTTCTCAGAGGTATTCTGTGGTTTCGGGGAAGGCTCCGATTTTTTTTCAGAAGGCCGGGGGACTTCCTAGCCTTCTGAGAAGGCCCGCCCCTTCTCATTTCCTCCTTCTCGCGCTCTCCCCTCACCCTCGTCATCCTCCTTCCCGCTCGCCTCGTTCCCCTCCTCCTGGAGAACCTCGGCCAGCCTCCCGCCCTGGGGCGCGGGAGGCGCGGGGACGCGACTCTTCCGGGGGGGGGGGGGAGAGGCTGCCAAAGGACGGAGGAGGAGAGGCAACTCGCTATTCAGGAGGGAAAACCACACAGACACAATTAATCGTCGATTCCCCAGAAAATATGGGAAAGTATGGGAAGTGGGGGGAAGACAAAAACCTAGAAAATATGTGAAAATATAGGGAATTCTTTTATTTGTGTGTATTTATTTGTGTGTCCTGGGGCCCCTTCAGCTATGCTGTCTATGTTGAGGGGACATGCTCGGGCTCCCCGACGCCCTTCTTTTGGCGGCGAGCGAGGGGGGAATCGAGAAGGAGAAGGCAAGTCGGCGGTTCTTCTCAGAAGCCCTCGCGCCTTCTCTCAGAAGCCCTCGCGCCTTTTGAGAAGTTGTTTATGCCTTCGGGAAAGGCTGAGAGGCCGTTCAAAAGGTCGGGGGGGACTTCCGAGCCTTCTGAGAAGGCCCGCCCCTTCTTAGTTCCCCCACGAGCTCGCCGCCGATTCTTATCCTATCTGACCCTCTCCTCCTGAAGATGGAAAACGACGCGCCGACGCCCGTCTCATCCTACATCAGAGAGCGCGTTCTCTTGCCCCCCAGCGATAACAGCCGTCACCGGGGGGGAAGGGGAAGGGGCGAGGCGGTACCGTCACGTTTCGCGCCAGCGCCGTTTGGGAGCGTCTAGGAAGAGCCAAATACAGGTCGGAGGTCACGAATCGTGACGTTGCTTTGGGAGGCGGCCGGGGCGGGTAGCGGCCGCTCTCGCGAAGCAGCCGGGGCGGGAGGCGACCGGGGCGGGTAGCGGCCGGGGCGGGCAGCGGACGCTCCCCATACCCCCCCCCGTCCTGAAGACGGGCAGACGACGCGCAGGCGCCTCGCAGGCGGCGAGTCCTGGCAGCCCCTGCGCTGCTGCGGCTCGCGCCCGGAGCAGGGCGGAGGCCAAGGGGGGGGAGGGGCCGGGAGATCGGGGGCAGCGACAGGGGGGGGCAGGCTCGATCGCCCTCAGATCGGCGACAGGGCCCCCGATAGCGGATCCGCACCTTCCCCGGCGGGGTGGGCTATCGGTCCTCACATCGACGATGTATTTGATTCCAGCTCGATCTGTTCCCCCCCTTGTGGCCTATCCCCCCCCAGTCGCTGCCCCTCAGGAGCGGGGAGAGGGGGGGGGGCAGGGCGGAGGGAGGAAGGACAGGGGGGAGGGCGGGCGGAAGAGGAGGGTTGGGGCGAAGGTGGAGGGGAGAGGAGGAGGAAGCCGTCGGCGAAGAGCATCCGTATCCGAGGCGTGGCAGGCCCGGACCCTGGGCCGCGGTTCTACGGACACGAGGCGTCATTTCGCGGAGGCCGCGTGCGGAACGTACCCGTGCGACCGCGTATCCGCGGGACCGCGCCCCAGATCGGGGGTTACGTAGAGGCGCCCCTGGCCCAAGGTACCCTTTTTTTCGCTCAATCTGGAGCCCTGGGGGCCCTCTGGGCCTCGTGAGGTGTGCTATAGAGGCCGTGGGGACCTCCTTGGAAATCCTTTGGACGCCTTGACCAGGGGCACTTCTTGTAACACCCGACTGGAATCCCCAGAATCCAGACCGCGAGGGCGCGGCTACGGATAGTTTCGCCGCTCGTGAGGGAGGGCAGGGGAGGGATGGGGGGGAGAGGTGACGGCAGAAGTGGGGGCCCCGTCTCCGAAGTTCGACGCCGCGGAAGACCGGCGACGCTGCAAACAAAAGCACGACCAGAGCCCCACGCCTCAGAACTGCACTGCATACATGTTCTCTTTCTGGGTCGGATCGATCCGCGACAGTGCGTCCTGGGGCTTGAGGCGGGTATCAATGCTGGTCGTGCCGATCGTCGACGCCCGCATCATGCTAGGGGCCTCACCTCTCTCCTCCCTCCATCCTCTCTTCCTTGTTCAGGTGGCTTACGCCATTCCGCCGACCACCACAAGGAGTGAGTCTTTGAGACAATCGTGGAAGTTAGATCTTGGGTCAGGAGCTTCCTTGATGAATCTGAGGGTCTCTTGGGATTCCTCGCTGGGGCCTCTTGGAATACTTGGTGGCATGTGGGAGGCTTTGGGGAGCCTCGTGGAGGCCTCTTGGGGGCTTCTTGGGGGCATCTTGGAGGCCTATTGGGGCCTCGTAGAGGGCCCTCGTGGGCCTCGGGGGGGCTCGAGGGGACATCTCAGTCGGAAAGGCTCGACATGTCAGTTCGTCTTCCCCGTATTCGGCTTTCTTGGAGCCCTCTTGGGGCCCTCCACGGGCCGTCTTGGGGTGTCCCTGGGGCTGTCTTTGCGCCCTCCTGGGCCGTCTTGGGGCCTTCTTGGAGGCATCATGGGCCATCTTGGGACGATCTTGGGGGCCACTTGGGCCGTCGTGTTTGCTGTCGAAACGTAAAATGCGAGCGTGCTGGAAATACACGCTTTTTCAAGGGAGTGAGATGATTTTGGCCTTTTGGGGCCTTCTCTGCGATCCCCTGGAGGCGCTTTTGGGCTGTCTGGAGGGCCTCACGGGCCATCTTGAAGCCATCTTGTATCGTCGTGGGGCTACCCGGGGCCGTCAATACGCTCTCTTCGACTGCTTGGGCGCTCGGTCTGGGCCCTCTTGGACTGCCTTGGGGCTTTTTGGGGGCTCCGGAGAGCCCCCGGGATGGTGGACGAACTCGTCCCCCCCCCTCTAGTCGGATTTTTCAGGAGGGGAAAAAACACACAGACACAATTAATCGTCGATTCCGAGGAAAATGGGGAAAATCTGGGAAGTGGGGGAAAAAACGAAAATCCAAAAGATATGCAGAAAAATATGGGGAATCCTGTTATTTGTGTGCATCTATTTGTGTGTCCCTGGGCCCCTGTAATTTTGGACCCCGGGGAAGGGGGACAGGGGGAGGGGGACAGCCACATGTCTCACACGCCTTTTGACCCCCGGGCAAGCGGGGGTCGGCGGACTCCCACCGCCCTCCTCCCTCCCGCCCTGGGTCCCTCCCTGTTCTTCCCCCTCCTCCGTCGTCCTCCCCTTCCTCCCGCCCGCCTCCAGCCTCCTCTTCCTCCTCTTCCTCCTCCTCCTCCTCCTCCTCCTCCTCCTCCTCTCCCTCGGGCGCGGCAGTCGTCGTTGCTATCTTCGTCGTCGTGCCTGTCGTCCTCGCCGCTGTCGTCGGCATCGTCCTCGTCGTCGCCGTGGCCGTCGCGCGTTGCCCCCCTCGCAGCCCCCAGGCGGGCCCTGTGAGCTGCAGCCCCTCATCTTGTCCGCCGAGGACGCGGAGGGCGAGCTGGCGCGGATGGCGGGGCTGCTGCCAGGCCCCTGCGGGGGGGGAATCTGGCGACCAGCGCGCTTGCAGGCTCTCGCTGTCGGGGGAGGTCGTCGTCGTCGTCGTCGAGTGGAGGAGGACGTGGGAGGGAGAATTTCGCAGACATCAGGGGGATTCGTGTTCACGTAGAAGCACGCGAACTCTGGAGTGCAACCACAAAGTTGGTCATCTCCCTCCTGATGAAGTCGCCTTCTGAAAAAGAAGTTGAAGCGCCATCCTCCAAGGCCGTACCAGTACAGCTCGTCGCTGCAATTACTTCGAAGTGTTCCATTGTAATGTGAGCATATGATTAAAAAAATACCCCCCCCCCCTCCCCCGGGGGGCCCTATCCGTGAAGAGTTGGGCGTACTACTAGAATCTGGGGGCCGAAACTGATTTTTTAATCGTCCCCCCCAGCAACTTTAATGATCCCCCCCCCCTTTCCCCCTGAAGATTCTCGATTTTTCCAAGGAGGAGGAAGGGAGGAAGGAGGGAGGAGGGACGGAGGAGGGAGGAGGGAGGGAGGAGGGAGGAGGGAGGAGGGAGGGAGGAGGGAGGAGGGAGGGAGGGAGGAGGGAGGAGGGAGGAGGGAGGAGGCCTCCCTCCTCTCCTCCCTCCTCCCTAGGGAGGAGGGAGGAGGGAGGGAGGGGGGAGGGGGGAGGGAGGCGAGGCAGGGCGGGAGGAGGGAGGTGGGAGGGAGGAGGGAGGAGGGAGGAGGGCTGGGGCCCGAAACTGATTTTTTAATCGTTCCCCCCTTTCTCCTTCCCTCCAGCGTTTGTTTGTTCGCTCGTCGCGTGGACACATACTGTGATGGCCACAAGAAACAATTCAAGTGATTCGCTCCCGCCCAAGTGGTGTCGCGCGTCCGTGCGGTCGCCTGCGGCGTCGTGTTATGTTGCTGAGGGAAGGAGGAGGAAGGAGGGAGGGGGGGAGGAGGGAGGGAGGGAGGAGGGAGGAGGGAGGAGGGAGGAGGAGGAGACAGGAGGGAGGGAGGAGGGAGGAGGAATTGAGGGAGGAGGGAGGCCGGAGGGAGGAGGGAGGAAGGAGGAGCGGAAGGAGGAGGGAGGAGGGAAGGGCCGACCCCGCCCGCTCCGCATTGCCTGCCCTCGCCCCCCCCCTGGCCCTCCAGACGGCCCGGAGGGCAACCATAATTGTCCCCCGGAGAACTTTATTTGTTCGCCCTGGGGGGGCCCTCCGTGGGCGGCGCCCCCTCCCCCCCTTATGTGGGCCCAACCAGGCCGGCGAAACTATTTTTTACAACGTCGCCCTCAAATGTTTTTTTAATCATATGCTTCCATTAGTAGACTCAAAGTTCAGATTGCATCCTGGACGTCTACAGTGAAGTCGTTCTGCATTGTCGGCTGGTACCTCAGAAAAGATATGCAATGGCTCACGAAGCGCACCTTTCTTGTGATGAATAATCTGCCGCTTCACCGAACCAATTTTACGACCCATCTGCGAGTTGTACGTGTCGAGCTTACCCTTCCAGCGGGGGGCTAGATGGTGGCCAGGGCAGCGATGCTTTGCCTTGATAGACCAGCAGACTCCGAGTCTTGTAGATATGTCCACAACTTATTGGCACCGTGCGCATGCATGGGTCTTGGTCTCATAGTCCTTTAACGGTGTGTCGAAGGAATGTAGTGTATGATCTTTTTCAGCAGCGCGATTGTGGAAAATCCGCTGCTCTTCTCCTGTCCGCAGAAAGCGATGCTTGATTCCTTACAGGAAAGTCTTCCCTTTCTCCGTGAACTCTGTGAGCTCCCGAAGAACGTTATGCTGTAACTTGTGGCTTGGCATTTCTTTGACCAGCTTGATTCCTGAATGGGGGGTTGGCGTCGATGGCGAAGGTGTACTTGCTGGTGCACTTGTTCTTCTTGCTGTTACCGTCTTTGGGGTCTGGCACCTGCTGGGGCTGGTCGCTCTTGGAGTCGAGGTTGCTTTCCTCGCAGGCGCCGAACCTCTCCTGTCACTGGTAGTGGTGGAGGCGGCGCTGTATGAGCTGTAAGATTTCCCGTCCAGAGCGGTCTGAAGGGGAACGTGCCAGGAAAATAGTTGACCATGTTTTCGGCTTCTCGTCTGTAGCATAGAATGAGGTCCAGCCGAAGAGCAGGCTGTTGATAGCTTCAGGTCGTAGCGTGTGCAAGCGTCACATCACTCCAGTGCTTTTGGATAGTCCCATTGCCACCAGCTGGCGACATTCTTGGACTGGAGGAAATGGTGTCTGCGTCTTCTTAGCCTTATCGGAGTAGGACTTCCCATTTGATTGACGGCCAATTCGTGTGAAGAGGTTAGTAGTGGCTGCCGAGGACATCTTCGCTTTGCGTACCAATCGAGGCAATTCGCTTTTCGACTCCTCGCCGCGCGAACCATTCCCCTGTAGCCAAGCAAGCGTCCAGGAGAAGCACGATATTTGCCGTCTGCGCGTTGGACAGTGTCTCGTACTTTGATGTTGCTTCGTCGAAACTGGGGGCGTCGTCCACGTACGTGTTGGACCAGCACCAGGTATACCAGTGCAACGGCTCGATAAGAGACAAGGTCCATATCCAGTCCAACTTCCAAAAGGTCGTCGAAGCCAGGGCGGTGCCTTTCAATGGAGGCGTCCGTTCGGCAGTCATACGCGGCTCCCACCAGTAGTGAAGGGAGACGCTCCCCTTGGTGGCTGCAGCGTCTAGTGGTGCTGCCGGCGTGGCCGTGGTCGGGCTTTCTGTTTTCGACGTGTGTTTTGGCGAGAGATCCCCTTTCGAGCTTCCCGCCCAGGGCTGCAGGGTGTGGTGGTGACTCTGCTTTGTGGGGAGCTCTTCGCCCTACGTCGTCGTAGTTGTGTTGACGATGCTGGTGGAAGTGCCGTGGTGGCTAGAGTCGGTGGAGGTTCTGAAACTTCTGGCAGCGCGTCGCCGCCCAAGTCGTCCTGACTGTTGAGGCTTCCTCCAGAGCCGAATGCGTTCTCTTCTTCCCTTTCATCGAAAGGATTGTACTCATGGTGTTCGTCGGGGTGTCCAGCAAGATGTTCAGCTTGTTCGACATATTCTTGAATTTTGGAGCCACGGCTTCTGCGACCCAATCGTCGTACACTTTCTTCTGCCCGTTGCTGGGCGACGTCTAAACAGTAGGACTGGATACGCTGCCCTGTCGATACACGGTACTTGTGCCGCTCTGTCATGGCGAACGGGACGATGTAGGTTTTGGGTCCCTCGACTGCGAGCTTGTCGGCGAACGCGTTTCTTCGTCGTGAGGATCGTGCTGATGGTGCCTCCGTCTCGGTCTGAGCGGACGTTTGATGGCTCTTGACCATCGTCGCTTTGAACATGTCATGGTCCTTGGCGTCGATGGCCTGCTTGATCCTTCGCCAAAGGTCCTGGTGATATTTGAACTTGAGTGGGCGAGCGGTGATCAGCGCCGTCAGGCCTCTCTGGACGTAGGAGTTGTTTACCAGGTAGACCTGTTTGCTCCATGACCAGGCGGCCCAGCGTAGTTCTACACGTACTTCTGCCCGTTGTTCATTCTGGACTTGCCCCTTGAGGGGCCAGGCCGAGTTGTGTGAGTGATGTTTGCTATAGTGCAGACCAGCGCCTGCACGACGTAATCGCAGATGAGGGGAGGGCGGGAGAATGGGGGGGAGGATTGGAGCCGGGGGACGGGAGGGGGAGGACGGGAGGGGCGTGTCGAGATAGAGTATCGAGGCCCGAGGTTCGAGTGTCGATGATCGAACCTCGCACGCTCTCGCTCCCTTCGATGTTCCTTAGGATTCAGGCGCGTGTTAGTCCAATGTCAGTGCTACCCCGTTCAACTCCTCGTGTAGCACGCAGCCTGTGTCCACCCTGATTGCACATCCTGCGTCGTATCGAGGGGCTTCGGTCAAAAAAAGAGAGGACAGCATAAGCACATCTTCTCGGATGTCCGCGTGGATGCATTGAATTTCCGTTGGACCCCCTGTTTGCGCCCGGCGCCGCCCTTGGCGCGCTCCGAGGGGGGCCTGACGCCGATCCAAGCACTCCGCGCGGGCCCTCGAGAGCGACTGTTGGTGCAGTCGTTCCGTGCTCCTGTCGGGTTGACATGCGCAAGCTGGCGCCAAGGGCCGCTCTGAGGATCATCAGAGGGGGCGGGTCGTGCGTGGTTCGATCCCCGATGCTCGGTCCTCTATCCTCGGGCCTCTAAGTTCGATCCTCTGTCCTCGAGGCTCAGTCCTCGATGCTCTATGCTCGATGCTCGAGCGTCAATGCTCGATGCTCGAACCTCATTTTTCGATACGCAAACATCGATCCTCGAACCTCGGTGTTCGATGCTCGAGGCTCGATTCTCGATGCCTGATCCTCGATAATTAATCGATGATCAACCTCGAGCCTCGATGCTCGATCCGTGCTCCTCGATCCTCGATCCTCGATCCTCGATCCTCGAAGATCCTCAGTCCTCCACGTTTGATGCTCGGTGCTCGACCCTCGAACGTCGATGCTCGGTTCTCGACCCTTCGATGCTTGATGCCCGATCCTCGATCCTCGATCCTCCGGCAAGGCCTCGCGCGCAGCACCGCGGGGCAGCTGGGCCGCCTGCGGTTGCTCGAGCTGCTGGGCCGCGGCGGCGGGCCCGGCGCGGGGCCCGGACCTCCCCACGCCGCTCCCCGAGAGGGGGGCCCGAGGGATCAGCCAGGCACGCCCCGTGCACAGGAAGAATATTCAAGAATAGTCCAGGAAGATAGGGGAACAAAACGTGACATAAACATAAAAACTCTGAGGTCCGCGCGGATTTCTCGGATCGGCGCTGGACCCCCCTCCTTGGCGCGCAGAGCGCGCCAGGGGCGGCGCCGGAGGCGCCGCCGGGGGGGTCCAGCGCGGATCCGAGAAATCCGCGCGGACCTCCGAGTTCTTATGTTTATGTCACGCTTTGTTCCCCTAGGAAAGTCTGGGGACGATTATTTGATGATTGGTTCAAACTATGCTGGATCTTTGTTTGACTAGCTGTTGTAGATGTTACCTCGCAGTTCCGCCTGTAGGATGACATGCCCGACCTGGTCCGAGGGCTCCCAAGCGTTGCAGTGACCACCGGGGCCGGGCCCATCGGGTTGGGGCCGGGGCCAAGGCCAGGGCCCGGGGCTGGGGCCAGGGGCGGGGTCGGAGGGGGTCCTGCCTGGGTTCTGGCCAGCAGGAAAGAGGAGCAGGGTCGAGGTGCTGGGCTCGGGAGGGCTCTTTGTCTGTTTCGACCTCCGCGGGGCGTCTTCGGGCCCCAGGACCGTCAAAGACTGATCCGCTGTGATACTACTGCACCAGATGGACCCCGGGAGGGTCTGGGGACCGACTCTGAGCAGATTCGGCCTCACCCCCCCCTGACGGCTTTGTGGGGCCCTGGCCAGTTCAGACACCCGGACACCTGCCGTCTCAAAGGTGGGCTGGAGCGCGCAAGGGGTGCAGAGACTGCACCTCTTGCCAGAATAAACGACCACAGCCATAGCTGGATGATTCTTTTTGGGTGGCCCCTCGGGGGAGACCTTAGCGACCTCGACATGAACACTTGAGTTGTGGTCGTGTCGATGCGGCAGTCTGGGATGCCCACATCGACCACAACCAGTACTCAGCTGGTTTCGTTGTTCTGACGTGCGTCCTCGACGTGGTTGTGGTCGCTTGCTGTCGCCGCAACACCGTGTGACCATATCTCAGTGGGAAAGGTACGTGACCGACAAACAAATGATGACCGAGAGCCTGCCCGAGAGATTGTGACCAGAAACGCGGTGTGACTGGAAGTGTAACCGACATTGAACATCGTGTTGGCGTTGGATCGAGAACTTTTGTTGTATTCTGGCGCGGGCCAGGGGGGCCCAAACGCTGCGGCGACCACACCGGGAGAAAACCAAACTGCATAAGCATACACCTTCGGAACTCCAGAAGTTCTTCTAACACCGTGTGACCGTATCGCCAGCCACCGCGGTGGAGTCGCGAACCAGCGGAACGGTTTCTAGGGTAATCAGGCTTTGAAGCGGTCCGAGGGTGGGGGGGTGATGCTTCTTGTTGCTGCAAGTTTGAGGCTATGGGGTGTTTTCGTCGGTTCTCAGCGGCCTCGCATACTCGGGACGTTTTCCAGAAGCCGCGCGTCGTCGAGAGGCGTCCAGAGGTGCCCGGATCGTCCCGAAGGGCGGCCAGGAATTTTGGTTATGGCCCGAAATTCGTTGCAGAGCGTTCCGGAACGCTCCGAGAAGGCCTCGGCGCCTGAGACATCCTCCAGAGCCGCCGGATCTCAGAGATTCTCGATTTATCCTTACCCGTATTTGTCTTCGTTCTGGCTTCGTAGAGTGCGGTGGGTCAGTGGGGATTCCGTGTCACCGCACTGGTTTGTTGGCAGTCTTCCGCGGGACGTCTAGGGGGACCAGACCGCGTGGTGAGGTCCTTTCTGCGGATTTCGAGGTCACCGCACGGTCTGTCACCGCAGCGTGTTGGGACCCCCCAGCGCCCGCCCCCTCAGAGGGTGGGGAGGATTCAGAGCGTCGCCGATGTTTCGCTTATGTGTCGTGGTTTGTTTGTGTTGTTTTCCCCGACCATGCTGTGGTTTCGGGTCCTCGTTTTGAAGAGACCGCCCGCGTCACTCACTCCTTCCTTACTTCCTTCCTCCTCTCTCTCCTCCTCCCTCCTCCATCATCATCAGCATCAGCATCAGCATAATAATCATCATCAGCAGCAGCATCATCATCAGCAGCATCATCATCAGCATCATCATCAGCATCATTATCATCAGCATCATCATCAGCAACATCAGCATCATCATCATCATCCTCATCCTCATCCTCATCATCATCATGGTCGACGTTCCTCTCCTGGTAATCTCCCTCCTGCCTGCTCCCACCATCAACATCATCAGCAGCAACATCATCATCATCATCAGCATCAGCATCATCATCAGCATCATCGTTATCCTCATCCTCGTCATCGTCCTCGTCCTCGTCCTCCTCCCCCTCCTCCACCTCCTCCTCCTCCTCCTCCTCATCATCATCATCAACACCATCATCCTCATATTTAGCGTCACCATCATCAGCAGCATCAGCATCATCGTCAGCAGCAGCTTCGTCATCATCAGCTTCGTCATCGTCATCGCCATCAACGTCATCAACATCAGCACCAGTTTTTCTGCTCTCCGCATGCTCCAGTGGCACCGCCCGCATGCGTCACCCCCACCCAGTACAGCGTTTCGCGGCCCCACAGGGATCTCCACCGAAGTCTCCAGTGGCACCGCCAGCGTGCATCGCCCCCACTCAGTACAGTTTCCGTGGCCCCATTGGGAGCTCAACCGAAGGCTTCGGAGGCACCGCCCGCACGCGTTGCCGCGACCCAGTGCATAGTTTCGTGGCCCCACAGCGAGTTCCACCGAAGGCCCATTGGCACCGCCCGCATGCGTCACCCCCACCCAGTGCAGCGTTTCGTGGTCCCACAGGGGGCTCCACGGAAGGCCCCCACTGGCACCGCCAGCATGCGTCACCCCCACCCAGTGCAGCGTTTCGTGGCCCCATAGGGGAGGGAGCTCCACCGAAGGCCCCAGTGGCACCGCCCGCATGCGTCGCCCCCCCCCCCCCCACACACAACACAGCGTTCCCCCACCCAGTAGAGCGTTTCGTTGCCCCATATGGAGCTCCATCGAAGGCCCCAGTGGCGGTGTCCGCATGCGTTTCTCCCACCAAGCACAGCGCTTCGTGGCCCCATAAGCAGCTCCACTGAAGGTCCAAGTTGCGATGGCCGCATGCGTTCGCCCCTACCCCAGTGCAGCACTTCGTGGCCCCATAGGGAGCTCCATCGAAGGCCTCCGTGGAGGTGTCCGCAGAAGCAACTTCTTCCGGAGCCCTGTGTAGATGTCTTGGGTCGGCGCTGAGCCCCCATGGTGGCGCCTCTGGCGCCGCTCCCTGGCGCGCTTCGCGCGCCAGGGGGTGGGCATCGCCGATCAAAGAAATAGGATACACCGCACTCACATCTATACCCCTGGGTGGGTGTATGTGCGGCCGTTTTTGCGCTGTCATGTGCGCGCATGTGCGCGGCATGTGCCAGTCATGTGCCAGGCCTGTGCGGTCCTTTTTGGATGGACTTCCTACTGTGCACGTCGTGCCTGGGCATGTGCGGGGGCATGTGCGCTGTGTTTTGATGTATCCATCATACGCACATGCACGCACAGTCCGACGCACATACGCGCACTATAGAAGTGAGCGCTATAGAAGTGAGTCCGGTGTACTGCATTCTGCGTCTCTCCCTCCGGTTGGGCAAGCGCGCTGGCGCCAATGGGTGTTTTGAGGATAGCTCTCCGTGGTTGAGATCGATGGTCGGTTCTCCATGATGGGTGCTCGATCAACGAACCTCGGTCTTCGAACCTGGATATGTTCAGCAGATCCGTCGGACTCGTCTTCCTCAGGATCCTTGCTCCTCGCTGTCTCAGTCTTCGGACCTCAGTCCTCGTTCCTCGTTCCTCGAAGCTCGATCCTCGAATGATCGATCCTCGATCCTCGTCGCAAAACTCGCAGGGTTCCCCTCGGAATCCCTTGGTGGCGGGCTATCGTTATCTCAATATCCAGTGCGTCTTGGATTTTTTTGGCAAGGGGCGCCGCACGGCCCAGGCGCACTGGATATGGACCAGATGTTGACCCACATCCAGTGCACCTCGGGTTTCTGGGTAGGGAGGCCCAGAACTCCAAGCTGCAGTGGATGTGGACGCAAGTCTTGCCCGCATTCGTGACGAGAGGGGAGGCTCTTGGGCGGGGCCCCCGCGTGGTGTGCCGCTCGGCCGCGGCGCGCGAGGCGCGGAGTACGCGGCGGCGGTGCAGCGGGGGGACCTGCAGCACCTGTGCACGGTGTGCCGGAGGCGCCGCCGACTCCTCCCTCCTCCTCCTTCCCTCCTCCCTCCCTCCCTCCCTCCTCCTCGTCCTGCTCCTCATCGTCCTTCTCATCCCCTTCTCCTCCTCCTCCTCCTCCTCCTCCTCCTCCTTCTCCTCCCCTTCCTCCTCCTCCTCCTCCATATCCTCCTCCTCCTCCTCCTCCCCGTCCTCCCCGTCCTCCCCCTCCTCCCCCTCCTCCTCCTCCTTTCGATACCTTTCGATGTCGGGTCTATGTCGCGGTCGGCGGCGTACCCGTTACCCTCCTTCTCCTTCTCCTCCTCCTCCTCTTCCTCCTCTTTCTCTTCCTCCTCCTCCTCCTCCTCCTCCCTCCTCCCTCCTCCCTCCTCCCTCCTCCCTCCTCACCTGCCCCCCTACGGTGGTGCATGTATCGGGGGTGGACAGGAGCCCGCCGCGGCCGTCATTTTCCATGCTTCCGCCCGCCATTTTGGGCCCGAGGTCGTTTCCACTAAACCACGTTTTACTAAAGTGGGTTCTGTCCATCCCCGAATATGGGGTGAAGCCGCCAGGGGGGAGGGTCGCATATCGGCGGCGCGCCGAGGGGAAAAATCGGAGAGTTTCGGGTTCGTGGTTCGAGGACTTCGGGCGTTTGCGTCGGTTATCGGCGGCTTCCCGTGCTCGGACGCTTCCAGCAGCCGCGCCTCGCCTAGAGGCGTCCAGAGATGGCCGGATCGTTCCGAACGGCCACGGGGGAGCCGAGGTGGGTCTCGAGAGCCGAGGGGGCAGCCAGGAGAGGATGGGCTTTCTCAGAATGCGGGCGTGCTTCCCTTGTGAGAAGCCCTCTGTGCCTTTCTTCTCAGACGCCCAGAGGGCCGTCGGAGCCTTCTGCGAAGGCCCGCCCTCGAGTGCCGCCGAGTTTCGGTTGCACGTGCGAGTGACCCCTCGCCAGAGTGACCTCTGTCGCGGGCCCACGAAGGCAGCGGCTTGCGCGCTCGTGTTCAGCGTTTAGCCCCCCTCCCAAAAGCTTCGCACCGCAGGTCGCTCGTACCTAGGGCCACTACTGCGTGCAGCCGAACGTTCCCTAGATCTCCGTCGTCTTGGAAGCATCAGAACGGGCATGGGTATGCCTTTTCGAGTTCAGGAGCGCGAGAAAGCAACTCGGAGTGGAAAGCCAGTCCCCCTGAAGGGGTCGAAAGCTCCGATGGCCTGCGCATCAAAAATGCACGCATACATTGGAGCTATGGT
Source organism: Prorocentrum cordatum (assembly GCA_963575745.1). Classification (NCBI taxonomy): domain Eukaryota; class Dinophyceae; order Prorocentrales; family Prorocentraceae; genus Prorocentrum; species Prorocentrum cordatum. The sequence continues at coordinate 410,410 of CAUYUJ010001281.1, forward strand.
CTCCTGTGCTTCCTCCACTCACTTCGTCACCCGAGGAGGACGAGGAGTTACAGTCAACCACGATAGTAAGGATGGGGCAGCTTTCCAAGGCTACCCTTGCATCCTTGCCCCTTCGGTATTTGGCATCCTTCGGCATTCTGCGCTCCGCACGGGAAACGTCAACATGGCGTTCAAAGGCCCTTGCATCCTTACCGCGCATCTTTACTATCCTGGTCGAGTGTATCGAGGATCTGTGTCAGCGTGGGCTCTCTGTGGGAACAGGGAGAGTCCAGGGACCTGCAGAGGCCTCTGGAGACGCCCAGAGGCTTCCAGACTGGGGGTGCCCTCCTCCAGAGTGGTGAGCAATCACGGCGGCCGGCCTTTTCAGGTCTGGGCTCTGTCGGGAGCCTTGAGACGGGGGTCAATGCAAACGGGGGTCAGCCAGAGCGCCAGATCTTGCATGATCCTGCAGGGCCAGCCTCCCATTGACCCGGGTTTGGGTGCAGGACCCTGCAGGATCTTGAAGGATCTTTCGCATTGACCCGGGTTTGGGTGCAGGGTCTTGCAGGATCTTGCAGGATTTTGCAAGGCCTGGCTGACCCGGGTCTGGATTGACCCGGGTCAGAAGATCCCCGGTTTTGGGCGCCCTCCCCAGGAACGACCCACGTCGTGGCGAGTGGTGGGTTCGACGGAGCATCAAGTAAAGCACCAGCGACACGCTCTCTTTCTTCCGGTGCGTGATACGCAATCCTCTTTGGTGCAACAATCTTGTGCCCTTTCAGTGATATGCTGACGGGGCCGTCCGATTAGCGTGGCATTGATACCAATTTGGCTCTCTGAGGCTGGTCTTCAGCTCCATTGTTCAGCGGATTGCGAAACGAGATATGTATTCACTTCGTCCTCGTCGTTCCTGTCCTCGTCGTCCTCCTCCTGATCCCGCTCCTTCTTCCTCCCGCCGTCTTGTTCTTCCATGCTTTCTTCTCGTCCCTGCTTCTGCTTCGCGTTATACTCATCCTCCACTACCCCCTCTTCGTCTTCATCTTTATCCTTGTTCTCATTCCAATCCTGACTAACATCCTCATCATCTTAAGAGGGGGCAGGTGGATTGGCGGTGTCCTGCCATGATGATGCAGAGCAAGTCGGGGGACGAGGAGGAGGATGAGGATGAGGAGGAGGATTAGAAGGTCGGATGGGAGCGTCTTTTTGTGCTGATGGTAATGGTAACGGTAATTGTGGTGATGATGGTAATGATGATGGTGATAATGATGATAATGATGATGATGATGTTGTTGAAAATGAGGATGAGGATTATAATGAGAGATGCTGATGGTGATGATGGTGGTGGTGATGATGGTTATGATGAGGATGATGATGCGGATGATGACGACGATGGTGATGTTGATGATGGTGATCATGATGATGACACTAATGATGATGCTGATGATGATCGCGATTATGATGATGATGCTGATCATGATGATGATGATGACGATGATGATGATGATGGTGAAAATGATGATGCTGATGATGGTGATGATGTTGACACCAAGGATGATGATGAACATGAGAAATGAGAGATGCTGATGGTGATGATGATGGTGGTGGTGATGATGGTTATGATGATGCTGATGATGCTGATGCTGATGATGACGACGATGATGATGCTGATGATGGTGATAATGATGATGAAACTGATAACGATGCTGATGAGGATGACGATGATGCTGATATTGCTGATGGTGATGGTGATGATGATGATGATGATGATGATGAAACTGATGCTGATGATGCTGATAATGATGGTAATGAGGAGGATACAGATGATGATGATGATCATGATGACGATGATGATGCTGATGCTGATGCTGCTGCTGATGGTGATGATGGTGATGATGATGCTGATGATGATGATGATGATGCTGATGATGATGATGATGATGGTGATGGTGATGACAATGCTGCTGCTCATGATGCTGATGACGATGTTGATGGTGATGATGCTGATGGTGACGATGAGGATGCTGATGCCGATGCTGATGCTGATGCAGATGCTGATACGGGGCGGGGAGGACGGGCCGCTGCGCCCATCCCCGCACACCAGCCAGGTGCCGCACGTTGCGGTCCTACCACTGCAAGGAGTGCGGCCGCTGCGTCGAGAGGCGCGGAGTGGCGCGAGGGGGCCTCTTTCTCCTTCTCATCCCATCTCCTCCCTCCTTCCTACCTCGCCCTCGTCCTCCCTCCCTCCCTCCCTTCGTCCCTCTCTTCAGTCTTTCCTTCATCCCTTATCCTCCCTCTTCCTCCAGCTCTCCTCCCTCCTCCCTCCTCGTCCCCCCTCCCTTCCTCCAATCCTCCTTTCCTCCCTTCCTCCCTTCCTCCCCTCCTCACTCCTACTACTCCTCCTCCTGTCTCTTCCTATCTCCTCCCTCCTCCTTCTCCTCACCCCCCCCTCCCCAACTTCCTCCTCCTCCTCACACCTCCTCCTCCGTCATCCTTGTCGTCCTCCTCCTCAACCTCCGCCTCGTCAACATGAGAGGCCGCTTTTTTCGCCTCGGGGGACGCCAGTCATGCGCCAGTGCGAGTCCTCGCCAGGCCGCGCCTGGGCCCAGGACCAGATGCACGCGCCAGTCCTGCCCAAGCCGGGAGGGCGCGTGCACCGACCTTTGGGCCCAGAATGGACTTGGCGACGCCCAGAGCTAGTGTATGGTCGGCGTCCTCCCACAGCAGGGCTCGTTTCGCCTCCTCCGACTCGAATTGATTCAGGCTCGATTGCTTCCGATTCGGGTTCGATTCGACTTCGGATTCCGATTTCGACTCGGGTTTCTCAATGGAGGCCTCACTAGCGAGCTGATTTCCGCCGATTCGATTTCTCCTGTGGCTGCCGATGCCCGCCGATTCCGTTCGTGTTGAGCGCCGATCCGACTCATCGATTCGGGGCTTTCCTGCCTACCGTCGAGTTTGATTAGTATTAAGTCGGGCCTGTCTCTCTACAGGAGGAATATTCAAAAGTAGTAAAAAGAATACTCTGGGGACTATGTTTAAAGTAGTCTTCGATCATGTTTGAATAATGTTGGACTGTTTTGAGGTTTTTCGTCCACAATCCCCCTGTGGGAGGACAGGCCCGACTTAGAATTAGTAGGTTGACCCTTCCAAGTCAAGGGTGCCCTTGTAGCCTCTGCTTCGCGGCCCCTGCCCTCCCTGCATTCCGGTGCCCTCGGAGCGGTCTGGTGTCAGCTCGAGTGTTAAGTCGGGCGTGTCTCTCCGTCTACAGGAGGAATGCTCAAACATAGTCAAATACTAGTCTGGGGACCATGTTTAAACCATTGTTGACACTCTTGGGGGGATTTGTTAAGTATTTTGAATGTTTCGCCCAAACTCCCCCTGTAGGGGGACAGGCCCGACCGAACTCGAGTGGCCTCTCCAGTCGAGCTCGACTCTGCGCCCCCTGCAGGCTTTTTGGTCCGGCTTTCATGCGGTTTCCAAAGGGACCCCAGGGAAAGGGACTTCTTGAGACATGCGATGCCGATCTCTCAAGTCCGCGCGGCCTCGCCCCCAGGGTCGCCGCACGACGCTATCAGTTGCACTCTTCGAAGTCTCACCTGGCATCGCTCGGACGTGTGCATTTTATCTCGGCGAGAACAATGATCATCCTGGACCATCAAGCAAAAAAAAAACACGCACGACACCGAACAA
>CAUYUJ010001281.1:416578-421578 GCA_963575745.1 Prorocentrum cordatum
TGAGGTTCGGCATTTGTTCCGTTCGAACTCGAAATGGCGCTCCCGCCCAGGAATTCCTCCAAAACACAATTCGAGACCTTCGCGTTTGATTTCGAAATGGCGCTTCCGCCCAGGACTTCCTCAATCAAGACTATGATCAGAACCACGCCCACGACCACGACGACGACGACGGCGACGACGACGACGACGACGGCGGTCGTCTTAGGCACGGGGGTGCTAGCGTCAAGGTGATTATCGGCGCTCGGCTGCTCATAGGTTCTGTGGTGCTCCCGGCCGTCGTGGTGTTCATAATCAATGTGGTGTTCAGGCGTTGTTTAGCTGAAAGCGCAAAACGGGTCAAAACTTTCGTAGCGCCGATGTAATCCGAGGTTAGCTCCCGTTTCAGGCAACCCCAGTCGAGCTGCGCGCTGCTGGAATCAAGAGTATTCTGGTGGTGCACCCGCACCGCCATCCATATCGCGATGGGGCGCCCTCAGCCGTTCTCGGTGTGCCAGTCGTGCGACAACTGGGCGTACAACTTCCGCATCATTGCGAACGATTGCAAGTGCGCGAAATGTGGCGCCGCCATCGATCTGTTCAAGCCGTCGCCCACGGCGGCCCCCAAGGCGAAACCCAGGGCGCCCTGGACCACCACCGCGCCGTGGGCCAAGCAGACCCAGCAGGCGGACCCCGTTGAGCTGCTCCAGCTGCTGGCATCCATCCCTTCGTTCGCGGGCTCCCGTGTGGTCATCCAGGAGATGGAGAGCACCTGCACGGCCTCCTTGTTCAAGAAGCGTACGCCCCAGCAGGAGGCGGACTTCGCTGCGCAGAATCTACAGAAGATAGAACCAGCACTCCGCCGTGCAGCAGGTGCCGTGGTCGCTGCCGAAGCGGCCCTCGCGGCGGCAAAGGACGACATGTCTGTGGCCAGCGTGGAGGCAGCCTCCGCCAAGCAGGCCCACGACCAGGCGATCGACGCCCTCTCGCGGTCCCTCGGCAAGGGCACGGCTCCACCTGAGCGCGACACCGCCGACGGGAATATTATTCTGCTCGCAATCAAGGAGACCGACATTGACAACATGGACGAAGTCGATGAGAACCAGCAGCAGTCGCTCCGCGACCTCAAGAGCCAGATGGATCAGCATGTTAAGCAGGTCGAGGCGCGACAGGCGACGCTCCAGAACGCGCTCAAGTCCATCCTGGAGATCCGCGAGGCCCCCGCCAAGCGCATGCGAGGCGTAGGCGGTGCAGGACGTACTGGGCCAGGCGCAGCCGAGGTGGCAGCTGCAGAGCGTCGCGACCCCGAACCCCCCCCCCCGCTGAGTCAGCCGATGACCCCGGCGCCGCCGCCAAGAGCCGCGAGGAGGCCAAGACCCTCACGGGCAAGGCCATCGCTGCGGCCAAAGAGCGGGCAGAGCAGCGATCCGAGGCAGCTACCCAGGGCGTGGCAGCTCCTGCTCCAGCTGTTAGCCTCCTGGGGGCCGCGGGCGGGGCAACTCCACCGGTGGCAATGGCGGGCGAGGAGGCCTTGGGGCGAGCTCCTAGCCCGCATGCCCGATTTGTCTTCGCTAACATCTCCGAATGGGGCCCGCGTTCGGGGAGTTTCATGAGGGCGCAGGCCGAGCAGTACGAGGTGCTCGGATTCGCGGAGACCCACTGTCGAGGCGATCGATTGAGCTAAATGATCGCCGACATGTCCAATGAGGGGTGGAAGGCTTCGGCCGCTCCCTCAACGCCGACGGGGTGCTCGCAGGAGGGAACGACGGGCGGCGAGGCCATCCTGTGCAAGAAGACCCTGGCCACCACGTCGTTCGAGGGCTGGCGTATGGTTGAAGTGCGAGGAGCAGGTAAAGACCCATTCGATAGGGGTTCTGCCCGATCACGTGGCACGCCAAGGTCGGCAACATCGTAGTTGTGGGGGGGCCAACGAGCGCGCGCTGGTTCCGCTGGCCTCCTTCCTCAGCCTGGTCGCCGACCCGTGGGTTGTCTTGGGCGATTGGAACAACGCTCCGAGCGACTGGAGCAATATCCAGTTGGTCAAGAAGATTTGTGGAGCCCTGCTGCTGCCGGTTAACGCCGGCACGACGTGCAACCTCGGCCGCGGTGCGCTCGACGACTACGGCGTCGTCCGCTCCGACATCCTGGACTCGTTGAAGCTCGAGGCGGTCGCGGAGGCCCAGTGGAAGACGCGCGTCGGCCTCGCGCTCTCGGTCTTTAACGGCCAGCTACCTCGAGAGCTTTCCACGGCGGCGAGGCCGCGCAAGGCATCCGACCCAGCCAGCAAGCAACAGCGGTCTCTCGCCACCAGGCGTCAGCGGCGATCCCAGCTCGCCCATCACCTGCAGGAGGCCTACGACGAGCTCCACGTCAGCAATGAAGATGTCGCTCCTCGCGAGCCATCGGCAAGTTGCTTCGCGCCTCTCGACCTTTGGCAGAAGGTTAGAGGTATTCAGCACGAGGCGGACGCCAGCTCCGCCATCACCGTCGAAGGCGGCGTCGACCTTCAGCAAGGCCACCGTGACGCCGAACCTCGTCTTCGCCCTAACCCTTTGTCTAATCTTGCTCCGAATATTGTCAGAAAGACCCTCGACGCCGTGGACGTCGATCCCATGGACTTCGTGGACGACTGCGAGGTCCCCATCGTCGAGGGCACTATTGAGTGGAGCGGCAATGCGAGCGAGGTTCCGATGGCTCGCCCTACCGCCCCGCTCCAGTCCGTGCGCGGAGAAGGCCCGCAGGCGAGGTCGTCTCCGTCAGGGGCAGCGTCTACGACTGTTCGCGCCCCAGGACCTCCGCGATCTGATCCCGCCCCTCGTGAAGCTTCGCGCCCGCGGCAGCCGCAGGCCAGCCCACGGGCGGCCATCGGCTGTGGGGCCGAGGATCTGCGCGTAGAGGGGTGAACGTCTTCTGGGACTGCAGGCGCTGCAGCTGGCGCCCCAGGACCTCCGCGACCTGATCCCGCCCCCCGTGGAGCTTCGCGCTCGCGGCAGTCGCAGGCCAGCCCCAGGGCGGCCAGTGGCCGTGGGGCCGAGGATCTGCGCGTAGAAGGGGGAACGACTTCTGGATGCACAGGCGGCGCTGGAGAGCTGGGGCTAGGCGAGCTTCGACCTCGCTATCTCCTGGGCAGGAACACCGACGCCAAGATCGACATGGTGAAGTCGTACGGTGTGTGGGCCACGGCGGTGGAGAGCGCCACGATCGAGCATCACGCTATCCCTGAAAAGACCCGCGACCAGCACCAGTGCGCGTTTTATTGTTCGGATGCCCATCGCGGAACGTATCCATGCGACCGCGTATCCGCGGGATCGCGCCCTAGAATCCAGACCGCGAGGCCGCGGATGCGCATATGTTCGCCGCTCGTGAGCCCTTCCTGGTCGATCGGGCTCCGGGAACGCCGCCGCTCCAAGATTGTGCATTTGGCATTGACTTTTAATGCCGTTCGTTTTTCTTTGCACCTCGCCAGTCCTCTCGCCAGGATCGGTGACGTGGACAGTTCGGTCGCGCGTGAGAGAAACTCAGTCTGCAGAGTGACCTTTGGTGCGGCCCAACGGGGATCCCCCCAGCACTGCGCCTAGTATTCGGATCCGACGAAAGGAGTCTAGGCCTACTAGATGGGGTCGGAGTAGATGGGGTCGGAGGATCTAGCCGCATCATCGATGCATCGACGGTGCGGCTCGATGTGGGGCCCGACTTGCTTCCCGTCGACGTCGCCGATGCATCGCCGACGTCGACGATGCATCGCCCATGCATCGCTGATGCATCGCCGTTGCATCGTCGATGCATCGGCGATGCGGCTCGATCCTCCGACCCCATCTACTCGGACCCCATTCAGAAATCAGGCGAAGGCAACCAACCCGTGGCTGCTAAAACGGAGCTACGCATCGTCGATGTCTCGGCGATGTGGCTCGATCCTCCGACCCCATCTAGTCGGACCCCATTTGAGAAACCTGGCGAATGCTGGCAAACCCGTGGCTGCTCTTCTTCCTGGAACTAGCCCGTTCATAATTGTTGTGCAAAAAGTGTTTCATTCCAGGAACTTGTATTCTGTTTCCTCCCGCAAGGCTGTTTCAGCAGCCACGGATTTGCCAGCCCTCGCCCAGTTTCCGACCCATCTAGGAGGCTGATGCATCGCAGATGCATCGTCGATGTATCGGCGATGCGGCTCGATCCTCCGACCCCATCTACTCGGACCCCATCTAGTGGGCTCTAAGGAGGGGGTAGGGAGGAGGGGGAGGAAGAGGACCAGTGTAAACCCAAGAATCATCAACGATGTTGGAGTAAACCCTCCCTCCAAGCTCCCTCTTCGTAGGCCCCGACAACGGTTCATTTCCATTGAGGGAACTGCGTCGTTGGAAGACACCCGTTTGAAGACCCTGAAGTATGCCAAAACATTGTTCTCGGGATTCCAACGCCACGGATCAACCTGACAGATGCGTCTCGACGATCTTGGATCCTACCAGAACGCCATTCTTAGGACCTTCACAGAGAGAACCAACGTAATTGCTGCACCTGCATAATCCGAAATCCTTCAAACTCAAAATTTCTGGTACGTTGATGATGGGAATCCTTGAACCGCTTGCGCATGTTGTAAACAAATGTAGGCGGCGCTAAGGCGAGCGCCACATTTTGAAAAGGAGCCGCCCTCAATCCGTGAAGCTCTTGCAAATGTTTAAATCGAATTTGCGCCGCGCTAAGGCGAGAGCCACATTTTGTAAGCGATCCGCCTCAATCCGTGAAACGCTTGCAAATGTACAAAACGAATGTTCGCCGCGCTAAGGCGAGAGCCACATTAAAAAAATGGCCCGCCCTCAAGTCGTGAAACTCTAGTAACTGTGTAAAACGAATGTGCACCGCGCTAAGGCGAGAGCCACATTTAGGGAACCACCCGCCCTCCATCTGTGAAGCCGTTGCCAATGTTTTAGCCTCAGAGTAAAACATGGGGAGGAAGTAGTCTCAGGCGAAACGCCTGGTCCGCCTTAAAACTGACCTCAGGGTGCGACAATGAAAAGTCATTTATAAGG
>CAUYUJ010001281.1:424078-434078 GCA_963575745.1 Prorocentrum cordatum
ATGAGGGTACTGATGCTAATAAGGTTGACGATGTTGGGGGAGGGGGGGGGGGGGGGCGGGGGGAGAACGCTATCCTTGCTTGCCTGTCCCCCTCTGCCGCCTCATCCACCTCAGCCCCCCCCCCCCCCCTCTCCAGCGACTGGACGGTCGGCCAGCGCAGCGAGGTCTGGCCAGGCAGGGCGACAGACGTCCAAGCAGTATGAAGCGCTTGTGCCCTGACTGAGTGTGTGTGTGTGTGTGTTTGATTCTACCCGTTGCATCTTGTGACTTTCTGGGTGATGCCCGCACGTGACCACGACACATATTGGGACACCGCGATCGCCGAGATCGGATTGTGACCTTTGCTCTCTTCTTCGTCCGCTGGTCGGTGGATCTCCTCCGTCTGGGGATGCTGAAAAACAGTTCATCCAGGTAGTCGAATGCTGCAACATTGGAATAAGGTCGATGGCACGTCATGATTTACCAGCAAGTTTCAGGCACTTTTCGGTGACCCCCACAGCCAGCACCTGAACCTTCTTGCTTCCTGGATTCCAGGGGAATCAATCGCGGTGGGCAGGAGTTGAGGAGAAAGATAGTGGCGAGGAGAAGGGCACGATTCTGCATATAGTGTTTTGAACGTCTGGGAAGGAGTCGAGCAGAAGGGGGATGACGACAAGGACAGTCATGTTGACGAGGGCAGGACGGATCCCGTGAAGAGAGGGACGACGAGGACGACATTGATGATGGGGATTAGGATGAGACGCATAAGCAAGTGGGAGAGGGATGAGGGAAGGGGGCCAATTTGTGGAATAGGCGTTCTGAGGGCGAGGGCGAAGGAGCACGACGACGGGGGCAAAACATCTTGTGAAGATTGTGGATGGATAGCATGCAATAGGCTTGCGGGGAGGACGATGCTGAGGATGATGACGATGCTGATGATTGTGACGGTGATGCTCATGGTGGTGATGCTGCGGATTAAGATGATGATGATATTGATGGTGATGTTGTTGATGCTGATGGTGATGATGATGATGCTGATGATGATGTTGATGATGACGATGATGATGATGATGATGATGATGTTGCTAATGTTGGTGCTGATGATGCTGATGATGCTGATGATGGCGATGCTGATGTTGGAGGTGGTGGCGGTGATAATGATGACGATGATGATGATGCTGATGATGATGATGATGCTGACGCTGATGATGCTGCTGATGATGACGACGATGGTGGTGGGTGGCAGTGGTGATACTGATGGTGCAGTGATGATGATCGCGGTTGTGAGTATGACGATGATGACGATGATAATGCTGATGTTTATTTTGACCATGATGATGATACTCATGAAGATGATGATGTTGATGATGATGATGCTGATGATGATGACGATGATCGTAATGATGGTGATGATGATCATGACGATCATGACGATGATGATGATTTCATACGATGATGAGGATGCTGATGCAACTGATGATGCTGTTGATGGTGATAATGATGTTGATGTTGTTGATGATGTTGATGATGCTGATGATGATGATGCTGATGCTGATGCTGATGCTGATGCTGATGCTTATGGTTGTGGTGGTGATGATTATGATGCTGATAAGACGGTGAGGGAAAAGGGGGGTTGAAAAGGAGCTGGACCAAGAGGGACGAGAGGAGGCAGAAACGGTTGATAATGACGACCAGGAAGAGGGCGAGTTCGACGACGACGATGGAGATGGAGATTGTGATGGTGGTTGCGTGTGATGGTTAGGAGGAGGTGGATGAGGAGGAGGAGGAGGAGGAGGAGAAACAGGAGCAGGCGGAGGTGCTATAACGAGAAAAGTATTGAACGACTGACGAATCTGACAGTCGGAACGAGACAGACAAGGATGAGGGGAACGGGGAGGAGGAGGAGGAGGAGGAGGAGGAGGAGGAGGAGGAGGAGGAGGAGGAGGAGGAGGAGGAGGAGGGGGAGGGGAGGAGGGGAGGAGGAGGAGGAGGAGGAGGAGGAGGAGGAGGAGGAGGAGAGGAGGAGGAGGAGCAGGAGGAGGAGGAGGAGGAGGAGGAGGAGGAGGGAGAGGAGGAGGGGAGGAGGAGGGAGGAGGAGGAGGAGGAGGAGAGGAGGAGGAGGAGGAGGAGGAGGAGGAGGAGGAGGAGGAGCGAGACGAGCAGGGCTCGGCGGCTCAAGCCCCGAAGGCCTGCCGTGGTCCTACGACCGGCCGCTCCACCCCGTGGTGCCCTCGGCCCCGACGCGGCCCTCGGCCCCGCAGAGGGCCCGGCCCACGTGGTGCGGCCGAGCCTGCCGGCACGCCTGGCGCCACGGCTTGCCGCCCTGCTCGCAGACCCGCCGGGGCCTCGATAGGGGGCTTCATGCGAACCCTACCCCCTATATCCTCCACCATTTCGGAGGGGGATGGTGGGGTTCACTTAGCTCGGGAGCTCTCGAACGAAGTGAACCCCACCCTCCCCCTCAGAAATCGTGGGGGGTAGGTGTAGGGTTCGCATGTGGCCCCCTACTCGAGGCGCGAGCCTCGGGCTCAAGCCGAGGGAGCTCTCGGCCGTGGCTCGAGGGCAAAGGGGCGGCATACGCACATGCTGTCGACGGTCCTCGCGGATGTCTCGCAGCTGCGCTGGGCCCCCCCCTGGCGGCGCCTCTGGCGCCGCCCCCGGCCAGAGCAGGGGGGGCGCCGACGGCGCCCCAGGGATGGGGGGTCCCCGGAGCAGACTCGAGGATTCGCGTGGACCTGTTGTCCTCGTCTGGTGGCGGCGCCGAGGGGGCACTCCGGGCCCGGGCCTTTGCAGTCGCGTCGGTGGCGAGCGCGCACCGCGTCCGCAGCCTGAGCGGGTGTGCGCGGGCAGGCGGGAGGCAGAGGAGGGCGGCCACTAGGGTCAAGTCGGGCCTGCCCTTCTACAGGAGGAAGATTCAAAAATAGTACAAAAAACGTAGCCAGTGGACGATTTTTGAGTATGTTTTATCTTTCGTCCAACATCCGCCTGTAGGAGGACACGCCCGACCTAACGCTAGGGGAGCAACCAATGGCATAAACATACAAACTCGGAGGTGCGCGCTGATTTCTCGGATCGGCGCTGGGCCCCCCTCCCTGGCGCGCGGAGCGCGCCAGGGGAGGCGCTGGAGACGCCGCCAGTGGGCCCCAGCGCCGATCCAAGAAATCCGCGCGGATCTCTGAGTTTTTATATGTGTATGTCATTGGTTGTTCCCCTAGCCGCGCATGCAACATCTTTCGGAGGCCGCCTCCTCCGCCGCTCTCTTCGTGGCCGCCTCCGCTGCCCGCTCCCTAGGCTGGGCTCCCACGGGTGCGCCGCTCCGCACCAGGAGTGTCGGCCATGCGCAAAGGGGGGTAGGAGGAGCGGGGAAGGCTTCTTAGCAGCACCCCTGCTTTTCAGAAGGCGCGGGCCTTCTCCATAGATGCCAGTTAGAAGCCTGGCGACGGCTGGCAAACCCGTGGCTGCTAAAATGGCGCTCTGGGAAATTGTTTTTCTCTTCCGGGAAGCAGCCTGTTCACTATATAGTGCGCTGAGTTGTATTACAGGGACTTGTTTTTTTTTTCCAGCCACGGATTTGCCAGCCTTCGCCCAGCTTCCGAGTAAGGCCGGCGCCTTCTAAGACGCAGCCTCCTTCAAGTAAGGAGCCTTCCCCCCTCCCCCTACAGTCAAAAACCCTAATAAGGACGCGCGACTTTGCTCAGGGTACCCCTTGCGTCCTTGCTCTTCCTTGCTCTTGCGTCCTTGAGGGTTTCGTCGTCCGCCTCCCAAAAAATCCCAACTTCGGCTTCCAAGGGTCTTGCGTTCTTACCGCGCGTCCTTATTAGGGTTTTTGACTGTACCCCCCTCTGCGCGCTGCCAAGACTGGCCCAGCCCGAGCCGGGCACGAGGTGGAGAGAGATCGAGCCCCACCCAAACGATGTGGTGACCACATCCCGTGGTGAGTCAGTGGCTTGGCATCGCTCGGACGTGTGCATTTTTCCTTCCGTGAGAACCATCGAGGAACATCCTTGATCATTTGGCGAAGAAGCCACGCACGAAACCGAACAAAAACACAGGGAATGGACGTCCGAGCGATGGCGAGGTGGGGATGCAGGATTCGGACGCTCCCGTCGGACCTGGAGGGTTTTTGTCCGACCTCGGGGTGCGTTCCGGCAGCTGCGCTTCGCCGAGAGCGTCCTGGGGGTGCCCAGATTGTCCCAGCCGGTCGCCAGAGACCCGAGGTGTGGCCCGGAAGCTAGATCATTCGGAGGAGGTTCGGTGTGGTGAGTCAGTGTGGATTCGGGGTCACCGCACGATTTTGGCTCTTGGGTCGTTCTCCGAGGACGTCTCGGGCGACCAGTGCCTCCGAGGTCCCAAGACCTAATGAAACGCGCCGACAGGTCTGATTCCGAAGTCACCGCGTGGTCTGTCACCACACGGATTTTGGGCCCCCGAAGAACAGGGGATTTTGGAATGAGGGTACCCATCGGTCGTATAGAGTTTGTACAGTGGAAACCCATGCCAAGAAACACCCTGCTTGCCTGTAGGGTGACGTGGGCTTCTTGGATTCTGATGTTTTTTCCTATGCAGAGCGTCACGATCCCATACCAAAAACCATTGGAGCTCCTGGGGGCTTCAGGTTGAGTTTCGCGTGGAAGGTTTCTTGCGGTCGAGCTCCTACTGTAATATGTGATCCCCAGATTCCGAAAATCACCTTAGGTTCCTACTTCAAGACTCGAGTGGTTTTCCCCTTTCCTTCGCCTTCGGAGGGCGGGAGAAGGTCCAATATACTGCCAGCGCTTCCTACTTCATGCCTCTACCCACTGAACGGTTGGTATGCTCTACAGTGCGCCGGGCATCCCATCTTCTTTCTGCGTCCTTTAATGTCAGTCGTGCTTGCGTGGCTGGTGATTTGCTTCTGAGCTTTAGGAGAGCGAGGGGGATGACGATGGAAGCTCAGGCTGCCCAGCTGGTGTCGGAGTGCACGGGGCTGGATGATCGCGCTGCATCGTCTAAGTATCGGCGATGCGGCGCGAGCTTGAGCCCGTCCTTCTCCACCCCGCCGTCGCCGATGCACCAGGAGTCTTCGCGATCCTCCGACCCCCTCCACCGCCAACCGCTGGCGGGCATGAGCAGCCCCCTCGTCGTCTTCCTCCTCCTCCTCCTCGTCCTCGTCTTCGTCGTGTCGCATCGGAGTATCTTCGAATTTGGCCCGACTGCTCGATCGATCGCCGTCGTCGTCGTCCTCCTCCTCCTCCCGGGCCCGCTGCAGCAGAGAGGAGCGTGCCCGCTTGCCCCCCCCCTCAGAGGCGACGTTGGGCATTGACCCTCCCTCGCCCATTCATGCCCAGTAAAGTGCGGATTCGCTACTGGGAGCTTACAGTGCCGTTTTTCTATACATGCTCCGCGTGCGGATCATGTATTTCAAATGCAGGGATTTATTCATATCATGTATAAACAACAACGATAAGTTCATGCATAAATTTATTCATATCCTGTAACATATATATAATCCCATGTACTAAATACTGCATTTTTTAATCCCATGTACTAACGACTGCCCTGTACCGCCGACACATCGGCGATGTGCCGCCGATCTCAGCTCGGTGTTCCCCCCCTGAACCCTCGAAGGCTGCCCCTCACCTCTGAATGATTCCCGGAGTGTGTGTTGGCCCAATGTGTGCCTGCCCCTCTCAGCTCCGCCGACAGCTCGTGTTGAAGGGCGTCGTTGGATCAGCACTCGTTGGCGCCAGCAGGAGGGGGAGGCGGAGGAGGAGGAGGAGGAGGAGGAGGAGGAAGTACCTCCTGGATCAGCACTGAGGATCATCGAACCCCGCCCCGAGGCCGTGCCTCTCATGGGGCTGCTCGTCGTGCTGGCGCTGGACGCCGTGTTCGGCGGCTTTGCCGCCATGCTGCTGGCTCGCAGCCGCCCCCCGCGCGGGCAGCGCCAGTTGGGGACCATCGCAGACGAGAAACGCCATACAGTCAACCATGATAGTAAGTAAGGATGGGGTAACTTTCCAAGGCTACCCTTGCATCCTTGCCCCTTCGGTATTCGGCATCCTTCGGCATTCTGCTGCGCTCCGCACGGAAAACATCGACATGGCGTTCCAAGGCCCTTGTATCCTTATTGGGCATCCTTACTATCTTGGTCGAGTGTAAACATAAACTTTTGGCGCTCCGCGCGGATTTCTTGGATCCGCGCTGGACCCCCCTGGCGGCGCCTCCGGCGCCTCCCCTGGCGCGCTCCGCGCGGCAGCCAGGGAGGGGGGTCCAGCGCGGATCCAAGAAATCCGCGCGGAACGCCAAAATTGTGTGTGTGTGTGTTGATGGCGTTTTGTTTTCTTCTAGACCAGTCGGGGGAAGGAGAAGCAACACCAACACCACTATGGGGGCCACCTCTCCAGCGAGGAGGTCCACGACGCCCCTTGGAGCTGGGGATAGGGGATGTCTCGAGCGAGGGAGGGGGACCACACCACCAGGGGACCCCCCTGGGCTCCTCCCGCTCGTGGTCCCTGGTGGTGTTTTTTTGGTTGGTTCCCAACCAGGGGCAGCTGTAGGGGAGGATGGTTTCAGGGAGGAACGTTGCGGTTTCGAGGCTTCGAGTCTCGAGGCTTTCGGGCGGTTTCGTCTGCTCTCGGCGGTGTTCCGGCCTCTGGATCTTCTCAACCAGCGGCGGCTCGCCGAGAGCGTTTTGGCGGTAGCTGAAACGCCCCGAGCGGGCCAGATAATCACATTACACGTGTCCAGTACCTCCTGAGTCCAGAGGTCCTTGGAGCTCGCTTCCCAGAGCGGTGGTGATGGATGAGCTCTTCCATCGGAGGTGACAGATCGAGAATCTTCTTATGATTGCCCTCTGATCGCCCCTGGATGCAGGATTGAAAATGGCTCGTCGGGACAAACAAAACGCTAATTCTGTATACATTTTTGTACCTCTCGGTGGCAGGGGTTCCCTCCCTCTTTCGACCTCTCTCGAGGAGTGTTCTCTGTAGAGTGCACTCTGGACCCAAGTTGACGCACCGATATGACGTACCGAGTTGACGTACCGAGTTGACGTACCGAGTTGACGTACTGATGCGGACTGACGAACCGAGATGACGTATCGAGTTGACGTGCCGATCGTCGTTGACGCGGGGCATCTCTGAAGAGTTGCCCTCCCATGTACATACTCCGCATAGTAAGGATGGGCAACCTTTCCAAGGGTACCCTTGCATCCTTGCCTCCTCGGTCCATCCTTCGCCGCTTTTTCTTGCCGCGCCCCGCTCCAACAGCTTCGAAATGGGCGTCCAAGGCCCTCGCATCCTTATCGTGCATCCTTACTATATTGGTTGACTGTATACCCCATGTATACCCAGAGATGCTCTACTAGCCCACGCCCTCCTCAGGGTCGGGGACAACCAGCCAAGGCCGTGACGAGCGCAAGGCCTTCGGCCAGGGGCTATGCCCGGAAGGATCCAGCGACTCGGCTGGCTGCTTCTGCCTTCTCTCTCTCTGTCCTCCTCCCGCGTCGCCGCAGGTGCGGCAGACTGCGTACATGGTCGCGAACGTGACCACGTACGAGGCGTGGAGGGGTGTCATTATGATGGTGATGGTGATTCAGGAGGGAGAGAACACACAGACACAATAAATCGTCGATTCCCCAGAAAATATGGAAAAAAATGGGAAGTGGTGGGGAAGACACAGAAAACAGAAAATATGTGGAAATATGTGGAATCCTGTCATTTGTGTCTATTTGTTTGTGTGTCCCGGGACCCCTTCAGTGATGGTGGTGGCGCGTGTCGGGTGATCATGGCGGTGCTGACAAATATTGGCAGTGATGTCGACGCAACTGCGCCTGCCGACGATGACATCGACGAGGGTGACGGGGCAGAAATGACGACGACGACAACGAGGATGATGATGACGACGAGGATGCTGATGATGATGACGACGATGATGATGTTGATGATGCTGATGATGATTATCATGATGATAATGCTGCTGCTGATGATGCTGCTGATGATGATGATTAGTGTTACTCTTGTCATTGCTGTTGTTGATGCTGATGCGCATGAGGTGCACGTGCATGTTAACGACGACTACGTACTTTTTGAATGAGGATGCCGATGATGTGTATTGTCGATGCGTGTGACGACGGCGCCGAGGTTAAAGATGATGGTTAGGTGAATCAGGGGGGCGACAATGCTGATGATTCAACTAGTGATGACGCCAACGGGAACGATACCGATAGTGGCGATGAGGAGGAAGATGTTGATGATGACGACGACGACAACTACGACGACGATCACGATGTTGATGATGACGATTCTGCTGGTGATGACGAGGATGATGGAGATGACTATGGCGAGGACGAGGGTAAGGGTGCGGATCTTGATTAATATGATGATGTTCCTGATTATGCTGCTGATGGTGATGGTGGTGGTTGTACTGACGATGACGATTCCGATGCTGATGATGATGATGATGAGGAGGAGGAGAAGGAAGATAATGATGATGATGATGAGGATGAGGATGCGTATTCGGATTTGGATGATGATGATGTTGTTGATGATGCCGATTGTGACGATGCTGATGGTGGTGGTGATGATGATGACGAGGATTATGATGATGCTGATGATGATGTTGACGAGGATGCTGATGATGGTTGCGATGATGATGATGATGATGCTGCTGATGCTTATGTCCATGACGTGGATGATGCTGATGGCTATGATGGTTTTGATGATGATGATGCTGATGCTGATGCTGATGCTGATGAAGATGATGATGCTGCTGATGATGATGTTGATGATGCTGATGCTGGTGGTTGTGATGAGTGTAACGACGACGAGGAGGACGAGAAGGATGATGATGATGATGCTGATGATGATGATGATGATGATGATGATGATGATGATGATGATGATGGTGGTGGTCATGCTGATGATGATGATGATGATGATGATGATGATGATGATGATGATGATGATGATGATGATGATGATGATGATGATGATGATGATGATGATGATGATGATGATGATGATCATGGCGGGTCAGGATGCGTCCACCTGGAGGCTGGGGCCGCACTCAAGGTGAGAGCAAATGTGGGCAGGGGAGGGTTTGAGAGCCAGGGAGGGCTTCCAGCGGGCCCGGCCCGACTCCCGCTGCCCCCATCCCCTCAGCACCCAATCGCCCGTGGCGAGCGGGCAGCGTCGTTCCAGGTCTCCGGTAGGACTGCGCACTCGTCCAGGCGCCTGCGGGCTCGCCCAGAGCACAGGCCTGCCAGGGGCCACCAGAGCGGCGACACGCCCCCCGAGGACTGAGAAGCACCCACCTTGGCATCTCGGACGTGTGCATTTTTCCTTCGGCGAGGACTATCGAGGAGCATCCTTGATCATTTGGCGAAAACACCACGCACGAAACCGAAAAAAACACAGGGAATGGACGTCCGAGCGATGGCCAGCCACCTTGCGACGGGGTTTCGAACGACCGTCACGTGCTCTGGAGGAGGATATTCGGGCTAAGTGCCCGGGCAAGCAGCTGCGCGGACCGTGTTGGCGGGGGCGGCCAAGCCCGAAGGTGATGCCTGGGGAGGGGCGGATATCATGGACGGGGTCATGATGTCTTGATGGGCCTGTTTTCCACCACCACCATAAGTTGGAGGGGGAAGGAGGTGGAGGAGGAGGAGGACGAAGAGGAGAGGAGGAGGAGGAGGAGGAGGAGGAGGAGGAGGAGGAGGAATAGGGGGAGGAGGAGGAGGAGGAGGAGGAGGAGGAGGAGGAGGAGGAGGAGGAGGAGGAGGAGGACACTCTCCCCCTCCAACTTATGATGGTGGTGGTGGTGGTGGTGGAAAACAGGCGCATCATATCTCCTCAGATTTCATGGCGCTTTTCTTGTTTCAGTACGTCCACTGTCCCCCCTCCTGGGCCGCGCACATGCCTCGGGCCATGATTTGCGACCCCCCTTCTGGACACCCCTCTCTGGGACGTCCCCGGTGTTGGCCTTGAAGCCTGCGACTCATGCAGGTGGTCGGCAGCGGTGCTTTGCGCGTCCTTCAAACTTG
>CAUYUJ010001281.1:439078-440899 GCA_963575745.1 Prorocentrum cordatum
GGAAAATGCGCCCATCAGTTCATTCAGTTTAACTGTACGGGAAGTTGGAGGAGCAGGCTTATGAGGAGGCTCCTGCTGCTGCGTCCTGCTGCTGCGAGCTTTGACCAGCTGCTTGCCACCTGTCATTTCATTTTGGCGAAACGTAAGACACGAGTTCGCTTGACACCGGGTTTGCCGGCGCTTTTTGACGGGGCCGTCCAGACCTTTGACGGTCCAGTGTTCTTGAGACGTTTGCCTCGGGAGAGCTGTCGTCAGATTTCAGATTGGGTCTCGCCATTTTTCAAACGACCCCGTCAGACCAAGCGGAGTCCTCCAAACTCGGGTCTTAGGTCCCCGATGACTGCTACGGCAAATTGACTGGAGATCGTTCGCATATTGTTGCCACTTCTGATTCGCGATCACTGAAAAGCCCCACTGGCGACGCTAGTCTCAGTGCTGGATAACTCCTGCTTGCGCCGTGGGAATGCCACGCCCAAGCAAACCGACGAGGCTTTCGCCAGTTTTCGGGCCCACGGAGGGTCAGGGAACCCGCAGTGCTTACCAGGAAGGGAGGGAGGCACGGGAGACCAGGAATGGCAAGCCTCCTTGTCCACCTCCTCCCCTCCTCTCAGGAGGGAAAATATGGGAACATATGGGGGAGTCCTGTTATTTGTGTCTGTTTATGTGTGTATGGGTCCCAGGGCCCCCTCATCCTTTTCCTCGCTTCAGTCAAGGTTGAGGCCTTGCACCCGTATTCAACGCAGGCGACGATGCCCGACCTCAGACGCTGGACCCCGATCGCCCTGGCCGTATTCTGCTTCCTCCTCCTTCGTTTTTTCCGCTTTGTTGCTTGTCCCTCATCTTCCCTCTTTCCTCCACTCCCCTCCCTTGCCCTCAACCCCCGGTTCCGTAGTTCTCCCTCTCCGTCCCCTCTTTCGATGATGGGGAGAATGCGTGGTCTTAGTAGACATGGTGACGAGGAGATGTGGTGAGGGAGGCAAGAAGGGATAATGAAGGATGGACCAAAGGATGCGTGTGGGATGATGGTGGTGATGATGGTGTTGATGATGCTGATGAGGATGTTGTTGATGCTGATGCTGATGGTAAAGTTGATGGTGAAGATGAAGACGCCGATGATGATGTTGTTGCTGATGATGATGATGATGGATATAATGATGCTGATGACCATGGTGATGCTGATGTCGATGATGATGGTGATGACGATGGTGTTGATGAAGCTAATGATGATGCTGCTGATGATGATGACGATAATGGTGGTGACGATGGTGATGGTGGCGGTGATGGTGGTGGTGACGCTGATGAAGCTGATGCCGATACATTGGATGCCGATGCAAATGATGAGTTTGTTGTTGTTGATGCAGATGAGGATGCTGATGGCGCTGACGATGCTGATGATGCTGATGATGGTGATGATGACGATGATGATGATGCTGCTGATGAGGATGATGGTGGTGATGCTGATGATGATGGTGATGCCGATGTTGATGATGATGCTGATGATGATGCTGCTGCTGATGCTGATGCTGCTGATGATGATGATGATGCTGATGATGATGATGATGATGATGCTTATGACGATGTTGATGCTGATGTTGATGATGCTGACGAGGATCATTTTCATGACGATGCTGATGATGATGCTGATGATGATGTTGATACTGCTGCTGATTCTGATGATGTTGCTGCTGATGATGCAGATTCTGATTATGATGGTGACTGTGATGATGCTGATGGTGCCGATTATGGTGGTAATGATCAGTGGAGGAGGAGGAAGAGGAGGAGGAGGAGGAGGAGGAGGAGGAGGAGGAGGAGGAGGAGGAG
>CAUYUJ010001281.1:440999-460999 GCA_963575745.1 Prorocentrum cordatum
GCAAGTGCGGGAAAGGGGGGCTTAGACAGGGACAGTGAGAGGTGAGGGTTGAGAGGGATGGGCGGGGGGGAGTCCGATGAGGGATCAGGACAGCGAGTAGGTGGAGGGAAGCGCGGGGGAGGAGAAGGGAAGGAGAGGAGGATGGTTGCAGGAGGAGGAGTCAGGAGGCCGGAGGAGGGACAGGACGACGGAGGCGCGGACCGGGAGCAGAAGGGGAGGGGAGCGGCGGCCGCGCTGCCCAGCTCCGGCCTGGCGAGCTGCGTGGGCTACTGGTCCCGGGATCTGCGGCGCGACCTGGACGACTTCGGGGATCCCGCCGAGGGCGTCGCGCCGCTCGAGTGAGCGTCCGCGGGGGAACATCGGCGGCGCGCGAGGGGGGAGCGTGAGAAGGAGGAGGCCTTCTCAGAAGGCGGCGGGGCTCCTCACGGAAAAAACCCTCGCGACTTCTGAGAAGTTTTCTGTGCCGGCGGCGAAGGCTTCGAGAACTTCTCACAAGTCAGGAGGCCTTCTGAGAGCCCTCTGAGAAGGCCCCGCCCCTTCTTGGCTTCCCCCCCGGGGGCTCGCCGCCGAGAGAAGGTGACGGTGCCGCTGCTCGTCCTGGAGAGGTCCCGCCGCCACGACTGGACTCTCCTCGAAGTTCTGGTCGCAATGCGCCCCAGGAGATGTCCCGCCGCCACGACTGGATTCCCCGCGAAGTTCTGGTCTGCGCCCACGGAGAGTTCCCTGCGCCACGACTGGATTCTCCTCGTGGTCGCAATGCGACCCGGGAGAGGTCCCGCCGCCACGACTGGATCCTCCTCGAAGTTCTGGTCGCACTGCGCCCCGGAAGAGTTCCAGGGAGCAGTGGTACAGTCAACCCGCATAGTAAGGATGGGCAACCTTCCCAAGGGTACCCTTGCATCCTTGCCTCCTCGGTCCATCCTTCGCCGCTTTCGCTGGCCGCGCCCCGCTCTAACAGCTTCGAAATGGGCGTCCAAGGCCTTTGCATCCAGACCGCGCATCCATACTATACTGGTTGACTGGGGCCCAATTTTCTCCACGCAGACGTCGCCGATGCATCGACGACGTCGTCAGTGTATGGCCGATGCATCGCTGATGCATCGCCGATGCATCGCCGATGTGTCGGCGATGCGGCGAGATCCTCCGACCCCATCTACTCCGACCCCACTTAGGAGAACTCTATCCAGGGAGCAGTGGTATCGGTACCTTCCTGCCCCCCCCCAGAGCGCTCCGCCGAGCGACGGCCAGGAGGAGCGCGCGCGCGCTGCGAAAAAGAGCTCGTGGACCGCCCGCGGTCCAGCTCCCCTCGCACTGTGCAGCAGTTCGGGGGGCCCGAGACGGGCCATTACTGTCGCCACACGGCACGAACGACATGGGTACGGAAAGAATGGGTACAATACCCGGCTTCGAATCCTATTGGGAAGTCGATTGTGTGGGCAACTTAAGTTTGTTGTGGCAACTTACTTTCCCCGAAGAGACTGACATTTGTTAGGGCAACATAAGTTTGTTGCCAATGCCCTACTCGAATCCTCGGGGGGGGGGGGGACAGCCGGCCCAGGGGCGACGCATCGACCCCCCAGCGCAGACGGCTCGCCGCCAGGGGCCCGAGCGCCCGACCCTCCGGCGAGCAGGTGGGTTCGCCACCGGGGGGCACGTGGGCAACGCATCGTCTCGGCACGACCGAAGTGAGTACGGAAAGAGTGGGTACAATGCCCATCATCGAGCAGTGGCGAGGCGTCTTGGCTCGCCTATAGCTCCACCAAACCATGTTCTAGGAACCTTTTTTCGTCGTTTCCACGAAATTTCCGGGATTCCCTGGGCAGTCGGGCCGAGGTATGTCGGTTCGGGGAGGGTAGGCCCTGGTGTTCTCCGTGCTTGTTGCCTCCCGTTGTTTATCCTGGGGAAGGGTACTCTCGAGGTTCTTGAGTTTGGCCTGCGAAGTGAAGGGTGCTCCTCTATCATTGGTTCGGCTGTATCTCTCCATGTTAGAACCATCGGACGGGGCCAGGACGAGGATCAAGCCGTCCCAGAGCGCCCTGGAACGCTCTCAGGGCGTTCCGGAAAGCTCTGCGAAGGCCGCGGCGGTTGAGACAATTTCCAGCGCCGCCGGATCTCAAACATTCTCGATGTTATCCACCCTCGAATTCATCCTCTCGGTGATCCTTAGGACGTATGTTAGCCCAATGTGTGTTGTTTACCCCCTTCAGCCCAACCTGCAGATCATTACATCGCCTGCGTCGCATCGAAGGGCCTCGATGGACAAGCACACTCTGGGACTAACACATGTTCTGAGGATCATCGGTCCTCGTCCTCCTCCTCCTCCTCCTTCTCCTCTTCCTCCTTCTCCTCCTCCTCCTGGCTTCGTCTTGAACCACGCGCCGAGTCGCGCTCCCGCCCACGGCCGCCGCCGACTCGGGCAGTTCGGATGCAACTCCTGGGATGTAAAATTCGGATTCTGCCCTGGTCCGAAATCCGGCTTAATCCCGCTGAATCCCGCTTAATCCCGCTTCATCCGGCTGAATCCCGCTTAATCCGAAGCCCATTCCGGCGCAACAGCCCAGCCCTGCAGTGGGGCTCAAACCTCCCTGATCTTTCCGACGACGACCTCCCAGCAGTTCCTTCCTAAGGGCAGCAGCCGATTCGCCCTTCTGCCCACGGCCGCTTCGCCGCGCGCGGAGGTCCCGCGGCCGCCGCCGGCGGGACCGCTCCCGGCGGCGGCGCAGCCGCAGCCGCCGCTCCCGCTCGTCGCGCTCGGGGGACCGCGGCTCTGCTGCGGGCACCAGGGTCAACGATAGGCGGGATAGGCTCGGTAGCGTTGAACCGATCCCCAGCCCCATCCCCATCCCCTTCGAGACCCTCACCAAGTTGCCCCCCAGCTGGGGATGCACCCCTCGAAGCCCGAAGGGGACGGCCTACATCCCCATCTAGGGGGGGTGAATCGGCCAGTGGGGCCCAGGCCACGCCACTGGGGATGGGGATCGGTTCAACGATACTAAGAGAGGGGGGGATAGGCATAGGGTTAAGTCGGGCATGTCCCTCTACAGGAGGAAAATCCAAGACTAGTGTTTTTGTTAAATGGTCTGGGGACGATGTGTTGAACATGTTTGTGAATCCGTGTTTTCTTTATTTTATTCCCCACATCCTGAGTGGGGTTCTTGTTTTCCCAGAACACCCTCTCCTTCCCACCCACCTCCCGCTCCATCTTCCATACAGCACAATATTATTCCTACCACACACCATACCATACCATAGTTCCTACCACACATACCATACCATACCATACCATACCATACTACCACACCATACGTACCATACCGTACCATACCATACCATGGCGTACCATAGCATACCATACCATATCACACCAATGCCACACCGTACCATACCATACCATACCTCCAGTACCATACCATACCATATCATACCATACCGTACCATACCATACTTACGAGGAGGGTATCGGAAAACCATACTATTTACATGGTTTCGTGCCCCTCCCCCTCCAGGGAGGCCCCGCCTGAGCGAGGAGGGTATCCGAAAACCATACTACTTTGAGCGATTCGGGTTTCGTGCCCCTCCCACCCTCCAGGGAGGCCAGCGAGGAGGCATCGGAAAACCATACTATTTACATGGACCCCTCCAGGGAGGCCCCGCCTGAGCGAGGAGGGTATCGGAAACCATACTATTTACATGGTTTCGTGCCCCTCCCACCCCTCCAGGGAGGCCCCGCCTGAGCGAGGAGGGTACCATACTATTTACATGGTTTCGTGCCCCTCCCACCCTCCAGGGAGGCCCCGCCTGAGCGAGGAGGGTATCGGAAACCATACTATTTACATGGTTTCGTGCCCCTCCCACCTCTCCAGGGAGGCCCCGCCTGAGCGAGGAGGGTATCCGAAAACCATACTATTTACATGGTTTCGTGCCCCTCCCACCCCTCCAGGGAGGCCCCGCCTGAGCGAGGAGGGTATCCGAACACCATACTATTTACATGGTTTCGTGCCCCTCCCACCCTCCAGGGAGGCCCCGCCTGAGCGAGGAGGGTATCCGAAAACCATACTATTTACATGGTTTCGTGCCCCTCCCACCCCTCCAGGGAGGCCCCGCCTGAGCGAGGAGGGTATCGGAAAACCATACTATTTACATGGTTTCGTGCCCCTCCCACCCCTCCAGGGAGGGAGCGAGGAGGGTATCCCATACTATTTACATGGTTTCGTGCCCCTCCCACCCCCCCAGGGAGGCCCCGCCTGAGCGAGGAGGGTATCCGAAAACCATACTATTTACATGGTTTCGTGCCCCTCCCACACCTCCAGGGAGGCCCCGCCTGAGCGAGGAAGGTATCCGAAAACCACAATATTTACATGGTGTCGTGCCCCTCCCACCCCTCCAGGGAGGCCCAGCCTGAGCCAGGAGGGTATCGGAAAACCATAGTATTTACATGGTTTCGTGCCCCTCCCACCCCTCCAGAGAGGCCCCGCCTGAGCGAGGAGGGTATCGGGCACCCATACTATGTACATGGTTTCGTGCCCTTCCCACCTCCCCAGGGAGGCCCCACCTCTCCAGCTTCTCCTTCGTGTTGATGTTGTCGTACCCCCTGGGTCCCACGAGACCGTTAATATCTTTATGTGGGGAACTCCGTTAGCATAAATATTTTTTTCGCCCAAACTCCGCCTGTAGGGGGACATGCCCGACCTAAGCATGGGGGGGATGCATCGATCCCCAATCGCCCATGGATCACCAATAGGGGCCCGATAGCCCCAACCCGCCCAGGAAGGGGCGGACTCACTATCAGAGCCCTATCGCCGATCGATCGGGGATGTAGAGCCGATTCCAGGTCGATGCATCCCCCCTATGCCAGTCCCCCCTATCGTCGCCCCTCAGGGCAGGGCTAGGACGAGGGTCAATCCGTTCCAGAGCGTTTCGGAACGCTCTCAGAGCGGTCTGGAACGCTATGAGAAGGCCGCGGCGCCCGAGGCATCTCTTCGAGAGCCACTGGATCTTAGAGATTCTCTATGATCCTCGCCCGATTTGATCCTTGTCCTGGCTTCGTCTTCCTGCTGGCCCCGCCTCGCCTGGAGGCCTCCCAGAGGAGGAGGAGGAGGGGAGGAGGAGAGAAGAGAGATGCAAGCCTAAGTGACGTCCGACCCCTCCCTCCCATCCATTGCCATAGCGGAGATCCCCTCGCTATTCGCACCGTCGGAGGTCGAGCAGGGCAATGATCCCGAGAGGGTACGAGATGCATGGTAGTGCACGGCGTAGCACGGCGTAGGACAACACGTTAGAGCGTAATTTGCTTGAAGGGAAGCCAGGCATGGCGCAATACGAGAAATACTTTCGGCGGTTCGGAAAGAGCGGATGCGTAACATGAGACCATCGCTGTAGCGGGATCACGATTTGGAATATCAGCAACAAAGAAGTGAGGTCAGCGCTGCAGCGGGAGTAGGATCTGAAATAACAGAGAGACAGAACATGAAGCCACAGTTGTAGCGGGAGCGCCATTCGGGAACACCGAACGAGTTGGGGTTGTAAACAAAACACATCTGATCGACTACCTTTGTTTGGGGGATAGGCTACGACCTCGGGGTTTTCTGGAGAGAGAGGAGCGTAACATCCAGATTGTGCAATCGTGGAGGAGGAGGGGGAGGAGGAAGAGGGAGGAGGGAGGAGGAGGAGGAAAAGGAGGAGGGGGGAGTTGGGAGGGGGGGTGGGGGGAGTTGGGAGTTGGGGGGAGGAGGAGGAGGGAGGAGGGAGGAGTGAGGAGGAAAGTTGGAGGGAGGAGGGAGAGAGGGAGGGAGGGAGGGAGGTTGGCAGGAGGAAGGGATGGTGGGAGGGTGAGATGGAGGAGGAGGAGGAGGAGGAAGAGGAAGACGAAGAGGAAGCAGAACACTAAGAAGAGGAGGAGGAGGAGGAGGAGGGAGGATGAGGTGTCGGAGGAGGTGGAGGAGGCGGGAGAAGGAGGAGAGAGTCGGAGGAGGAGAAGAAAGGTGTTCTAGGATCCTAGGACGGCTTCGCGCGCGCCCCGAGAGGGCGCGAGGTGACGAACGGCCATGGCAAGGACGAGCACAAGAGACGAACGGGCGCAGCGACTCGGAAGGCGACGGCGGCGGCGGGATCAGCCACTCACTTCGATTCGGGCTTCCTCACCAAGATGTAGGAGGATATGGGGGAGGGAGGGGGAGGGATGGGGAGGAGGAAGGAGGGATGGGGAGGGAGGGAGGGGGATGGAGGGAGGGATGGGGATGAGGAAGGGAAGGCAGTGGTGGGCGGCAACAGAGGCTGTCCGAGTAGATGGGGTCCGAGGATCGGTCCGCATCGCCCATGTATGGGCGATGCTAAGTCTGGCTTGATGTTGAGCTTGAATTTGTTCATGCCGACGTCGACAATGCATCGCCGACGACGCCGATGCATCACCGATGCATCGCTGATGCATCGGCGATGCGGCGTGACCCTCCGAGGCCATTTACTCGGATGGCCTCTAGTTACTTCCCCCTCCCTCTTTCCATCTTGTTCTCACCCTTCCTCCTCCATGTCCTCCTCTTCCCTCTTACACCTGCAATTGTGTTGATAGGGCGGGCCGGGCGTTTCGCCTGAGAACTCTTCACAAGTTTCATGATCCTGAAGCTTGAAATTTACAACAGTTTCAAGAATGGATGGCGGCACTTTTTCAAAATGTGGCTCTCGCTATAGCGCCGCGCACATTTGTTTTGAAAGTTTGCAGCAACTTCTGGGATGCTCCAGAAATCCGGTTCTTGCGCGATTTAGGATTGTCAGGACGCAACTGTCACGTTGACTCGTGGTGTCGATGTTCTTGGAATGGTGTACGGAGATGATTTAGCGTTGTCAGGACGAATAAGGGTGCTTTGGCACGACGGGCGTCTTCCAATCGGGCGTCTTTCAATTGGCATTGCCCGCAATGAAGAGAGATTCTCGTAGGGACCCATAGAGGGGGAACCTGGAGGGTGATGCGACTTGGGTCTGCACTGGCCCTCCTCCCTCCTCCTCCTCGCTCCTCCCCCCGCGGCCGCCTCCTGCCCGTCGTTGGAGGCCTGGACCAACACCACCACAGGAGGTCGCCTCCACAGGGGGAAGAGGATCCTCGATCTCGGTGTTGGTGGTAGTCTTTCGGCCACCCTGGAAGCCCGAATGTTACCACCATCACCGAGATCGGGATCCTCTTCCCTCGGTGGAGGAACACCGCCGATGTTGGTGTTGGTGTCAACCTCTAGGCCTGCGACGTCGTCCTCCCCCCACCCCTGTCGGGGGAGGGTGATGGACCTGTTTTCCACTACCGCCACCACGATAAGTTGGACGGGAGGAAGGAGGAGAAGGACGAGGAGGAGGAGGAGGACGAAGAGGAGGAGGACGAAGAGGAGGAGGAGGAGGAGGATGAGGAGGAGGAGGAAGAGGAGGAGGAAGAGGAGGAGGAGGAGGAGGAGGAGAAGGAGGAGGAGCCCCTCACCCTCCAACTTATGGTGGTGGTGGTGGTGGTGGAAAGCACGCCTATCAGAGGGGATCTGCGCGGGAGCGGCGAGGACCGCCGCTCCCCGCCGCCGCGGCGCGCCCGCAGCGGCGAGGGCGCGGGGCGAGGACGCGGCCGCCGCCTCTCCTCGAAGGGCGGGGTCCCGCCCGCCGGAGCGCCGCGCGCTGCGGCGAGGAGGCGCGCGAGAGAGTCGCGGCGTGAGGGTCGGCGGACGGATGGAGGGTCGAGGGCCGAGGCGGGCCTGTGCCACTGCAGGGGTCCTGGGCGTGTCTTCCACCACCACCACCACCATAAAATGGAGGGGGGGGTTTCTCCTCCTCTTCTCCTCCCCCCCTCCCTCCTCCTCCTCCTCCTCCTCCTCCTCCTCCTCCTCCTCCTCCTCATCCTTGTCCCTCGGCGTACCCCCATCCCGGGCGGGCGTGAGGGCCTTGGGGGCAGGGGTTTTGGTTCACGGAGCAAGGGATGGCACGGGCGGGGTTGCTGGACGGCGATCCTGGTGGCGATCGGCAGCGGCGGTCGCGCGCCGAGCGCACGGCCGTTCGGAAGCGGGCGCTGGTGGCTGCGGACAACGGGCTGGAGTCGGCCAGGGCCGAATGCAAGCGCCTCCGCGACCTGGTGGTTGCGGCGGAGACTGCGCTTGACGCAGTCGTAGGCTGCTGCGAGGTCGGCCAGCGCCTGCGGGCGCTCCTGCCCGCGCTGCAGGCCATGCTGCAGGGCCGCGCGCCGACGTGGATGGAGGTGCTGCGGCGCAATGTCGCCTTGCACGCCGATGCGCAGGACGTCGACGTGTCCCAGGCGGCGGCCGCTACACTGCGCAAGGCCCAGCACGGGCCACGGCTGGAGATGCGGCTCTTCTCGAAGAAGGTGACGCCCCTCGAGGACGTTGTCTCGACCCTCTCAGCCGATGCCGTGCCCTTCGTGCCCGGCCAGATCTACGCGGAGTACGGTTTCCACGGCGGCGACGTCGATGAACTCCTGGCCGCGCTGGCACGGGAACAGCTGCCGCCCTTCGTGGAGGAGGGCTTCGTGCAGCTGCACTCCGAAGGCGAGCCCGAGAGCGGAGGGCAGGAGGAGAAGGAGGACGAGGAGTTTGCCGAGGACGACGCGGCTCCCGCTGCTGCTCCGCCCTCCCCTGCTGCCCACAGTCCCACCGAGCTGAAGCGCCTCGTGGATGAGGCCAAGGATCATCTTGAGCGAGCTGCCCTCAATATTGCACGCGGTGATGACTCTGGCGCTACCCAGCACGAGCTCGAGACGGCCGCTGACCGTTTCACAGACCTCGAGGACTTGCTGGCCTGCGCCCAGGCTGCGGCGATCATGTACCACCCTGAGTGCGACGTTGAGGGTGATGGCACCACCAGACCATCGTGGGAAACGATGGTCCAAGACATCCATGTGCGCCATGCGGAGGAGCTCAGTGACCCGAGGAGTACCAGCGCTCTGCTCGCCGATGGACTGCCATTCGATTTGCATGAGTGCCCTGGATGACCCCATGGGGCGCGCTGCCTCTGCCCGAGGTGCCTTGAGAAGCAGGTGGAGCATGTCATCCCCCTCTTGGCGGCGAGGAACCCAGGCTGCCGCGCGTGTCCGCGATTTGGCAAGATCGCTGAGTTCAGGATCGCCGAGGCCGTGTGGCGGCGCCCCAGGATTGCGCAGGTCCTCAAGCAGCCGCGCAAGTACCTCAAGTGCCGCCGCGTGCAGGACAACGGCGTCCCGCACATCGACAAGGTCGGCGTGGGCTGAGCCTGGGGTTAAACCCAGGTTCAGCCTACGCTAAGGGAAGGTCGCCCCGCGTCGTGCCCTGAGCGCGGTGCGGCGGCGGCCGAGACGGGACATTGCGTCCCTCAGCCTCCGCACTCCGCACTCCTCCTCCTCCTCCTCCTCCTCCTCCTCCTCCTCCTCCTCCTCCTCCTCCCTCTCCTCCTCCTCCTCCTCCTCCTCCTCCTCCTCCTCCTCCTCCTCCTCCTCCTCTTCGTCCTCCTCCTCCTCGCCCTCCTCCTCCTTCCCCCCACTTATGGCGGTGGTGATGGAAAACAGGCTCATCAAGGGGGACTATTCGAAAATAGTAAAGAATAGTCTGGGGACGAGTTGTTTGAGCTTTTTTTGGATTGTTGGATTATCTGGGGTGCATTTTGGGAGTATGGTCCCACACACACAAAAAGCCGCTTGTAGGGGGACACGCCCGACCTAAGTCGAGGGCCGAGGGCCCAGGGTCGCCGCACGAGCGGGTTTGGGCTCGAGGGTCGAGGGCCGAGGATCGCCGGACGAGCCGGTCGGGGCTCGAGGGTCGAGGGTGGATCGGGCTGGGCGAAAGGGGGGGATTGGGAAAGGGGGGGGGTTACGAAGTTTGCTGCATGCAGCTGGTTTCGGCCTCGCCGAGGGGCCCACTCCTCGATATATAGCCGCTTCCGGCGCCGGGAGGCGCCGGGAAAATCAGCTACGTGAGCCGATTCTCGAACCCCCACTTTGCTATCCCCCCCTTTCGCCCGACCCGAGGGTGGAGGACGCGGCCGCCGTCTCTTCTGGATCCGATCGGTCCGCTTCGGTGCCAGTTTCGGCCAGCCCGCTCCGAGCCGATTCCGAGGCTCCGGCGCTCCCATGCAGCCCGAAGCTGAGGGACCGTGCAATAAACAACAGGGGAAAAAACACAGACACAGTTAATCTCGACCCCAAGGAAAATATGGGAACATATGAGAAGTGGGGGGAAGGCGAAAACCCTGAAAATATAGGATATAGGAAAATATTGGGAATCCTTACTTGTGTCTATTTATTTGTGTATCCTAGGGCCGCTTCAAATAAGCAAGCAGCACTGCGCAGCACGCAGCAGAGTGCACAAAAAAGGTGCCCCATGGAAGTCCACAGCGAGCCCCCCGTGGCCACCACCAGGACTCCTCGCGAGGGCCAGAGGGTCGAGTCGAGGAGCTCCAGGATGGTTTTCACGGGGGCGCTAAGCATTGGCGGCGCCTTGGGCCGGAGATCCAGACGTCGGGCGTCTCGAAAAAATCGAGACGCCTGTTTTCACAGTGTTTGCCCTCCCGGGGCCCTCGCAGGGCCTCTGGACCGTCAAAAATGATTCGGGATGAAAAACCGGTCCCGGGGAAGTGGTCGGGAGGTCGGGGGCCCGCGTCTCGAAAAAATCGAGACGTCGGGTGTTTGGGGACGCCTTCTAATGGCGGCACCTTGGGCCAGAGACGCCATTTGGCAAAACCCAGCCTGTCCACTGGCTTGGTGAGGGTCGGTCGGAAAAAGCAGAGGGAATATCCAGCTGTCTCTGGCATTTCCGCCACCATGCCAGCGCAGCGTTCTGGGTGGCGACTATATTCGAGTAGGCAAGGCACGGGGGCGTGCTGGGGGGCTCTTGGGGCAGAAGGCTCGAATTCTGGGTTCGTGCTCCCGCAGTCGTGGGCGCCTCTTTGGCTGTTTTGTAGCCCTCTCGGGCCGTCTTGGTGCTCTATTGAGAGCTTCTTGAACCGTCTCGGGGGAGTCTTTGGGGCCTCTCGGGCCGTCTTGGAGCGTCGGAAGCTTGAAAAGGCGAGAACCCAAACAAGGTCGAACAACTACGAAACTCAAAAGTTTTTGCCTCTCGGGGACTCTTGGGAGCCTCTGTGGGCCCTCTTGTGGCCTCCTCTGCTCTCTAAGGGCGGAAGACTTGAATTGCTTTTTCGTGTTCACCCTTTTGGGCCCTTTTTGGGGCCCTCGTTTTTTCCACAGAGCCTAAGTCAAACGTGAGGTAGCCTTAATCACCTCTTAACGGCCGCGCACCAAAGAACAATACTTGAGCAAGCGTCTGAAGAGCCTCGTCCGTGGCGATGGTTTCTGCTAGAACTGAAGCAACAGGGTCAGATATAAACGTTCCAGCCTGAATTACAAAAGACCGCGTTGTCGTCAGACCACTGACAGTAACAGCTTCGATGCACCACGCGGTCGCGGAGCATTGCCTCCGTCAACATGCACGAGACAATTCGCAGCACAGGACAGTTTTCCCAAGGCTTGCGCTCGTCCATGGTGTGGTTTACTAAACTGTCGGCGACTTTGTTGTAATCACGCGGCCGCCAAACAACAGCATCATCTACGTCCCTAGCTGGCTTCACCCCCCGTTCCGGCAGTGAGGAACTGTTGTGTCATTCGGCTCAGAACTGGCTCGAGGCTGCCGTTGGTCAGAACAGTTAGGCGGTTCACCACGGCAGACAACGGCTGGCAATGTACAATAAACGCACACCGCCCAGGCACGCCCTCCCATGGTATTTCTGGGCTGTATCTCCATGCGAGGTCGACAATGACTCCAAGGGACACGCTGACCCCCTTTGGTGTTTCACCCTTGCACGGCTTTCTTGGGCTGTCGCCGGCGACTGTTCCAAACTAGTGAAGAGTTCCCACTGTCCGCAAGTATCCTTCTCAAACTCGGGATACAAGGGCATGCATTCAGCCATTATTGGACAGGCGTCGCGTTTCTCGCGCTACTGGTTCCCGTTGGCAACTACTAGCACGTCTTCCCATTCACCGCGGTGGCCAATACATCTGATCGTTTGTTTGCTCGCCTTGCTGCACACGGGAAGTTGTTCGCACCGTCGTGAAGGGTGAGGTGTTGCTCCCGCCATGCCGCCTTGAAGACATCCCAGAGCACTCGAAGATGAAGGTAGCGAGCACCGGTCACGCGAAACCACCGCTCCAACAGACGAGCCGTGCGGGTCATGAACATAGCTGGCCCCTCTCCCAGCCTGCGGCGGAATCCGAACATCTTCACGAGAATGGTGAGCCGCACTGGTTGCTGGACCAGTGGACCACGCTTTTATTTCTGACGCCGTGGAGCCCTTCCCTTTGTACGTACCAGCATTGTTCCAATATTTCCCCTCAGGCTTGCCCAAATGGTGCTCGACGCTAGCGATGGTGTCCCCCGCATGGCTTATCATGACTCCCAGGACCTCCATGGCATCAATTGTCTGGTAAGCCTGCTTGTCCATTGCCTCGACAAAGGGCGCCTCCAAGAGCGCGCCGCGCATCGTCCCGCACGCCATTAATGTGAGGGTGGACGCCTTCCATCGGAAGCCCATGTTCGAGATAGTATCGGTAAGCTCCTGAGCCATACACACAAACTCTTCAACATAATTTGCTAGTAAGTATATGTTACCGCCCAAATCAAGTGCGAGATGTAATGGCGGGCGTTCATGTTCAAGCCGAACCTTTTACCTGCAGCGGCACAATTGGATTGCAGATCAGCTAATGCCCATTCGAGCAATCATGTTAAATACGCTGGGAGTCCCTGGGTCACCTCCAGATCAAATCGGCGACGAGGTTCTGCGCCTGGTGGCTCCGAAGAGCATTGCATGCCCGACAGCTCCCTAAGAAGAGCCGCTGCCAGGTCATGAGGGACGCCTCGCCCGATCATGGCCTCGAACATATTCTCGTGGTGCATGGTATCGAAGGCTATCTCGATATCCTAAAATACTAACTAAGATCAACGGGATTCCCCACCGGCTTGTGAGAAATATGCATTGACGATTGATCGACACCGCATCGCTACACGCATATCTGGCTCCAAATCCAATCGTAGCAACTGAGGAGGGCAGGAGAACCCTCTCTACCGATGGCTGCAACGATTGCAGACACCACTTCAAGGCCTCATCGAACTTGCCAAGCCATCAAAAGTCTCCAAAACTATCTGGCGTAGCAGTTTTCGGAATTCCAGCAACATCGATCAATTTCCAGCTGGGGGGGCCGACGGAGCGTAGGTCTGTGAATCTACCCTAATGGTTGCCAAAACCGGTACACGCACATCAGCGTCAATGTTTTGTACATCTTGGTTGGTTCGCTGCCACTGCCTGGAGATGTACAGTCTTTTTATCCCGCTCGGGCCGTGAGCAGGTCAGAGGGCTTGATGCTTGTGTGCGCTCGTCCATGCATGCGTTTGTTAGGACGCACCTGCGACAAACAGCGAAGCCTGTATGAGTTCGTTTTTGTATTATCCGCGATAACGGGCGTGATCGGGAGGGAGGGGTGCCCCCCCGATCACATCACGACGGGTTTCGGCCTCCCTCAGGGCCCTCGGGAGGAGGAAGATAAGGAACAGGGAGAGGAAGCAGAGGAACGAGCTGTATTCCTGAGTTGCTGCAGTATTGCATCCTTCATTGAATCTTTGGTTGCCGAAGTTCCGCAGGGTTTATCTCCACATGTCCTGGTCCGCAGTGCGAGCCCCACTGGTATTCACCGTCACCAGGAGCTTCGAAGGACCGCCAGACCTCGAAGGCTGCTGCAGACGTCGCTCGTTCCGTTAACGCTTAGCCCTGCGAGCGAGTTTCCGGAGCTCTCGAATTCGCTCTCGCTTGTCATCGTGCACCGCAGTGGCAAAAGTTTGTCGCGCCATTTTGTTTGCACTGTTGATTGCATTGCCTCCTCGCCTATCCCGATGCCCTGCCTTCTCAAACCGAATTCCGATCCGGGCCTCTTTTATTGCAGCAGTCTGGAGTTCAGGCAAGTCGTAAACTACAGAGCCCACTGCAAGCTGCTTGAACGTATCCATGTTTTGCTCACCAACAGTGCTTCCAACCGCTCAGCGATCGTTGCAAAATCTCATGGATGTTGCCAGGGAACGCAAATACTGTGGTGGGGACGCACCACCCACACATTCCCCTGTATCGACGAAGTGGTACCAATGTAATCGATCTGCGACTTGTGCGTTCTATCGTCTCCTCTGTGCTTCCAGAGTCGTCTCGTATCATGGGCCCGTTCTTCTACCACCTGAGGCGTCGGAAAGTATTCAGCAGCGAGATTCCCAACGTCTCCAACCAAGATCCCACATCTGTGAACTTCATCTGTGCATGTGTCCCCTGCCGTTCCAGCACCGCGTCTCCAGTAAGAGAGCCCAAAACATGCAGAGAATGTGAACATCAGCGTCCACTCCAATCAAGATCTCAAATGAAATCAAAGAATACGCATCGCGAACTCTCGGGCAGCACGCCCATCCTGTTCAAGATGGTCTAACTTGTGAGTTGAGATGTAACTTGAGTTTGAAATTACCGCACCATACCAACAGGCTCCAGAGTCAGTTATCCTAAGCGCTCGTATCCCAAGTCTAGGAATAATACACGCGCAGTCACAATGCTCTGCAGACAAATGGTATGGGCAGAACATGTGTATCCATGCAATACCGACCAGCTGGAACTTCTTGTAAAATGCAACAGGGTCCCCCTGTGCATACTGTCGAACCTACTCGCAGATCTTCGTTGCTGCGCTCGCCCGCTTTTTACAAGTGCTCCAAGACACAGTCGTGACCCTCCCCATGGCAAACCCAGAAGGTGCTCACGCGCACCAGACGGCCCGCATCTCCGCACTCATCGCTCTGGCGTTGCATTGGAAGTCCCTCCGGATCGCCGCCTCGTCCCACTGCATCTTCCCATTCTCGTTCACTGCCCCCGTGATCACTTCTCCAGTCGTTGTCTTCACAGAGATACGAAGTCCTGGAGGGTCAGAGTGGAACACCTGGGTTGTAGGGTCCTTCGCCTTCGCCTTCACTTCCAAGAAGGCCCTCGCCTTGCCACCAGCCTCGAATCGACGCTGTTCCAGAAGCTCCAACTGGACAGTGGTGAAGAGCACGTTGGCGTTGAAGTTGAAGTTGTTCGCAGTGTCCTGCAACGCATCCTTGAAGAGCACCGCGACCTCCGTGGCGCAGGTTGGGGTCACGTGGACAATCACCTTGTGGACGCGCTTCCCCCTGAGCTCGATGTCGCCAACCTTGTTTCGAACCGACGGCGGCAAGCCAGCCTTCAAACGTGCTCCAAGTGGTCCGGCCTGCTTCCTCGAAGTACAGTCAAAGCGCCTAGTAAGGACGCCCGCCTTCATCTAGGATACCCTTGCGTCCTTGCCTCTGTGGCCCGTCCTTTGCCGTTTTCACTGGTCGCCGCCGCCCAAACAAATCCCAAGTTCAGCCTCCAAGGGTCCCTTACCACGCGGCCTTAATATACGTTTTGACTGTACCGATTCTCTTCCGATTTTTATATTCGCAGTATCCGTGACTATTAGAAGTAGAAAGGGACGAGCGAGGAACGGCTGCCTGAAGAGATCGCCGCATCGGGCTTGCCGATGCACTCGTCAGCCTGCATCCGTCCCTCCTCGACCACTGTCGCCCTGTCCGCGGTTGCCTGGATCTCCAGTCTGAGTTCTGTGCGCAAGGCCCCAATGGTTGCGTCCGTATGGTTACTGAGCTCATTCTGCACCTGGACAGTCAACGCTGGCATGCCCTTCAAGCCAGACATCGCTAGAGACAGAAATGAAGCCACCGAAAAGTATGGAGCTGAAGTAATTTGCAGGGAAGAGCGAGAAAGTACTTGCGGAAACGTTTCCGGCTGTGACTCGGGCCCCCTTGAGCCGAAATGGCTTGAGCCAAAATGGCTACGGGCCCTCTTAGGGGCCGTCTTGCGAGACCCTAGGGCCGTCGTGGAGCCCTCCTGGACTCTTGGGGCCTCCTCGGGGGCCTCTTCGGAAGCTCGAGAAGGTGAGACCGCGAAACGCTTTCAAACGTCTCAGGCAGATCAATGATCTTGTGATCGTTGTTTTATTCCTTGTTTGGCCGATCTGCGCGGGCCCTGGCCTCCCCCCTCCCCCCCCTCACATGGAGTAGATCTTGGCTGTCTTTTGACGCCTGTTTTGAGCAGGTGGGGTCTCCCCTCATAGGCCCCACGGTTTCAAACAGTCGCACTAAGCAGAGGTCCAGAGCCAGACGTCCCCCCCTCCCCCCCCTTCCCGTCCAATGTCGAAACGCCGAATCAAAAAACGTTGCTGGGCCTTGCTAGAGGCTCTCTTCGGAGCAGTCTTGGAGGCCTCTGTGGGCCGGCACGGAGGCCTTTTGGCCGCTGTCGGCGGCCTCGGCGGTCGGCCATGGCTGCTTGATGAGATATCGGCAGCTGCGACGCCTTGGAGAGCGCAAAGGGGATGTGTCTGTGCACCGACAGGGCCTCGGATAGTGGGGGCGATGCACGCGCCTGCGTGCGACCGGGGAGGAGAGAGTGCTTGTTTTTTGTTTGTTACCCTCTGGGCCACGACGCGCGTTGTGCCTCCTCCCCCCCCCCTCCCTCCATAACGTAACGCTCCTCCCCCTCAGTGCGTCCCCGGCACTGCCGCAATACGCCCGCCACGATAGTCTGGGTGGGGGGCGCTGCGATTTGCCCGCTTCCCGTCCTTGACCCGTCCCGCACCCCTCCTCCCCAAGAACGTACGTTCTGGCTGCGAATAAACAAATGCGCTCGAGGGGGGGGTCCTTTCTAGCAGACAACACAAACCCTGCCAGA
Organism: Prorocentrum cordatum; assembly: GCA_963575745.1. Classification (NCBI taxonomy): domain Eukaryota; class Dinophyceae; order Prorocentrales; family Prorocentraceae; genus Prorocentrum; species Prorocentrum cordatum. The sequence continues at coordinate 457,758 of CAUYUJ010001281.1, forward strand.
CAGCATTCGGCAGTCTGCCACGCCTCGACGTGCCAGGGGGCACGGTGGCGGATTGGGATGGCCGAAGTGAGCTGGAGGAGGAAGAAGATGAGGAGGAGGAGGAGGTTGGGGAGGAGGACGAGGAGGAGGAGAGGAGGAGGAGGAGGAGGAGGAGGAGGTTGACACCTCGCGCCCGCAGCTTGCCTCAGAAAAGAGGGGGAGGTGGAGGGTAGGGGGTGTGGAGGTGGTGTGTGTGTCAAGCTAGCCAGCTCGAGCGAGTCAAGCATGGCATGCCCATTCCCACCCGCCCTCCCACAACATAAGAAGCAGTGATGGCACAACTGGGGGCTGCGCGGACATTTCAGTGCGAGTGGAGGATACCCCAGGACACCGCATTGACGTCCGCGCGGGATGTGCGCCGCGTCCCATTCCCGCCACGCATTTCGCATCGTCGACGACAAGACTGGCCATGTTGAAAGGAACAACGGACACGTTCCGCCCTCCCACAACATAAGAAACAATGCTGGCGCAACTGGGTGCTGGCGCGTAGTGGTAGTAGTAGTAGTAGTAGTAGTAGTAGTAGTAGTAGTAGTAGTAGTAGTAGTAGTAGTAGTAGTAGTAGTAGTAGTAGTAGTAGTAGTAGTAGTAGTAGTAGTAGTAGTAGTAGTAGTAGTAGTAGTAGTAGCGTAGTAGTAGTCGTAGTCGTAGTCGTAGTCGTAGTAGTAGTAGTAGTAGTAGTAGTAGTAGTAGTAGTAGTCGTAGTAGTAGTAGTAGTAGTAGCAGTAGTAGTAGTAGTAGTAGTAGTAGTAGTAGTAGTAGTAGTAGTAGTAGTAGTAGTAGTAGTAGTAGTCGTAGTAGTAGTAGTAGTAGTAGTAGTAGTAGTCGTAGTCGTAGTAGTAGTAGTAGTAGTAGTAGTAGTAGTAGTAGTAGTAGTAGTAGTAGTAGTAGTAGTAGTAGTAGTAGTAGTAGTAGTAGTAGTAGTAGTAGTAGTAGTAGTAGTAGTAGTAGTAGTAGTAGTAGTAGTAGTAGTAGTAGTAGTAGTAGTAGTAGTAGTAGTAGTAGTATTAGTAGTAGTAGTAGTAGTAGTAGTAGTAGTAGTAGTAGTAGTAGTAGTAGTAGTAGTAGTAGTAGTAGTAGTAGTAGTAGTAGTAGTATTAGTAGTAGTAGTAGTAGTAGTAGTAGTAGTAGTAGTAGTAGTCGTAGTAGTAGTAGTAGTAGTAGTAGTAGTAGTAGTAGTAGTAGTCGTAGTAGTAGCCCTGAGTCGCCGAAAGATCGTTCCAAGACGCCCAAGGTGGCCTCCAGACGGCCGTAACGCCAAGAAGCCGCGGGGAGCCTCCGGAGGCCCTCCAAGAGCCTGAACAAGCAAAAACCTCCCAGGCATTCGTCACCCCAGGGCCTCCTGGAACGCCCGCCCCGGCGCCCAATGAATTGGCGAGCTGAAAATGTGCGCCGAACCAAAGCGGGGGCGCAACTTTGAGAAACTTCCGCTCGGCGCCCAAGCGAGAAGGTCATTTCATTCACTTCGAGCGGGGGGTGAGGGGGGTGTGCCGCGCCCAATTCTTGCCATGCACTTTTGCGGGGTGGACGACAAGAACAGCTATGTGGGCAGGGAAAATCAGCATGGCATTGCTTCTGACAAGTAAGGTGGCCCCTCCCGCCTTGGGGTTGCCCCAGAAACCCGCGCGCGATGTGCGCCGCGCCCCATTCCTGCGACTCATTTCGCAGGTCGGCGGCACGACAAACCATGATGAAAGGAAAAACGGCAACCCTGTATTGTTTTTGACAGTCAGGATGGGAGGGCCCGCGGCCCGCATGGACGTCCGCGCGCGATGTGCGCCGCGTCCCCGCCCTGCCACATATTTCGCACCGTCGGCGACACGGCAGGCCATGCTGAGAGGAAAAAGCAGAGACTTCGCATTAATTTTTAACTGTCGCGATGGGCGGGCCCGGATTGAGGGCCGCGCGCGACGTGCGCCGCGTCCCATATGTGCGCCGCGTCCCAGTGTTGCCACATATTCCGCACCGTCGGCGACAAGGCAGGCCATGCTGTCAGGAAACAGCGAAGATTTCGTATTGATTTTCTAAAGTCAGGATGGGCGGGCCCAGACAAGAAAAACGATGTTGGCACAAAACGGCCAATTTTTTTTTCACAGATCGGATGGGATGTCCCGGATCGGGTTGCTATCGGCCAGAAGACGAGATAGGTGGGGGTATATAATAAGAAGGAACAGGGATGTGTGGGAGGGAGGAGCAAGAGGAGGAGGAGGGGGAGGAGGAGGAGGAGGAGGAGGAGGAGGAGGAGGATCCATACAAATACTACTACTACTACTACTACTACTACTATTACTACTACTACTACTACTACTACCACTACTACTACTACTACTATTACTACTACTACTACTACTACTACTATTACTACTACTACTACTACTACTACTACTACTACTACTACTACTACTACTACTAATAGTAATAATAATAATACTACTAATAATACTACTAATAATAATAATAGTCGTAATACGAATACAAGTACGAACACGAAACATACTAGTACTTCGAAAAGAGGAAACGGACTGATAATAGGACGGGTATTACGAATACTCAGAAAACCAAGAATACAAGTACGAACACGATAAAGAATAATAAGAGGAACACGAACATACGGATACGAATAATCATGATACCACTAAGGGTCATCAATACTAATGCTAATGAAAAAAATAAAATTATTCAAATTACAATAAGAAAAGTACTACGAATAATAATGACAATACGAATATGAAGAAGAACAATAATAATACAAATGAGGAAAATGATAAGGAGAAAAAGAGGATGATAAGGAGGGGGCGGAGGAGGAGGAGGAACCTCTGGGCCGCAGGGCCGCCCACAGCCCGCGCCAGGAGGCGCTGCTGGACTGCGTCTGCCGCCCGCTCAGCGATGGCCGCGCTGGTGCCCACACGCTGTGGGCCCTCCTCGCGCGCCTCATCCAGCGGTACGGCCACGCCGCCCGCCGCCTCAGCGTTTGCCCCGTGGCTGCGGCCGCCACGGGAGCAGTCCTGCGAAGCAGTGCCCGGCTCCTGGCCGCCTCGGCCCGCACGGGGCCCCCCTCGCCGCTCTGGCTGCTCCTGCTGCTCCAGCCATCTGGGCCGCGGCGCGGCGCTCCGCGGAGCGCGACGCCAAACTGGGGCACACGAAGAGGAGGCCCCGGCGCGACAGCAGGAGCCCAGAGGCGCCCAGGGGCACCGAAGCTGCCTGCC
>CAUYUJ010001281.1:465999-478499 GCA_963575745.1 Prorocentrum cordatum
CGGTCCTCAGGGACGCGGCCCTCGGAGCGGCGGCCGCGCGGCGCGCACGGCCGCCGAGCGACCGACAGCCACCGCGGCTGAGGGGGAAAACTCGGGAAAACTCCTCGTCGTCCTCCTCCTCCTCCTCCCCCTCCCCCTCCTCGCGACATCCAGCACAGCCGAGGGGCGTGGGCTGCGACACATTCGCCCAGCGGGGGTACTGCTTTGCGCGCCTGCCGCAGGCCCAGCGCCCGGCGGCGCTCTGCATGCGTCTGCCATCGGGAGCTGCAGCCGCCCGGCACGAAGCGGTTCAGTTGCTCGTGGAGGAGTTTTTGGGCCTCCTGGTTTTTAGGCCTCCTCTTCCTCCTTCCCCTTTTCCTCCTCCTCCTCCTCCTCCTCCTCATCCTCTTTCTCCAGAATGAGGCCGCTCAGGAATAGACGGGTGCCCTGGGATACCCTAGGCCTCCCAAGTGGGTCGGAGTAGATGGGGTCGGAGGGTCGCGCCGCGTCGCCGATGCATCGCCGATGCGGCTCGATGTGGAGCCCGATTGGCTTCACGTCGACGTCGCCCATGCAACGCCCACGTCGACGACGCATCGCCAGTGCATCGCCGATGCATCGCCGATACATCGCCGATGCATCGGCGATGCGGCTCGATCCTCCGACCACATCCATTCCGACCCCATCCAGGAGGCTTCTAGGAGTGGGCTGGGTGTTGGTGTTGGAAATGGGGGGGGGCGTTCGATGGCGATCAAGAGTCGTCTGGCGACTTGGACCCCGGGGATCCTAGGCCTGATCTTGCTGAACTCAAGCAAGTGTTGCGCGCCCTTCCGAGCTCCTCGGGATGCGGCTTTGACTAAGTCAGCCCTTGGAAGCCTCTAGCCCTGTCGGGCGAGGCCTTGGAACCCTTCCTGGACATCCTGGTGGAGGTCGGGGAGGTTGAGCGTTCTCGTTCCTGGCCCGCCATCCAGCGTAGTATCGTCGTTCGCCAAAAAGGCTGCGGGCTCGGGCCGGCTGCTCTCGCCCACATCTCGGCTCGCGCGCAGGACAGTTTGCGCGGAGGTTTAGCCTCCCGGCGGCAGGAAGGTTATCCGCGCCCTTCTTCGCGGGTGACCTCGGGCCGCAGTTCGGATCATCTCGTGGGGGCCCAAGCAGCGTCTGCGGAGTAGATGCGATCGCGGGGGTCCGTGGCGGGTCCGTTTTGCTAGATCTCCGGGAGGCCTTCGGCCGCTTCGGCCGCAGGTCTTCCTGCTCGGCAGCTGCAGCTCTGTCGGCCGGCTTAGCAGGGCTTTGCGACAGCGTCCGGTCCACGAGGTGCCCTTTCGCAGCTCGTCTCTGCGCTCCAGGCAGTGCTTCCAGGAGGGCGCCTCGCCGCCCCCTTTGGAGTTTTTCTTTGGGAAAAAACCATTAAAATGGAGTTTCAAAAGTGCTCCAAAAATATTCACCAAATTATTACAAAACCTACAAATATCTATCACCAATAATACGCAACAAAATGGCATGAACATGAAAACTCGGAGATCCGCGCGGATTTCTTGGACCCGCGCTGAAGCCCCCTCCCTGGCGCGCGGAGCGCGCCAGGGGCGGCGCCGGAGACGCCTCCAGGGGGTTCAGCGCGGATCCGAGAAATCCGCGCGGACCTCTGAGTTTTTGTTGCGTTTTTCATTCTTTGTCCCCTACCCGTGCTGCCAATGATCTGGCCCGGCCACGTTTCAGTCAGACTTGTCCCTCTCTACAGGAGAGATATGCAAAACTAGTCCAAAAATAATTTCGCGCATTATATGTATACGTATATTTCGCCCAAACTCCCCCTGCAGGGGGTCAGGCCCGATCTAAGGCCACGTCGGCGCGGTGGCCAGGCGGCTTTGCCCGGCAGGGGGCGGTGGTCGACGAGCTCGGCGTGCAGCATGCGGGCGCCGCTGGCCAGGCCGCATGCTGGGCTCCATGTGTTTGATCTGCCTTGAGGTGGAGTCGGGCCTGTCCCTCTACGGGAGAGATGTTCAGAAATACCTTTCAAATGGTCTTGGGACGATGTTTGAATATGCTTTGACTGATCTTATGTTCTTTGTTTGCGGATTTTTGTTGTTCTCTGGCCAGGCCGCATGTTGGGTTCCATCTGTCTGATCTGCCTGATCTGCCTTGGCGTTAAGTCGGGCCTGTCCCTCTACAGGAAAGATATTCAAAAGTACCTTTGAAATAGTCTTGGGACGATTTCTGCATATCGTTTGACTACTCTTATGTTCTTTGTGTGTGGATGTTTTGTTCTCAAACTTAGTTTGTAGGGGGACAGGCCTGAATTAACCTTGGGGATACCTGGCGAGTTGTCTTACTCGTGGTTAAATTCCAGATCTTCGACTTGTTGCAGAATACCTTGTTGTGTTTCTTCTGCTTTGGCCAGCTTCTCTCGCGTTCTCTCAATTTGGTCTCGCACTGACTGTGCTTGTTGATCGAGCGGTTTGCCTTGTAGCGCTTGTTGTCGTGGTGCCTTGAGCTGTGATGCTGCCTGCTCGGAGTCGGGCCATGCGACTCCTTCCTGCGTTTTCCAAAACTGGGCCAGGCTGGTGTCGGTCGTGACTGGGTCCTGCTCGAAGGGCGTTGCCGAAGCGTCGGCGGCCTCGGGCTCAGGTCGTAACTCAGCTTCTTCGGGTTGCTTGCCACCTCCACACTTTCGTCTGCCCCAGCAAACACCCTTCAGAGGGAGGCAGCGATCCCCAGTCATCCTTGCCTTTGCCTTTGCCTTTGTAGCGTCGGTCGCGCACACACAGCAGAACTGCCTTCCTTCTTCGCACCAGCCCTAGCCCTTGCATTGCTTGTTCCCACATTCAGTGTACTTGCAAGCTGAGTAGTAGTGCTGACGTCGTCGCAGCTGATTGTGCGCTATGGCCCGGATGCTGCCAAAGACGTGGCGTAATGGCAATACACGATTGGCCTGGTGATTACCTTGAAAGCTGTGATGGTGAGGTTGGCCCGCTTGGCTAGGCAGAAACCTACAATGGCCCTGGACCCGGGACGGCTTGAGCCAAGGGACTTGAGCCAACGTGGCTACGGGGGAGGAGGAGGAGGAGGAGGAGGAGGAGGAGGAGGAGCAGGAGGAGTGGAACCGGAACGAGGATGAGGAGGAGGAGGAGGAGGAGGTGATAGCGAAGAGAGGAGAGAGGCCAGAGGAGGGACAGGAGGAAGAAGAGGAGGAGGAGGAGGAGGAAAAGGAGGGGGCGGAGGAGGAGAAAGAGGAGGAGAAAAGGATCAGTAGCAGGAGCAGGAGCAGGATGAGAAGGAGGAGGAGGAGGAGGCGGCGGAGCAGGAGGAGGAGGAGGAGGAAGAATATAACGGAGCACGGGGAGCAGGACGAGTAGGAAGGAGGAGGCAGAGGAGGGAGGATTGAGACAATAGGAGAAAGGGGAGAGGCGAGAAAAGAGGAGAAGGGGAGGGAGGCAAGAGGGCGGAGGGAGGAGGGATGCCGCAGGAAGGTAGAAGCAGGAGGGAGGAGGGAAGATGTGGATGCGGAGGAGGAGGAGGAGGAGGACAAGGAAGAGGAGGAGGAGGAGGAGGAGGAGGAGGAGGAGGAGGAGGAGGAGGGCGAAAGCGAGGAGGAGGACGAGAAGGAGCAGACGGAGGAGCAGGAGCAGACGGACGGAGGAGGGGGGAGGATGGGGCAGGGAGGAGGGAGGGAGAGAGGAGGAAGAGGTGGAGGTGGCGGTGGAAGAGGAGGAGGAGAAGGAGGAGGAGGAGGAGGAGGAGGAGGAGGAGGAGTTGAGGGAGAAGGAGGAGGAGGCGGACGAGAACGATAAGGACATGGATTGAAAGGAGGAGGCGACGGCGGAAGAGGAGGAGGTGGAGGATGGGAGGAGGAGGGGGAGGAGGAGGGGGAGGAGGAGGAGGAGGAGGAGGAGGAAAAGGAGGAGGAGGAGAAGAGGAGGAGGAGGAGGCAGGAGGAGGAGGAGAAAGAGGAGCAGGAGCAAGAGCAGGAGGTGGAAGATGAGAAGTAGGAAGGGGAGGGGGACTGGCAGGACGAGGGGGAGGAGGAGGTGGTGGGGGAGGGGAAGTAGGAATGAGGCGGCGGCGGCGAGAGGATAGGGCAGAGACGAGAGGTGAGAAGGACGAGGAGAGGATGGGAGAGGAGAGGAGAGGAGATGGGTGGCGAGGTGAGGAGAGGACGGATGAGAGGAGGACGAGGAGGGGAGGTTGGCAGGAGGAGGAGGAGGAGGACGAAGAGGACGAGGAGGAGGTGGACCAGGAGAAGGGGCAGGAGGAGGAGGAATACTACCAAGCCAGATGCTACGAATGAAACATATGACTCGTACATTAACACCAATCCTATTCATACTACGAATATTACTACTACTACTATTACTACTACTACTACTACTACTACTACTACTACTACTACTACTACTACTACTACTACTACTACTACTACTACTACGACTACTACTACGACTACGACTACTACGACTACGACTACTACGACTACGACTACTACGACTACGACTACGACTACGACTACGACTACTACTACTACTACTACGACTACTACTACTACTACTACTACTACTACTACTACTACGACTACGACTACTACTACTACTACTACTACTACTACTACTACTACTACTACCACTACTACTATTACTGCTACTGCTACTGCTACTGCTACTGCTACTACTACTACTACTACGACTACTACTACTACTGCTACTGCTACTGCTACTGCTGCTGCTGCTGCTAGTAGTGCTAGTACTATTATTTCTACCGTTAACCTTACTACCTATAACACTGTAACTGCTGATAGGAATTTCAAAGCCATTGACATTTACTGATGGTAGTCGTGACAGTATTAGTGTATGGCACTCGTGCTGATTCGATTAATACTGATACCAATTCCAGTATGTTGAACACTGCCCATACAAACACCTGGTAGTGTATCGCAAAAGTATTACTTAACCGAATACCAAGATTACTACGAATATTAACTGTAATAATAACCAACACCATAAATGTTGATATCATGGTTAATAAGAAGACGACGACGAATGATACATTTAATCATGACATGAAGGATCGTCTTAATAAGACCAAGCATAACACGGAAGACGAGGGGTGGCGAGGGCGAGCAGCACGGGGTCGACGAGGGGCGAGGCGGAGGAGGAGGAGAAGCAGGAGGAGAAGGAGGCAGGACGAGGACGAATAGTAATGAGGAGAGAGGGACATGCAGGAGGGGGATGACAGCAGAGAGGAGGAATCTGGAAAGAAGCGGCGGACGCGGGAGGATTCGGAGGGGTCAAGGAACGGTAGACAGGGGGCGCGGAAGGAAGAGTGGTGGAAGGAGGCGGAGCAGGATGGCGCAGGGAGCAGGCAGGGAGAGGAGCGGCGAGGCAGGCGGGAGCAGGGAGCAGAGAGGAGGTGGCCGGGAGCAGGGATCCTCCTGCTTCTCCTCCTTGACCTTCGTCCTCCCCCTCCCCGCCTCGCCCTCGTGCTCCTCCTATGCGCCCCCTCCCCCCCCCTCCCTCCCCGGAGGACAACATCCTCCTCCCTACTCCCATTCTTTGTGGTTCGTGTGATTCTCCTCCCCCGTCCTGCGCCTTTTCGGCATCCCACTCCTCCCGACGATACGATCCGAATGGGCTCCGAGCTCAATACTCCGTCCCGCCCGCTCCCAGCTCCCCGGACCTCTGACACACTTTGTTTTCAACGTGGACCCCATGAGGTTTTGCTCCATCCTTACTTTGAGTAGGGCTGAGGGTCAGAGAGCGCCCGACCTCCTCGGCAGGATCACCAGACAGGGACGTCAAGGGGGTGCAGCAAGGGGGGCGCCAATGGGGGCGCGCGAAGGCGGAGCGTCAAGGGAGTGCACCCAGGAGGGCGATTCAAGCGCGCGGCTACAGGCGCAGAGTGGGTTTACCCCTCTGACGTCTGCTCCTCTGTGGCTGCAGACCTGGGCCTTACATAATCCGTAGTCTTTCTTCGGCTGTCCCCGAACCGGCTGAGATCCCCCAGAGGCCGCAAACTGAAACACCCCTTCCGGCGTCATCTTCTCCCAATCTGACTGTGTGGTGTTGTGTCCGTTTTGAAGAGAAAGCGCCCAGCGTTTTCTTTTCTCCCGCTGCACCCCCCCCACCACCCTCCTCCCATCCTTGCATCTGCCCTCCGCGTGTCTGTGTTTCGGCGCACCGCGTGCAACGCTTCGTGGCCCCATGTGTCGGGGGTGGACAGACCTCCTACCCTGACACGTCGATTAAGGAATTGGCCGTTTTCGGTTCGCGAGAGGGCGTCGCGGCCGTCATTTTTTCGGGTCCAGGTCCGTCTGTTTCGCTCCCAGGCCTCTTTTACTAAGTGGAGACCTACTAAAGGGAGATTTGTCCATCGCCGAATGTGGAGCTCCACCGAAGGCCCCCGTGACAGGGCCCACATGGCGGCGCCGCCACATCGGTTCCTGGCCCCAGAGGGACTCCCACCGAAGGCCCCAGTCGCAGTGTTCACATGGCGGCGCCGCCCCATTTTGTCGGGCCGGACGAAAGCGGGGGATTGGGAAAGGGGGGGTTACGAAATTTGCTGCATGCAGCTGGTTTCGGCCCCGCCGAGGGGTCCATTCCTCGATACATGGCCGCCTCCCGGCGCCAGGAGGCGCCAGGAAAATCAGCCACGTGAGCTGATTCTCACCCCCCCCCTTTGCTATCCCCCCTTCGCCCGACCCGATTTTGGCGCACCGCTCACACGGCTCGTGGTTGCGCATCCCTTCGCACGGTTCGCGGCCCGAGCGGGAGATTCCACCGAAGGCGGTGCCACGACACGGCACCACGGTCTTCACAGTTGCAGATGGTTGGGCCCTCCGCCAGGATGATCTCCCAACGGGTGGCGGTCTGGGCCGCCCAGCCCCTTCCGTACTCTGCCCGCGTCGTTGGTGCGACTCTCCCCGGCCAGGGCAACGCCCAGGGCTCCAGCGCGGTCCGCGAGGAGCTGGCGAGGCGGCCGGGGAAGCGCTGGGGGACATCAGGGCAGACGACCGCGGCGACGACGAACGTGTGGATGACGGCGAATCTGACGGCGACGATGGTGGAACAACGGCTTGGCATCGCTCGGACGTGTGCATTTTTCCTTCGGCCAGGACAATCGAGGAGCATCCTTGATCATTTGGCGAAACAACCACGCACGAAACCAAAAAAAACACAGGGAAGGGACGTCCGAGCGATGGCGAGACGGAACACGAATCAACACACACATTGTCGGAGGTCCGCGCGGATTTCTTGGGTCGGCGCTGGACCCCCCCCCCCCCCGGCGGCGCCTTCAAGGCAGCCACTGGAGCGCTCCGCGCATCAGGGGACGGCTAACCAAGGGTTCGATCTCGATTCTGGCAGATCCCATTTCGATGTTCCGAAGATCTGGTGGGGCCCGATGCTCGAGTTGCACGGCTGTACATCTTGGCGCATTTCGTCTTACCCGATTTGCCGATAAAATGCAGACCGATCTTGCGACAGCGGGTAGATCATAGACGTTTCCACTATCGGGATGGCCTGTCGCAGGGCGCCAGGAAGTTGCATACCCCGACGCGCCACCGTGGGGTTATTTCAGCTTTCTACTTCTCGATGGCGGAGAAGTTCCCCCTCGCCCCTCCTCCCTGCTCCGTCGCTGTCGCCTGCTCGCAGGAGCCCTGAGGGAGGCCGCGCGGGTGCTCGCGCGCGGCGGGACCCGGATCGCCTCGGGAATCTGCGGGGGCAGGGCCGGGAGCGCGCAGGAGCAGGCCCGGACGAGGGCTCCCGTCACTCGGCTGGAGGCCGCGCAATGGGGGGCTGGGGGGCAGCGGGGGCTTCGGGGCCCCCAAAGGGGGCCTTCGGGGCCCGAAACGGGCACCTCTTTCTCCCCCCCCCCCCTCCTCCTCTTATCGCCCCCTCGTCAAGTCGCGCCCAGCTCGGCGCTGCCAAGCGCGCAGCTGTCGCCACTCCCATGCGCCCCTGGGGGGGGGGGGGGCGCGGCGTTAACACCGGCGCCGGCGCTGAGATCTGTTTCTCCTCCTCCTGCTCCTCCTCCTCCTCCTCCTCACCCTCCTTCTCCTCGGGTTGCGGAGAGGGCGGGGAGGGATGGAGTCAGCAGGGCGTCGTGTCGTTGGGGGGCAGAGGGCGTAGTGCATCTGGGGGGAGTGTGTCTCAACTGTCCTGTGGCGTCGGGTCTTCGTTTCGAGTCCGCGCAGCGCCCGGCGTTCCTCACTCCTCGCTCCTCTTCCTCCTCTTCGTCCTCTTCCTCCTCCTCATTCCAGTCCATCTCCTCCTCCTACTCCTACTCCTCGTCCTCGTCCTCTCTTCCTCCACCTCTTCCTCCCTTCCTCCCTCCCTCCCTCCTCCCTGCTCCCTGATGCCTCTTCTGTCCTCCCTCATCCCTCTTCCCTCCTCCTTCCTACCTTCTCCTCCTCCTCCTCCTCCTCTTACCTCGTACTCCTCCTCCTCACCCTGTTCCTCCTGCTCCTCCTTCTCTTCCGCCTCCTCCTCCTGCTCCTTCTACTCCTGCTCCTGCTCCTCTTTCGTCTTCCCCCTTCTACTCCTCCTCCTCCTCCTTTCCCCTCCTCCTCCTCCTCCTCCTAATCCTCCTCCTCCTCCTCCTCATCCTCCCCCTCCTCCACCTCCTCGAGAAAGGGGGATTGTGGAGCCCCTCGGTGTTCCAGAGCGCGCGCGCGAGGCTTTCACACTGAGTTCGCGCGTGCGTCTTTCAGTGGTGTGCGTACTCTGTGGCGTCCTCCTCTCCTTCCGCCTCCCCCCCTCCTCCTCCTCCTCCTCCTCCTTCTCTTGTTTTTGTTGCTCTCTCCCCCCTCCCCCCCAGAAAAAAAATTCTCGGGGGGGTCGGCGGCGAAAAAAAAATAATGCGACGTGGCCGCATCTGCCCTCCCACCCTAGAAGGATTCCTATTGAACGCCCCCACAAGAAGGATTCATAGTGAACTCCTCTACAGAAGGATTCCTATCGAAACCCTCCACTGAGTGATTCCTATTGAATCCTCCACAGATGGATTCCTATTATAATCACCTGCAGAAGGATTGATATTGAGATGCTTCGAAAGAAAGACCCCCCTGTTGGCATTGCATTGGCATTGGTTTGGCAATGGTTTGGCATCGCATTGGCATTGCGTTGGCAGTGCGCTTGGCAGTGCGTTGCTAGTGTGCTTGCATTTCGCAAGCATTGCGCTGGCGAGTCCTATGGAACCCTCCACAGAAGGACTCCGATCGAAACCGTCTACAAGAAGGATTCCATGCGACACCCTGCACAGAAGGATTCCTATTGAAATCTACCACAAAGGATTTCCCCCACTGGCAGTGCATTGGCATTGTGTTGGGATCGCTTTGGCATTGGTGTGGCATTGCGTTGGTACTGCGTTGGCATTGCGCTGGCGAGTTCCAACACCTCCCTTCGCAGAATGATTCCTGTTGAACCTCATACAAAAAGGATTCCGATTGAAGCATCCCACAAGAAGGGTTCACATGAAACTCCCTCACGGACGGATTCCATTCGAAGTCTTCCATAGAAGGATTCCTCTTGAACCCGACCACAAACGATTTCCCCCATTGGCAATGCATTGGCATTGAATTGGTGTCCCTTTGGCATCGGTTTGGCATTGCGTTGGTATTGCGTTGTCATTGCGCTGGTCAGTTCTAGTGGCTCCCCCCACAGGAGGATTCCTATGAGAACCATGCACAAGAAGGGATCCTTTGAACGCCCCCACATGAAGGATTCAAAGTGACCCCCCCACAGAAAGATTCCAATCGAAACCCTCCACGGGAGGATTCCTATCGAAATCCTCCGAATAAGGATTCGTAACCAAATCATCCACATACGGATTCCTACTGAAACCTGGTGGAAGACAGGAATACCGCCATCGGCATTGTATTGGCATTGGTTTGGCATCGCAGTGGCGTTGCGTTTGCATTGCGATGGCAGTGCGTTAGCAGTGCGTTGGCATTGCGTTGACATTGCGCTGGCGAGTCCTACTCAAACGCTTCACAGCAGGATTCCGATTTAACACCCCCACAAAAGGATGCCTATTGAATCCCCCCACAAGAAGGATCCACATTGACATCCTGAACAGAAGGGTTCCATACGAAGGCCTCCATAGAAGGCTTCTTATTGAAATCCCCCGAAGAAGGATTCTGAGAAGGATTGCTATTGAAATCTACTACAAACGATTCCCCCCATTGGCATTGGTTTGGCATTGCGTTGGCACTGCTTCGGCATTGCGCTGGCGAGTTCGAATGGCTCCCACCACAGAAGGATTCCTTACTTCCCACAAGAAGACATCCCTTTGACAGCCCCCCACATCAAAGATTCAGACTGAACCCCCCCATGGAAGAATTCCAATCGAAACCCTCAACAGGTAGGATTCCTTGTGGAACCTACCACAAAGGATACCCCCCATTGGCATTGCACTGGCATTGCATTGGGATCGCCTTGGCATTGGTTTGGCACTGCGATGGCAACGCTTTGGCATTGCGTTGGCATTGCGCGGGCGGGCCCTAATGGAACCCTCCGCAGGCGGACTCCTACGGAAGCCCTCCACAAGAACGATTCCGATTGAATCCTATCACGTGAAGGATGCCTAGTGAAACCCCCCACATGAGGACCCCTATCGAAACCCTACACACACGCATTGCTATTGAAATCCTCCGAAGAAGGATTCGTACCCTCTCACGCTTCGTGGCCCTATAGGGAGCTCAACCGCTCCACAAGAACCCCCTCGGTGTGTTTATGTGGCTCTCCTTCCGCTCACACGGTTCGTGCCCCCCCCCCCACAGGAGGCAATTTTGCATGTGATTCCCTACACCCCTTACATGTTTCGCGGCCCAGTAGGGGGCTCCGCGAAGGCCTCAGTGGCAGCGTCCGCGTGGTGGCACAGCACTCAATTCGGTACACCTCTCACACGTTTCATAGGGAGCTCCGCCGAATGCCCCAGTGGCAGCGTCCACATGGCGGCACCGCACCCATTCCGGCACACATCTCTCACACGGATCGTGCCCGCCTCCTTCGTCTCATTTGCGTCGCGATGCTCGCAGATGCGTCGCCAGGATCATTTCTTGGGGGGGGAGGTCCCGCGGGCTTTGGGAGGCCACGGGGTGGAGATGGAGAAGCCCGGAGGGCAGCGGCGGGGATGGGGCAGGGGGGAGGGCGGGCAGGCGGAGGCAACGGGGCTACCCAGGGGTGGGCGGGAGGGGGGACAGGGGAGGGGGAGGGGGACGGGGCATCCTCTTCTTTCTCCTCAACATCCGTCCTTTCCTTTTCCTTGTCCTTTTTGGCGTTCTGACCAGGATCAGGGTGGGCGTCGCCGGGTTCTTCTGTCGCCTCTTGTCTTCCTGCGTTCGCGCCGTTTCGGCAGCCGCCTCGGCGCTCCTATGTCTCTACGTGTCCATTTTTCCGCCTCCTGCTTCTGCATCTCATTGTCCTCGTCCACCTTCTCCCTTTGCGTCCTCCACCGCGCCACGCTCACCCCCATTGCCTCTCTCGAACACCGCTCCTCGAGCAGCGGTCGCTGGGCTGTCGCAGTCGACGGCCCCACGCCCCCGCGCTGGACGGACTTAACCGACAAGCTTGGCAAGGTCGGCTGGATAATCCGAGCCGCTTTTGTTGGGCCTGCCGCGGCGGCTGACATCCAGTAGACGCGAGACGAAGGACCGCGAGGACCCTGCGCGCGACACCACGGCGACGTCCGCAGCGGGTGTACGGTCCACGTGACGCGTTGGAATAGAGAACGCGTTCTCTTCCCCCCTTCTCTCGGCCAGTCCCCTACCCACTGCCGCCGCCCCTTCCCTCACCCCCACGTTTCCTTTTTTTCCACGTTTCCGTCATGAGTACACAGCGCTTCTGAGTAAAATTCTTGACCGTTCGCCTGACATTTGGTATTGCGTGCGGTCGCAGCAACACGAGAACCACATCATCACTGGTTCAGGCCCGACATTCGTTATGTTCCCATCTTTTGTGTGCGTCCCCAAATTCTTGGCGGTTCGCGTACCCCCACCAGCCCACCCAGACGCGATCGGACGTTGTTTTGAGGCCTCTTGGAGGCTAGCTTGAGCCATGCTCGAGTGGAGGCTGTCGGAGGCCATATAGAAGCCATGCTCAGCTATCTTGGGCCATGTGGAGGATGCACTGGAGACTCTTGGAGGTATGCCGCATGTTATCTTGAGCCATGCGCGACTTCCTGGGGCCATCTTGGGGGAAGGAGGAAAACATACGTGAGGAGGAGGAGGGGGAAGGGGAGGATCCAGGAGGAAGATGAGGAGGAGGGGGAGGAGGAGGAGGACCAGTGTAAACCCAAATGCCATCAACGATGTTGGGATACACCCTCCCTCCGAGATCCATCTTCACAGGCCCCATACAACGGTTCACTCCTGTGAAAGATCAGCACCGTTGGAAGACACCCGCTTGAGGACCCAGCAGCATGCCAAAACAATGTTCCCGGGATTCCAGCGCCACGGATCAACCTGACTGTTGCTTCTTGACGATTCGTGGATCGTGCCAGAACGCCATTGTGGGGAATTTCAACACAGCGAA
>CAUYUJ010001281.1:483499-508499 GCA_963575745.1 Prorocentrum cordatum
CGAGCGCACTCCTTCCCAGCACAGTCATCGTGCCGTTCAGCCTCGGGTCGCGAATCGGGTCGAGCATCAGGCTGAAGTGTACCTTCACATGCTCGAGCGCGTCCACGCCTCCGGCTGCAGCTTGGGCCTCACTCGCTAACGATGACCTGTTCACCCTCGGTAGCTTCCATGAGCGCCAGTCGACCACCACGTACCTGACGGTCTCGCAGACCAGCACACTCCTGTGCGCCGCCAGGATGAGGTAGCCTCCTTGTGAGCTTCCATCACGTCTAACTGCCCATGCTGCGTCCGTCATGCAAATGAACGTCACTTCGTCCGGGTCGTCGCATATTTTGGGCTATTCGCCTTGGCAAACCTCAGCGTCTTGTTGGCCTCCACTAGATCCTTCACGGTAGAGCCCTCATTGGTCGTCCTTTGTCCCATGTTGACGCTGCATTGTAGATGGGTTGCCGCCTGGTTGCTGGGCCAAGCCAAGCTTCCCATCAATCCTCGTAGTTGTCGACGCTCGCCCTCGGTGATTGACAAGTTGTGGTCGTTCGCTCGGTTCTTGGCCAAGGTGATGGGCTTGAGCGACTTGATGTAGGCTGCGGAACTCATCTGATAATCTCCGTTCGTCGTCTTGGTGAGCCGGTTGCCACAGAAGTCTATAGAAGCGTCGCCTGCGATGTTCAGGGTGCCAGTGTTCGTGTCTTCCAACGTCCTGAAGTTGAAACCTTCCTGAGCTCCTTCACGCGCGCCGAGAAACATGCTTGGCCCTCCTGACTGCTGCCGCCTCCGAGCATATCGTCAACATGTAGCCCGATGGCACCGTCGAACACCTTCGTGTTGGATGCGTCCAGGGGGTAGCTCAGGAACAGGCAGGGGTCCAGCAGGTGAACCACGAACCCACACGCAATCACGCGGTGCGTCGCTCAACCCGTACATACTCTTGAGCAGCTTCATCCTCTGGCCCAGCTGGTAGCCAAGTATCCTGCGCGCCTCCGCCGGAAAAGGCACAGACATCCCACGATCCGAGCGCTTGCCCTGCAGAAGCACGGTGCTGACGTCCGCGGTGAACAGGGTCCAGCTGTGAGTGCGGCCACGCATCACGACGAAGGTTCTGCTCAATCTTGTCATAGTCGGTGAGGACTTGGCCAGCTTCCCTGCAATCGCGTCTGGGTCTCGGAACCCTTGGATAACCAGCCTGGCCGTGGCCCTGTGGCTTCCGTCGGCGTTCCTCGACTATTTCAGTAGGAACCTTGCGCGCAGCACCTTGTTGGGGTCGCTGACCTCATTCTTGTCTTGCTCCCAAACCTGGTTGTCGAAGAAGCTCTGCAGCTCCGCGCGCTTCGCCTCCGCGAACTTGGCCTTGTCCTCCGCGTTCATGTTCGTCTCGCTGAGCTCGCCAGCCAAGTGGCTCTCCTCGTAGTCTAGGAAGAACGCCTGGTCCTCTGCGTTGTAGCTCCAGCCCTTCGGTAGCGCGTCCAGGTCCGGAAACATTACGTCCTCTTGGATCTCCACTTTGTCATAGGGTCCTGTCCGGTTGTCTCGCCGATCTCGATGCGCCGCGAACGTCTTCATTGGAGCCATCTCCGATGCATCGATGTTCCTCCGCATCTCCTTGAACCTCGCCGCTGTGTGAACGATCACTGGCTGAGCCGGTGCCGTCTGTGCTGCTGGAACCTCTGTTGCATTTGGTACTTGCTCTTGAGGTGGCTGTTGCTGTAACTCCATGTCATCATCGTCCGGTATCGCCGTGTCGTCCGCCGTCGGTGGTGGGTCCTCGTTGCCCGCAGGCCTTGACTCGGCCTGCGGCTCGGAACCCTGGGCAGACACCTGCCTGGCCGTCCATGGCCTGCTCCACCGTCGGTGCACCTCCAGCTGTGGCAGCTGGCTCGTCCTCCTCCATCGGCTCGTCTGCTCGGTCCTCATCGGCGGGTCCGGGCAACTGGCTGATATCGAAGAATTGCACGATACCTCCGCGTCGTAGTCCTTGTAGAGTGGTCTGCGCTGCCTGTAGGTTCGCTGGTCGTCTAGGCTCGCCGATCCGCTCCACAATGGGTCTGATCTGGTCTGGGCTGCACCGCAGTAGGTTCCCGCCGTGCGTGACCCAGTAGACCCTGGGCTGGCCGCTCTCCACGTCCTCGCGTAGAGCCACTGTGGCCGGCCCTCTCCAGCGTGACTTTTGAAGCCTGCTAACTCCACGATCACGCCAGTAGTAGCACTCGTCACCCACGCTCACTGCTTCATGCATGTCACGTCTCTTGCGCAGGAATGCTCTGCGTAGCCTCTCCGTCGAATCCGCCTTGATGAATGCATCGCCGCTGCCGCTCGCCGCTGCATCGCCTCTTGGAACGTCTCCTCCACCAGGTAGGCCTCTGCCGCCGGCGCGGACAGCGCGTCTGCGGACAGGGAGTCGTTGAGCTCCGGGTTGTAGCCCAGAACCCACTTCACCGGACTGAATTTTTTGTGATGCATCATCTTGTTGATCTGATTGGGCACGTAGTCCAACGCTGCCTTCAAGTTCTCGATGGTGCGGTCCAGGCCGGTCTCCTCGAACCAGAGCTCCCGCGTCTCGCGCATCACCTGATGTGCTCGCTCCACTGGTCCCATGACATGGTGAGCCTCCCCGGGTGCGATCTGCATCTTAATGTTCTGGTCACTGGTCCAGTCGAGCATCTCCTGACTGCACGCTGCGCCACACTCGTCCATCACGAGCCTCGTAGGTGTGCTGTAGTGCCTGATCTATTCCGTCTCGATGGACTTGATGGCCTCGGCTGTCGTCTCGCGCGACACGATCCTGCACTTCTGGAAGCGGCTCGCTCCATCCAGTAGGTGAGCGATCTTCGCCGAGCCTCATCGCAGTTTGGATTCGAAGAAATCCATGTACAAAGCTTGGTTAAATGTCTTCCATGATGGTGGTGCCGACTTCGGTGGTTGTGATGCCTTTTTCCGCTCTGTGCATATCGCGCACAAGTACCGTTTCGCACAGGCTATCACCTCCTATCTCGCATCCGCTGTCGTCAGAATCCGCATGAAAACCTCCGTGCTCGGGTGGCCCAGGTTCTTGTGGAGACGCTCCACATACCTGAACACATTCTGGCCGAACTCGCTCGTCAGCTGCCTGTTCTGGTACGTCTCCTTCGCCTCATTGCTGCTGTCGTCCACCGTCGCATGGTAGATATACTCCACCGCGTCCTCGCCTTCCTCGATGCCCAGGACCAGGATGTCCGTGTCGTGAACGTGGGGCTGCTCCAACAAATCACTGAGGATCTGCGCCAGCAGGGGCCCATAGTTGGACAGTTGGACAGTTGGACAATGATGGGGACAGTTGGACAATGGTGGGGCTGCTGGGACAGTGGTGGGAACGGTGGTGGTGAGGACAGTGGTGCGGGGACAGTGGGACAGTGGTGCGGACAGTGGTAGGGACGGTGGTGGTGGGGACAGTGGTGAGGGGACAGCGGGACAGTGGTGGGGACAGTGGGACAGTGGTGGGGACGGTAGTGGTGGGGACAGTGGTGAAGGCGGTAGTGAGGACAGTGGTGGGACAGTAATACAGTGGAGCAATTGGGACAGTGGGGACAGTGGGACAGTGATGGGGACAGTGGGGACGGCGGGACAGCACAGTGGGACAGCGGCGGGGACAGTGGGACAGTGGTGGGTACAGTGGGACAGTGGTGGAGACCGCGGGGAAAGTGGGGAGAGTGGGACCGTGGTGGGACAATGGTGGGGAGAGTGGGGACAGTGAGACACTTGTGGGGGCACTGGTGGGGACAGCGGGGACAATGGTGGGAACAGTTGGGAGAGTGGGACAGTGGTGGGGATGGTGGTGGTGGGGACAGTGGTGTGGGGACAGTGGGAACGTGGTGGAAACAGTGGGACAGTGGAGGGTACAGTGGTGGTGGGGACAGCGGTGAGGGCGGTGGCTAGGACGGCGGTGGGGTGGGATACTGGGCCGAGGTACAGTGGGTGTGGTGGGAACAGTGGGACAGCTCAGTGGGACAACGGTGGGGACAGTGGGACAGTGGGAGAGTGGGGACAGTGGGACAGTGGTTGGGGCCGTGGAGAAAGTGGGGAGAGTGGAACCGTGGCAGGAACAGTGGTGGGAACAGTGGGGACAATGCGGCAGCGGTGGGGGCACTGGTGGGGACAGTGGGGACGGTGGTGGGAGCAGCGGGGACAGTGGTGGTGAGGACAGTGGTGCTGGAACAGCAGTGGGGGATGAGGTGCGGACGGTGGTGGGGACCCTGGAGTCGTTTGCTGGCGGTGAGCGTGGGGGGGGGGAAGGGTTCGAACCGGTAGTGACCCCCTCGGTTTTCGAGAGGGGGGGGGGTTCGAACCGGTAGTGACACCCCCCGGTTTTCGAGGGGTGGGGGGTTCGAACTGGTAGTGACCCCCCCCGCGGTTTTCTTGAGGGGAAGGGGGGAGGGTTTCGAACTTGTAGTGACCCCTCTCTGGTTTTCTGGGGGGGGGGGGGGAAGGGTTTCGAACCGGTCCCCCCCCGGTTTTCCAGAGGGGGGGGGGGTTCGAACCAGTAGTGCCCCCCCCGTTTTCCGGAGGGGGGGGCGGTCAGGAGAGGGGGGGGGTTGCCGGGGGGAGGGAGGGGGGGGGTCCAGCAGGGGCGGGGGATTTTCTCGGAGAGGGGGGGAACCCCGGGTTCTGGAGGAAGAGGGGAGGAATTTTCCACAGTAAAGCGGCGGTGGATCACGCTCTCTCGTATATATGTATGTGCCTCTATACATGATACCGGAGAAAAGCCCAATCAGGGCTATAGGGCTAGGGGGGCTATAGGGCTATTGAGCTATAGTGCATGCTGTAGAGCTATAGGGCTATAGAGTTGTAGGGCTATAATGCTATCGGGCTAGTGGGCTATCGAGCTATAGGGCACCCACCCTTCCACCCCTGGGCACGCCAGGGCACGCCTGGGCACCCGGGCACCAGGGCACCCGGGGCCCTGGGCACCCCCCGAGCACCCGGGCGTGCAGCGAAAATCGGCGGCCAACCTCACCCCCGGGCACCCCTGGGCACCCGGGCACCCGGGCGTGCAGCGAAAATCGGCGGCAAACCTAACCTAACCATATGAATCCGCTAGGACCCCTACAGAGGCAAGCGCTGATTTAAAGCGGCGGTGGATCACGCTCTCTCGTACATATGTATGTGCGTCTATACATATACATATAGATATACGCAGTGGATCGTAAATCCCCCGCGGAGGATCCAGGCCATCTGCGAGTGGTTGCTCCGCGAGTCGTGGAGCGGCGCCTGTCTCTGGGGTCCCAGGAACGGGGGCTCTGGCTTCTGGGCCGCTCCTCAGACACTCGGGTCGGGGGGGGCGTCCTGGTCCGTGGCCGGGGCTCTCGCCGGTGGCCAGGAGTTCTCTTCCGTTCCCTGCTCAGTGCTTCTTGACCAGCACGACGGCTGTAGGACGACGACGAGGTACTTTTTGGGCGATGTTTGCCGGGCTGGCGCGTAAATCCCCCGCGGCGGATCCAGGCCATCTGCGAGTGTACGGGGCGTAAAAACGACCACAGCCACTGCTTTTCTTTTGTTGCCGCTTTCCAGCCCGCAGAAACAAAGCTGTGGTTGTGGTCATTTTCGTTGAGCTTGGCACCAGGGAAATGACCACAACCACTGCTTCTTTTTCGGCCGGCTGGAAGACGGCGCCAACAAGAAGCAGTGGCTGTGGTCATTTTCCCGTCCCGCAGAGTGGTTACTTTGCGAGTCGTGGAGCGCGCTTGTCTCCCAGGGCCCAGGAGAGGAGCTCTATAGAGACTTCTGGGGGCCTCTGTTCGTGGCCGGGGCTCGGCCGGGAATTCTTCGGGCGGGGAAACAAACACAGACACAAGTCATCGTCGCTTCCCAGGAGAAGATGGGCAGATATGGACAATGGGGGGGAGACGAAAATCCAAGAACATTTGGACACAACGACTGCGAATCCTGGGATTTGTGTGTAGTCATTTGTGTGTGTGTGTGTGTGTGTGTCCCAGGGCCCCTTGAATTCTCTTTCGTTCGAGCAGTGGCGAAGCGTCCTGGCCCGCCTATAGGCCTACCAAGCAATGTTCTAAGGACCTCTTGTGGTCTGGGCGAGATGTTCTTAGAACATCCCTGGCTGGGGCTGTCTTGTTTTGGCACATCGGGTTTATGCGCTAAGGACTTTGTATTTGTTCTCAGAACATTATCGGGTTCTACGAACATGTCGTGGTAGGCCTATAGAAATGCCCTCACGGTCGGTCCCTGCTCAATTCGTTCCTTGCTCAGCGTTTCTTGACCAGCACGATCCGTAGACGCGCTGACGGTGTGTAGACGTGGCTCGTGGCCAAAGCAATTGCAGGAGCACGTGGTTCGCGTTCTCCTGCAACTCGCTGTGTCGTTTTCGTTCGGTACATTCGCATATTTGAAATGTAGGAAGCGGTACTTCGTGAGTTCCTACATTTGGTTTTGCTTGAGCTCGGTGTCACAAGAATCATATTCCCAACCGCACCGTTAACCAAGCACGCAGTCAGCGCGACGTTGGACGATGGCTGCAGGACGACAGCGAGGTACTTTTCGGGCGATGTTGGCGGGGCTGGCGCGTGCATAATCGATCTCCTTCATTTGTGAGTTGCTTGCGTTGTAAGACCTGTGCTGTTTCAGTTGAGCGATGATGGGCAATCCTTTCTCCCCGTGGTCGGCCACCCTAGCCCCTGGCCTGTGAAGGAACGCGGAGCCTGATGGGCGACTTTTGGCAGACTCTGGCTGGCACGGGCCCCCTCCCTCTGTTTGCCCCGTCCAGAACGTGCCCATTCGCTCCCCTCCCTCGCTCGAGCTCGCTTGCTCTCTTCTCCGCGTCAGTTCCCTCTCCAGGCCCCTTCGCGCTGTTGAACACACGGCGACGGACGGTGTCTGATGATTTTCAGGGACGGGTTCAGACTTCCACGGCTCCACGCCTACACAGAACACGAAGGCGGAGATTTGGATCCCTCCGTCCTCATGCCAGTCCCCTCAGGAACTTCCTACTCCTCCCTCCAGCCGTCCTTCCTTCATGATGTCTTCCCCTGGGGGGGAATGATGAAGTACAACACCTTAACGGGAGGTAGATGCACTAGTACAACATCAGCTTCTGGTAGGACGGCGACCAGTTCGGGCACCGGCCCGAATAGGTCCAGCGTCCACCAATCGTTCCTCAAGGCTGCGATGCAATATGCACACCCATGGCACAGAGAGCAACCAGCATGCGAGCGCGTTCACAACCACTGTCACTGGCAGCAAAAGTGATCCACCCCGACTTCGACGCACATCTTGGCAATGACGTCCAGAAGCCGTTGGGTAGCAGGTATTTACTGTTGAGATGGGCCCGCTGGATATCGTAGCCCGAGCATTCCGTCACAAGATGTTTGACGCTGGGGTATGGCTCACCGCAGAAACGACACGCATGACCCGACTGGCGCCTAGTCTCCGAGGTCGTGGCACCCGACCTGAAGATGGACAAACCAAGGCGCTCCTTTGGTGTCAGGGTGCGAAACCATTTCGCAAAGAGCTTCGAAGAACACGCATCGATGTCAACCTCGCTGATGTCCTCCGCATCCTGGCGGCGGGGGTTGACCATCTGCATACACTTGATTCTGGCCAGCAATCTCAGAGCATGCTGAACGCGCTTGTTGTAGTCGGAGGGGCCACAGGTCCAGAAGCGCCAGTAGTCGTCCACAAGGTGTTCAACTGCCAAACGAACTCGATGTTCAGGCATGGGAAAGACCTCAACCAGGCAACTTCTCTGTTCAGGGTATCGTATAAAACGGAGGCCCAAGGTAGCAGCATGGGCCGACATTGATGTGTCCAAGAATGGGGACCAGACTATCTTCTCATCAGCGATAGTCTCAGAAGCTTTGATGGCCACACTGAAAGTCGGATGCAGTAAGATATTTTGTGACCAATAGCGGCCCTGACACAACCAGTCGCAGTTGGTTCGCCAAATATCTCTGGCCAGCTTAGTGGCTAGCTCCATCGGTGGTGGAACCGCCACGGGACTCGCCCAAATCCAGAGAGGCTTGATATAAACATATGCTAGTCGAATTCGTACCAGAGCCGAGCCTGGGATCGTGGCCAGTATAGAAATAGCACAGACCACCTTGTCCCATCGCTGTCGTGGCAAGATTGGAATAGCCGGGTCAGTGGGCACCGCCAGCACACCAAGATGCTCCACCGGTTGTTGATCAGCATTCGAGCGGGACCAAAGTTGTCGCTTGGACTTGTTCTCCGCGGGCCCCACGCTGTCGTCGAAGTCCGTGGTGAGCTGCAGGTCGCGCTGGAGGTTCTGGTCGCTGTCCGCGACGAGGGAGCGGTCGTCCATGTAGCAACTGCTGCCCCCGAACGGTTGCCAGGGGGCCAGTGTAGCAATCATTGAAGCGGGCGCCGTGCTATCCCCTTGTGGCAACCCATGGTGGGGTAGATAGGGGAAGCCAGCTCACTCGCGATCGAGCAGTGGCGTGGACCAGCCCACGCAGCCGCGCAGGTGTAAGTCAGCATATCAGGCATCGCAGAAGCCTTGAGGGCCTCGATGGCGATGTCGTGGTGGATGTTGTCATAGGCGCGGCTCAGGTCGAGTTCCGCGCCGTCGGTGCCCTCGCTGCACTGAAAAAAAGCCAGGAAGTAACTGCGTGTGTCACGCTCGTGCAGGCTCTGCTCGCCCACTGATTACCAGGAGGGTCGGGAGCAGCCTTCGCAAGAGCACGAAGCCAAGAACGTAGGAATACCGATCCCACTGACAAGGGTCGGGTGCCATTTTCACAGTTAGGAAGTCCCGCGACCCTCCACCCGAACACGAAATCAAGCATGTTGGAGTCAAGCTTCCCAGCGCATTCAACGCACTCCCTGGACGTAGCAACCCAAAGAGCATAGAGTTCATCAATGAGAACAGGGTAAAGTTCACGAAGCAATCGAAGTTCGCGATAGCTCCAGCCATCCAAGCCTCCAGCTCCAGGCAACCTTTGGACTTAAGGATGGCCTCGTCATAGACAGCACGAGAGGGGAACCAGCCTTTGTCCGTAGGAGACTGTGGGGAACTGACTCCATTCGCATGCATCTTCCACTTGGCCGTGTGTGTAGCCGCATTGTTGTCCGCTGGGCACCACTGATCCACCCATTGCTGACGCGTAGCAGAAACTGGCATCGCAGGAGCGGGACCAACCTGACGGAACATAGGAGTCGCCACCGCCCAGACCTGAGAAGACCACTCGGCGAACTTCTCCTGCCACTGGCGACGCGCAGCCTTCCGAGCTTTCTGTTCCTCCGTGGTGATCGCAGTGGGTATCCAAGAGAGGGCATCTATGTACGTTGGCAATCCATTTGCGACAGTGCGTAAGATACCATCCGCCGCAACATTCGCAAAATCCCGATGATGTCGAGGAAGAAGCGGCTCAGGGGCAGCATGGCCTTCCCGAAGATGGTGGGTAAACCGTCGGCGAGGCCGAAGTGGGCGACGACGCGCAATGGACTGGTCTAGCCTGAAGCGAGGTGAGTTAGCCGCCCATCGCTGTGAGGGAAAAGAGCCTTTGGGTCGTTCTGGGGGCCGATCCATCTCGACCAAGCCTTGAGCAGCCGCCACTTGAAGTGCACATTCGGCTCGCTCATGCCAATGCTTCCAGCGCTGCAGTAGAGTGGGGGCCACGTCGCCCTCCATATCCGCGTCGATGTAGCCGTCGAGGTGGGGGTGGGTGGGCGGGGGGGGGGGGGCGATCTTCTCATCCAGCAAGTCTTTAATCGGGTGCAGCTCGTCGTCTGGGGGGGCCCTGGGCTTGGCGAAGGACGCCGTGTGCTTGAGCCGCTTGCGGGGGACCTCAACGAAAGGGATGTCGAGGTCATGGGAGGTGAGGCAGCGATGTGGGATACCTGGCAACGTGGCAGACCCCAAGTAGCGAGGGGCCTTCGCCTCAGCCTTGCCTACCAGCGTAGTGACCGACGGCTGACCATCCGCCGGGGCGTCTAGTTGCCATCCCACTGGGAGGGCTCGAGAGTAGCACTTCTTCCAGTTGAGGTCGCCGGTGGCGTGCGCAGGACGGCCCAGATGGCCCGAGGTGCTGAAATAGTCAAGAGCCTGTTGAAACCAACCGGAATCTTGCCATTGAGGTCCATAGACCGAAAGTAGTGTAGCCTTGGCAGTGCGGAGTCCCACCATGCGGTGATGGCGCCAAGAATCCCGAACAACATGTGCACGTCCCAGAGAGCGCCGCCAAAGAATGACACAGCCACCATGAGACACATCCCAGCGCGTTGAAGGCGGAGGTGGCCCACTACAAGCAACGCTCCATCCATGGGCAGCCGCAGTAGAGACAACCCACAGCGGTCGGATACCAGCCAATCGAGCTTCTCGTAAGCAATTGAGGCCCGCATCTCGAGCATCCCGATGCTGCAAGATGGTCTCGAGGCGAGCTTTCGTGAGACAAGTGGCGTTGTACGGCAGGGCGCGGAGGAGCTCGTTCTCAATGACGGGCTCAACTCCAGGGCCAATGTCGGAGTGGTGGGAGACATTGTCAGGGGGCCCCGTGGGCCCCTTCTCCATCTCGGTATCGATCAGAGAGCCAAAAACGTTCAACCCCAGCTTCGAGTGCAACCTGGGGTCAATGTGTACCCTTTGGAAATGGCGCATGCCGTTCCCGTGTGCGTTACGTTTCTGCGCGCCGACCCGAGCGTCGCGTTCTTGCGGCCACGACGCGCTTTGCGCGCGGTTTTCTTGCGCGGCCTTCCGCGCGTGGTTGCTTCGGAGGCGCGGGATTGATTTTCGCTTGCCCAGGCCAGGTTCGGTTAGTCGAAATTGATGCCCCGCCGCGCGGGGCTGCGCCCAGGAAACAATCAGGACGTAGCGTGTGATCTGGTTTTTCTGGGGCGCTGCGGCGTTATCAGCTGTCGGTGCCCGCGCAAGCGTTCGCTGGAGAAAATTTACTCAGCGGGACCTTCACCCCAGGTTGTACTCATTTCGTTTTTTCCGCAAACCTTCATGTTTGCTTGCACATGTTACGTGTGTTGTTTTTTCGATGTTTGGTGGAACCTTCATCTGAGGTTGCACATGTAATTTTCCGAGGGGTTCACCTGGGGTTGCACATGTAGGTTTTCCCCGCGGGAGTAAATTTACTCGCGGCAGGCGCCGCCCCCCCGGCCAGTCCGAATCCCCTCGCCCCGCCGTCTACTCCCCTCGTCGCGGGCGCGGCGGGAGGATGGGGGGTGAAGGGGGCGAGGGGGGCGAAGGGTGAGGGGGCATAGAAAACGAAGGGGTGGTCGGGTGGAGTTACGGGGTCAGGGATGCCAAGTTGTACTTCAGGGATCGTTAGCACAATCTCCGAGTTGTAAATGATGGCGGCGGGGTGGGCTGAACGCGGCTGGGGGCGCGGTTCGAGCGCGCCGCGCCCTCGGCGCAACGCAAGGGCACTGGGCGCGCCCCAGGTTGCACTCGCATCTGGGGTTGAACGTTTTTTCTCCTCCCGAATCGAAGTAGGCAGAGACGTTGTCGGGGATCACCTTCGGGGCCTCCTCTGGCATCTTCGCGCAGCGCTTGGCCGAGCTGGCCAGTGGAGAAAGAGCTTGTCGCTTAGCAGAAGTAGGCTGTGAGATTTTCTTCCTTCCAGGGGCTGCGCTAACCGGTGTCGGAACGGAGCTCGAAGTGAAAGTAGACCTCGTTCTCTTGCGTTGAGACGCTGTGGAAGGCGAAGAATGATCCCTTCGGCGTTTAACTTCGCAAGGCGTGGTATACAAAGAAGCAGTGGTACTCTGAACCGCCGATGCACTCGAAAGTGTCGAGGTGAACTTCTCTGTAGAGGGGGGCGCTGTAGAAGGAAAAGACGTTGGAGCCGACGTCGCCTGGGATCGACGTCGCTTCGAAGACGGCGAAGGTGCCGAAGGTGTCGGGGCCCTCCGAAGTGCAGGCCGTGGCCCCGACGGAGGACGCGCACGTTGGCGCTTGGACTGCGGGGGCCCCTGGGGGCTCCCTCCCAGGAGCGGGCCCTGTCAGGCCCGCGCGGCCCTCCGTGCAGGCCGTCGTAGCGCGCGTTTGTTAACGCGAGGGGCTGGGGCAGGCTGCTCTGTCCTCTCTTCTTCTCGGCGCACCTCTTGTTGGAAATAGACTTCTGCTCGCGAAGACGCCGCTGCATCTGAGGGGGCATGTTGGCGAAGTGCACCTTCTGATACTGCCTCAGACGACTGCGACGAACGGCCAGCTGATGCTTTGCAAGAAGCTTTTCCTTGACCTCCGACGCGGAGGCGCCAGACGCTTTACATGGAGACCAAAAAGCCTTCGGCATATATAGGTGAAGAGGTTGAGTTCGGCCACACGCAGTGCAAATGAACTTCATCTGAGACATGTCACGGCCAATCGACTGACAGTAGTACGTGTGGACTAAGTAGTAGTCCTCCTTGAGGGAACAGACCAGCGGGCGCTGCTTTTCGGCGGGCGAAGCGTGCCAGTGCTTGTGCTTCTCCCAAGAGCGCGCTCGTCGAGCGCGAATGATAGCCGTCTTATCCATGAGGCGCAGCTTCTTGACTTCAACAGGCTCCTTCGGTGGCGTAGTCCCCTGACACTTGCGCCAGTGCGCGATGGCTTGCTGTGCAATCTGGTTCGCCCTGGCCTGTGCGTTGGGAGACCACCCACAGGGGCAAGCGTAGTAAGATCCTCGTTCGGGCACTTCAGCAGCATAATGAGCTGGTGGGGTGCCATCCAAATCCTGGGACAGGACGTCGTCGTCATTGATCACCTCGGCCTCGCCAGTGGCGGTCGGTGGGGCAATCGCGGAACGAGGCAGTCCAAGTGGGCTTCGGGCCCTCGCAGTGGGAGCCTGAGAGGCCACAGGTGTAGAGTGAATACCAAGGAGGCTGCGAGCTGCCGCCGCACGCCCCGTCGAAGATGCTGAGGATCTCGAGGGCGCGGGCAGACCCAGCATGCGCCTGGCCTTCTGGGTGTCCTTGGAGCTGGCCCTGGACGAAACACTGCGGCCTCCTCCATTCAAGGACGTGAGCTTGGTCGGGCACGGGTACGCCGCTGCAAACCACTCCTTCTCAACGGAGTCTGGTAGAGCAACCTCGTTCCTTACAGCGAGTAATGGCAATTCTCGAGTGCGAGGTAGGTCTTAGACTTGGCCCTCACTTCCCGAGGAGCAGAGTAGACCTGCCAGGACTTCTCACCCTTCTGAAAGATGATGATGTCTGTCTTGAGCGCGTGGGCCACTGCCCGCGCCATGTCGGAAGTAGCGTGCTTGCCCGCCTAGGAGGCAACCTCTGAAAGCTCGGCCGCCTTCACGTAACGCTTCGGGTGGTTGCGGATCTCACTGGCGCAGAGAGTCCGCATGCTCGCTTGGAGGGGTCCACCAGGCTTCAGGTCAGCTGGCGAAGCCGGCTTGGGGCTCGTGGTCTTGCGGCGTTGATCAGTGACCATGCACGAGAAGAAACAGGCGCCATCCCCACCGCAGCCCAGTTTGTCAAAGTACTTCTGCCATGGCGGTTCCACCGCCGCTGGAGTCGGAGCAGGCGCCGCAGCTGCAGTCGGCGGCCTCGCGCCTGTCGTTGGAGCTTCAGCGTTGTCTGCGCCCATGTTGACGTCGCCGTCCTTGTTTTGCTGCGTCGGGGCAGCGGGGGCCGGCGCCGCTGGAGTTGGACGGGCTGGCCTGGGGGGTGCCGGTGTACCCCAGGCTGTAGTCCCCGTGGTCTTCGGAGCTGGTCTAGCTTGGCCTCGACGAGGCGGCGCCGGCGCAGCAGTGATCCCAGGCGAAAAATTGCATATTTGATCCCGTGGAGCTCCAGGCAGATTAGCGCGCATGTGCCGGGTGCGCTTGGAAGTGCGGGAAATCGAAGAGACCTTCGCGAAACCGCGCTGGATCGCCCAGTTCTTGACGCCCCCCTCGTCTGTCCAGGTCTCTGGGCACTTCTGGGGCCACCGCCGCGGCAGGATGCCCCCCGAAATGGGCTTCTCGTTCAAGACGCCGAGGCTGGAGTCGTGAGAAGGGCGGCAGACCAGTCGGCCCGAAGCCGAATCAGCCACCGAAGCAACACTCGCATGATATTGAGGAAGAGCTTCCTTCCCGCAAGCGGTGCCATGCAGGGGCCAGCTTGCTGCCCTGCACGTTGAGAAGAGCTCCTGTAGGGGGCTTCCATGCCAGAAAGCCCTCTACGTCTTCCTTGTGAATAATCAATACACACGTCACCTCCGCGTCGTAGGCAACTGCAGCATTGGTCTTCACTAGTTCCCTCGCCATGGCGCCCCCGAAATGAGAGACGGGAGGGAGGCAGACTTGTCCCGAGCACTGCCCGAGCACCACTGAAGAGACCATCGTCTGCGAAGTCGAGGGCCACAGTCAATCTCGACGCACTCGCGGAGACCGCGGGTGTAGGAACAGCTTCGTCACCCTTGAGCCCTGCAGGCGATCCACCACGGACAGGCGGGCTGGGTCCAACTTGGAGTAGCTGTGCTTGAAGTGGGCGAGAGCCTCCCGCCTCCCGCCTGCCCGTCGACCACCACCTCCGAGGCTGTCCATCCGTCAAGGAGGTCGGTCTGATTGAAGAGTACGTACGTGATCGATGACGTCGAAGAGAGAGCCGCCAATCGCTCGGCCGCCGCCTTATACTCCCCAGGCGACTGGCACGTGATGACGGTCGGGTTCGCGAAACTGGCCTGGCGTGCAGCAGAGGCCTTCACGATCTGAGCTCCTTGCCACGGCTGAGGCGTCAAGACGGGACGCTTGTCCACGACCTGAGCCTGCTGTGGTGGAGCTGCTGGTGTGGGAGTGGGGGCCTTGGCGTCCAGAACCTTCCGAAGTCCCGAGATCACCTGCGCCTCCGAAACCACCATCTTCTTGCTTTCAACCCACCTCAGCCACTCCTTGAGCTTGAGAAGGGTCGGTGAAACCTGTTGTACCTTCTGCTTCCGAGGTCGAGTCTTCGGGGTTTCCAGAACACCAACCTGGATGCCAGCGGCCTTGGAGAATTCCAGGACCGCCGCGCGAATAGACGAAATCTCGGACTGCAGCTTGTCGTGACGGCTCCCCTCAGCGGCACGAGAAGCTGACTTCCCCCCTTTGCGTCGGTTTATCACCCCACCAACCAACGGATCCCACTGTGACACATGGGACTGTGTCTCCAATTCCCCAGGAGTATATTCAGCATGAAATTGATCAGACTGTGTAGAGCTTTCGCCATCATATTTCGTCTCGGGCGAGGGGCCCGACCCAGCAACACCGAGGAGGAAGTCCTCCAGGAGGTGGATGGCATCGTTGCCGATGTCTTCCCTTGCTACCTCCTCCCTATACCTTTTTTTCCCGCCGTCTCCTCCCTTCGCTCCGCTCCGGCCCGCCCCCAAGACCCCACCTTCGCCCATTCCCTTTCCTTAGTCCCTCCCTCTTCCTGCCTCCTCTTCTTCCTGCCTCCTCTCCTCCCTCGCTGGCGCCTGGTTGCGACGGCGTCCGCGATGCACTGGCCCCGGGTTGGAGGGCGCGCGAGTGCGCACGGCGGGGGGCAGCATGTCGGGCGGGGCCAGGACGAGGATAAAGCCGTTCCAGAACGCTTTCAGAGCGTTGCGGAACGCTCTGAGAAGGCCGCGGCGCCCGAAACATTTTCCAGAGCTGCGGAATCTCAGAGAATCTCGGTTTGTCCCCACCAGATCCAGTTTGATCGTCGTGCTGGCTTTGTTCTTGCATGGGGGGCAGGCCCGAGCGAGAGCTCCCTTCACACGCGGTGCTGCCAAACGCGCAACTGTCGCCACTTTCCTGCGCCCCTGGGGTTGAGTCCAGCGATCGTGCTGTGGCGAGCGGGTGCCGCAGTCTGCTTTAAGTTATAGCAGCACGCGAAGACCGCTCGCATCGTTTCCGTGTCGTTCCAGCCATTACGTCGATGCCGCCAGCAAGGCAAATCCCCCCCCAAGCCATATCTTGTTCGTCTTATGGCTAGTACCTCGTCAGTCCCCGCGTCACGTTTGGACTTTTTGTACCATTCGATGATTGGCAGTCTGCGGCAACTCCCGCCACCGCTTCAGCCCACCATCCTACAATTCTGGATCCTGGCTGGTTTAGGGTTGTAGAGCCGTGATGAGGATGATTGTGAGGATGGTGATGCTGATGGTGCTGATTGGTGATGGTGGTGATGTTGATGTTGATGGTGATGATGATGACGATAGTAGTGCTGATAATAGTGGTGATGGTCAGATTGATGGTTCTGCTGGTTTTGGTGATGCTGATGGTGGTTATGATGACGATGATGAGGGGGTGATGATGGTGTTGGTGATATATGAACATGCTGATTCTGTATATGATTATGAGTATGATGATGACGGCTGTGCTGGTGGTGTTGGTGATACGTATGATTATGTTGATGATGTTGATGATGTTGTTGATGCTGGCGGTGACGAGAAGGAGGATGACGAGGCGGGGGTGGAGGACGAGGAAGACCGTCACATGAGACACCGTTCGTCCTCACGAAATGATGAGCTCTCATGGAGAGCGTTTGACCGTCTTGGGGATGTATGGGCCTCTTGTAAGACAATCGTTGGGGTTACTTGGAGCCGCCTTGGGCCGTCTTGGGGTCCTCTTGCGCAGTCTTTGGGCCCTCTTGACCGTATGGTTGGTGCCTGAGGGGCATTTCGGGGCCGTCTTGGGCCGTGGAAAGGTCTGCTACGGCCATTGTGGGTCCCACGGGAGGCCCTCGTGGGCCGTCTTGGGATTTGTCTGTGAATTGTCGCCTCGGGAGCGCGAGCCTGCCGTATTTTACGAAGGTTGTGGCCTCGGGGGCGCGAAGCGAATTTATCGTATTGTGCGAAGGGTTGTGGCCTCGGGAGTGCGAATCTGTTGCATGTTGCCAGGGATTGTGGTCACGGGAGGGCGCGCAGGCCAGCGCTTCGAGAGTGGACGTTCGGCTCTAGAAGATCACGAAATCCCTACCGGACAGCACTTGGCATTCTGCCACGCCTCAGCGTTCAAAGGGGGCACTGTGGCGGATGTAGATTTGTGTGCTAAAGATATGTCGAGCAGTGCCGTTGGCATTTGAATAAGGTTATGCAGGAGTGAAGCGCCAATTGGTTTTGGTCAGAGTTGCGTTTGTTGTTCGCTCTACTGTAGGTGTAATTCTTGTTGGATGTTGCCATACTTTTACTTCTATATTGGTTCTATATCTGAAATGATCTCTATTATTTGCCTTCGGCCAAACCTGCCACCTTGCCTGGGCTCGTTAACCGGGGGCGTCTGGGATGCATTTGTGGGTCTGCTGGGAAGTCTCTGGAGGTGTCGTGCAGGCACGACTCGGAAGATTGGAGCTACCCTTGAAAGCTCGTCGGAGGCCCCTGGAGGTTCATGGGAGCACCTTGAAAGCATGACGCGGTCTACCTGGTGGTCTTTCGGGGCTGATTGCTTAGATTCGTGGCAGATGTTTCGTCATTACTTCAAGGCAAGTGTTTATCACTTAGGTCGGCTTGGTCCGACTTGCTTGTGCTACCGTATTTGGCATGTATGTTGTTCTTCTCCTTACGTGGCCGAGGTCGTACCGCATGGGTCATACCAACCACTGCAGTGTCGACGTGACCCGAGAGGTATCAACATGTTCAGTCTCATTTGACCCCAGGCAGGTGGTTGGTCAATGCCCTGATGCAACTGTTATGAATAAGGTCCCGTTGGATCGAATCACTTGTTGTATGGCCAATCGAATCGCTTGTTGCATGGCCAAAGCGGTACCATGTGTGGCACATTGGTAGCTCTGGTTGGGAGGTGCCACTTGGGCTATACTGGGCGTTGCAATTGGGATATGTCTGAGGAGTCGGAGAAAGTCCGAGTACTGACCGAGACGCTTGCAAGCGGCCTGGACCATGAGCGAACGACAAGACGAACCAATTGGTCCTGGGGTTGCCGGGGCTGCCTCTCGGATGACTTAAGGCATCGCGGTAGCCTCATAGGGGCCTTTTGGAGGCTTTTTTGAGGGCCTGTCGCAGTCTTACTGGGGGCATCCTGGAGCCTCTGGGGGGCACATTCAAGGCTCTTGGGGCCTGTGGGGGAGGGGGCGTCGGTGGCATCTGGGAAGCTCGTGTGACTATCCTGAGGTGGGGGCTCGGACCGTCCCTTCGCCTTCTTCCTCTCGGGGTGCACATCGAGAGTGGCATGACCCACTGTTCGGGGCCCAGGATGGCAACAATTTCTTGCAAATGTTTGATGCTTCGTATATCCCCACCAGCTCATCCAGGAACCATGCCCAGGCGGGTTATCTTAATCAGTGAAGCACCGGAGCAAGCAGTGGGGCAGCGATCAAGTCGCAATTCGGCTCAGCCTGAGCAGACGCAGGAGTCAATTGTCAATACCTTCTCGGTCCTTTCGGGGTTGGAGCCTTTCGGCAGCATGGGGTCATGTTGGATGCCCTCTGAACTTTATTGGGGCTCGATTGGGGCTCTGTTGGGCCGACGGGTTCGAGGTGGCCATTGAAGATCGGCACGCAGTGCCGGTCTCCCTGCCCCCGCTGCAGGGCAGGGGCGCTGCGTGGGCGGGGGGGGGTCCACCTTGTCACTGTCGGCCAGAGGAGGGCCTGCCGTGGCGCTGGGTTTTGGGGCCCTGGGCTGCTGGTAGTGTGGCCGCGCGGCGGGCGGGGCCCCCTGGCTTCCAGCCTTCACACCTGCGCCCCGGTGCAGCGAACTAAGTGGCGAGTTCTGCTTGTGACACTGGTCGGGGTCGATCTGCCGACGCTTGATCGTTGGCTCCCCTTCGGGAGGAAGCCCGGGCAGGAGGCGCGCGGATCCCCACCAGTGCTGCTTGTCCCTGCGGCTCGCCGAGGCTCGATCGCGAGGGGTCTTGTCCGTCGTCGGCCTCCTCCCTGGCGGCTCGCTCCGACCCAGGTTGTGTAGTCTTTGGCCTTTAGCTTGCGCCGATGCGTGCCCCGTCTACTGCCTGCGGCAGGCGCTCTGGCCGCCGCTCAATGACGCGGGCCTGGAGGCGAGGCAGCGTGCGGTCTCCTCGATCACGCGCCGCCCCTCCAGGCCTCGTGTGCGCCGAGGCCCTCGGCCGGCTGCGCTAGCTGCCCGGCCCACGCGTCGGCTGTTTCTCGAGTCAAGCAGCGGCGACGCGTCTTGGTTCGTCTATAGGCCTACCGAAAAATGTTCTAAGCACCTTTCGTGGTCTGCACGGAATGTTTTTCGAACATTTATGGCTTAGATTGTTTTGTGGTTTATGGCTTCAACACGCCGGGTTTATGGTCTAAGAACATTGTTGTTGTTCTTAGAACATTCTGGGTTCTAAGAACATGTCGTGGTGGGCCTATAGGAGTGCCGTGACGGTCCGTCCCTGCCCAATCGAGGGGCCTTCGGGCCCGCAGCAACCAAAACTCTGGCATCGGGGGGCTGGTTCACCTGGCGCTCTCTTAGGACATTCTTGAGGCCATCTTGGAGGTCATCGGTCAGGTAAGGGGGAGAAGGGGGCGCCATGAAGGACTCCTCCCCAGTAAGCCTCATGACTATCGTCTAATAGGCCCCGTCTGGGGTATTTTAGGGGCGCGTTCGGGCTATGTGTGTGTATGTATGTATGTATGTATGTATGTATGTATGTATGTATGTATGTATGTATGTATGTATGTATGTATGTATGTATGTATGTATGTATGTATGTATGTATGTATGTATGTATGTATATATGTATGTATGGATGTTTCTATGTGTATTTGTATATATAAATATATTATCATACGCACCTCTCCGAGGGAGTAGAACTGAGAGCCGATTAATTGAAGGCGGCGTTCGCGATTTTTCTGGCCGTTTCGCTAGGGACATCCTCGAAATTCTGAACATCGGTGGCACCCCTCACACAGATCGTGACGTCAGGGTCCAAAAACACATGGGAATTTCAACATTCTAACATACAACCTCCAAACACACATTGTAATTTCAAATATTCTGACCCCGATTCTCAGAGAATGGCGGTTTCGCCTGAGACATCCTCCCAACATCGAGCCCCGACGTACCTTCAGGTACCCCAGACCCCGCCTCGGAGCCTCCTGGGGGCCTCCTGGAACCTCTTGGGACTTCATGGGGCCTCCTGCGCCCTTCTTGAACCTCTTAGAGCCTCCTGGAGCCTGGAGCTTCCTGGGGTCTCCTGGGGCCTCCTGAGGCCGCCTGCCGCCTGAGCCTTCCTGGGGCCCCAGGCTTCCTGGCGGCCCCTGGTACGCACATCGCAAGGCGTGGCAACATCCTAAGATGCCCTCGCAACTCTGACCTCGGGGGTGCCCTGCCCGATGAGGGTCCTGCCACCTTCGTGTGACACATCCTCGCAACTCTGGGCTCCGAGATGCCATGGAAAAAGGAGGTCCAGCCACTTCCGCCTGAGACATCCTCGCAACTCTGGATTCCGAGATGCCCTGCCCCATGGTGGTCTGGCCATTTTAGCTTGCTTCAAACGCCCTTTCAGCTTTTTTGTATGAGCCTGGGCACACACGTGCCACTTGTATATAGATGTATGTGTATTGAGTCCGTCTTGGAGGTCTCATTGTCCCATACCATGTTGGAGCTCTCTTGGGGCTTATAGGAGCCATGTTGATGCCTCAGGAGCCCATTTGAAGCGAAAAGGCGAGAAAGCCAAACGCATTGATGGTCTCGACTTGTTTGAAAGATTTGGGGCTCTTGACGGCGTCCTTCGGAGGCTTCGAGGCCGCTCGTATTCGTCTGAGTTCTGCGGCTTGGTGGAGGCACTAGCGAGTCATCTGTGGCTAGACTGTGCCATCGTGGGGGCCATTTTCGGCTCTTTGGGGCCGTATTGGAAACATATAGTGTCATCTTGGAAGGTCTAGCTGGTCGCGAAACGCTCCGTTCAGACCTGTGGGATTAGGTAAGGGTCGATCCTTCCCCGTGAGAGGAGCAAAGTTCTCTAAACCACGCACGCCCTGATGGCTGGTGGGTCTCTGTCGTGTCTGTATCCTCCACCCCGTTCCCCTCGTCTCTAACTCGGTTTCTTCAGCGCGTCAGTTCGCGTGGGCCACGGCTACGGATTGTCAAAAGAGTGCACGGCGTCTGGCATTGAGCGCGCGTGCAGCAACACGGGAGCCATGTCATGACCGCCACCGAATACGACGCCCGCTCAGTTCATCTCCCCCGTTTTTTTTCCATCCGCCCTCCCCGCCTCTACGTCCCCCCAGGCCCCCCCCTCCGATCATCCCGTCCCTTGTCCCTGCCTGGTGCCGGAGGATGCGGGCAAGCTTTTTGCCGATATCCACTGCCGATTGGACTTTCGCGCAAGCGGCGACAGAATGTGGAACCGTATTGAATACTATAAAACTGTAGCCTCTGGGGGGCGCGTTCTCTTCCACGCCCGCTGCGCCTTTCTGTTTTTTTTTTTGCTCGGGAAGGGGAGCCCGAAAGTCCAATCCAAACCCGAAAATCCAAAGTGCAAGCCTTGCCCGCAAGAGGCGGACGATCCTGCAGTGCTTGCGCGCGCGATTGGCATGAGCGTGCGCGACAACGCGTGGTGCATCTCCCAGTTTCGACCGCGGCCTTCCGAGGCGCGGGTCGTTTCCTGCGGCCTGGCCCCAATTCGAGGGCCATCCCAGTAGTTTTCTTCGGCACGGTCGGTTTTGATAATGCACCACTTCGGACAGAAAAACAACAGGTACAAAACATGAGTTTCCGGAGCTTCGCGCGGACGTTCCCCATAGTGGCGCTCGTGGCGCCTCCCCCAGCGCGCCATGTGCGCTAGGGACGGGGTCCAGAGCCGATCCTCCAACCACCTGGGATTTGAGCGCAAACGCGAATCGAGGCGCGAACGGGGGTCAGCTACACCCGTTCGGTAACTTCTGGCCTGCTTCGGTCTGGAAGCCATGTGGAACCGACCGCTTCTATCGCCCTTCGCGCCCAGTTTTCGACGGCGAGCTGGGGTTCGCAACGTGATCCGGTCTGGCCAGGATTGTCGCTGACCCGGTTTACCCGTCGTCTTTCGAAGGCAGCTGCATGCATGGAATTGCTATGATTATGCACGGTGTGACGTGGATGTTGCCAAACGACGATGGTGAACACGACAACGCGGCCTTCGCGCCAAACGTTGCAGTGGGATGATCAGCGGCATACTTCGCAGTGGATATGAGGTAAAAAAGCCTTGCCTGCAAGAGGCGCGGGGTCCTGCAGTGGTTGCGCGTATTTTTGGCGGGAACCTGCGCGAGCGCGGTGCATCTCCCAAGTTGGCCGTGGCGTTTTTGGGTGCGGACCGCTTCTTGCGGCTTGGCCCCAATTATTCGGTCACCCCAGTTGCTTGGTCCACCCCAGTCGGCACCGGCGGGTCAGCCGAGTCACCAAATCGGAAAGAAAAACAAGGAACAAAACCATTAATTTTCTGAGTTCCGCACGGATCTCGCCCGTGGCAGTGCTTCCGGCGCCGCCCCTAGCACGCTCCGCGCGCCATGGGCGGGGGCCCACCGCCGATCCCACAAATGTTTCTTCCAACCACCAGGGATGCGCGCGCAGTAGCACTAACGGGGATCAGCCAGACTCGTTCGGTCGCTGTTGGCTGGCCCTCCGGCGCCCTCCGCTGGCCCAAGTTTCGGCGGCGTGCCGGCGCGCGCAACGCGGGCCGGAAGGCTGTGGCGGCGCAAGGTACGCCGCCGATATTGCCAAGCAGCGATGGCGAGCGCATTAATACGGGCCTTCGCGCCAAAGACTGCATTGGGATGATCAGCGGCATGGTCTGCGAAACACGCGCCGTCGTGGAAGGTCCCCGCGCGCCTGTTCGGCGCGGCCGAGGAAGCGCGCCATGCTGGAACGCGCCGCGTCGCAAATTGTGCGTCAGGCGACGACTCTGGCGGACAGGGCTGTGGAGGTTGTGTAGGAATTCGTGCGCTTTCCAGACTGTGCCCGAAAACGCGTTTGGAGCGTTTGGGGCGTTAGTTATGGACCGATGCGTGTTCAGCGCTCAGGCCCCCAATGCAAAACAGGTGCAAGGATGCCGAAGCATGTGAACGACGATGGGCA
Source organism: Prorocentrum cordatum (assembly GCA_963575745.1). NCBI lineage: Eukaryota > Dinophyceae > Prorocentrales > Prorocentraceae > Prorocentrum > Prorocentrum cordatum. The sequence goes on from CAUYUJ010001281.1 coordinate 506,400, forward strand.
GCGATGATGATGTTGATGATGATGATAATGATGATGCTGATGATGATGATGATGCTGATGATGATGATGACGATTATGATGATGATGCTGACCATGCTGGAGGCGACGACGACGTCGGCGATGATGGCGACGGCGATAGCGGGGGCGGCCAGAATATCATTTATGGGAAGGATGGATCGATTATGTGATCGTTGCGAAGTGTATAGCAATGGATTCACCGCGTGACTCGGGGGTGGCGCGGGGCGGACTGAGTGGCAGTGGTCACGGGCGTGATCTCCTCCCCCGCTTCTCCTTTGAGCGGCGCCCTGCCAGGGGGGCAAGTGCGCCCGCGTTGCGCGCGGATGCAGACCGTCGCAAACGCGCAGGTCGCGCCGCGGTGGCTGCTCGCAAAGCAAAGTATCCATCGCCGTTTCGATTCGGATCTCGCGTCTGCCGACGCCAGCGGGCGTCGCGCAGAGTGGTCGGGGCGGTTCGCGGCGGCTTTTGCCGGCCGCTATAGCGCGCGGCGCCAATCGCGCTCGCGGCGATCCGGCGCACGTGGACACGACGGGTCGCGCAACAGTCTGTGCCCCTCAATGGGTCTTGGGGCGCGTCGTCTGCGCTCGACCTAGCCGCGCGTCCGGGTGACGTTTCTGGCGGTGGGCCTTGAGCGCCTTTGGGGTCTGCGTTGGCTTGGAGAGGCTCTCGCGCAAATTCGACGTCGCGCATTCACTCCTCGACCCCCCGCTGTTGGAACGACTCGGCCTGCCAGCGCTAGGCGCGTCTGTTCGCCCAGTGGCGCGGGAAACCGTTCTGCAGGCTTGGCCTTGGTTGGCCTGGCGGGATCTAGCGCGTGCGCAATTGCTCCGTTTGCGAAGCTCGTCGTGAACCTTCTCGTTAAAATTCCAAGTTTCGCCGAATTCCGGGCCGGTCTCGCGCCCGCTACAAGTGTTCCTGCCTAGCGCCGGCGGCGCGCAGAAGCAGGGGGAGAGCGCGCGGCGGGGCAGCGATCTCCGTCGCCGCCCCAGCGCGCGTCGAATCAGAACCCCCGCTGTCGCGGCATCTCCACGACGAGCTTCGCGCGCGCAGTGCGACCGCAGACTTGCTGAGCCTCTACTCCGCCGCGCCCCCGTGAGTCGCAGCAGGTTCATGGGGCGAGCGCGCGCCGCGCGCGCGCCCCCGCTCCTGGCGCCCGCGCCCAGCCAAATCAGACGGCCTCCGCGCGCTCGCAGCGACGCGAGCGACCCGGCGTAGCCGGTCGCTTGCGCGTCGGCGTGGAGGACCGCTGCGACTCGGGGAACTGGACTGACGGGCGGCGGAAAGGCGCCGACGACGAACAGGCCGCCCGCGCCCGCGCTATGACCGCGGGCCGCGGGGAGCTCCTCAGCGACATGGCGCGCCGACTCGGGGAAAGCGCGCTCTCGCGGCGACCGTTCTCGCCGCGGTGCTCTGGCGCGCCCCTGGCTCCGCGGTGGGGGCGGGGGGCCCGCGCCCATTGCCGGGCCGGGGCCTCCGAGCGCTAGCCCGCGTGGGCCTTCAGACATGGCTGCTGCGAACGACGCAGCAGTTTGCCTGCCCCGTCCGAAAAAGGGCCCCGGACCGCGCTCAGAAGCCCGCCAACCTCCCAGGAAGTTGTTTGCGCGTCTTCGGGGGAGGCTTCGGAAGCAATCGAGGAGGCCCGGGGCTTCCCGAGCCCATCTAGAAGGCCGGGATGCGCGCCCGTCTGCGCGCGACGCCCGGGTGCGATGAACGCCGCGCGAAGCATTCTCTTACGTTTGCCGCGCGTTCTTCGACTGTTATAGTCCACGGAGAAACGCCGGGGCCACCGCTCCGCTGAATTGCGGCAGCCCGCCGTGGAGTGAAACTTATTTCAAGTTTCTCAGTTCCTCTCCGAATCCCCGCGCGCCACTTGTCATGGGCCCAGCGCCTCTCGCCAAATTGAAGCGTCTGACCCCAGCTCGACGAACAGCGATGCGGATTCAATTATTTCATAAGGCTCGATTAAGAATTCCGGCGAACTCGAGTCCTGACCCGGATGGGCACAGCGAGCAACGCATTACGCAATGCAGCAAATGTGGTTGAGCCTCTCGGGGGGCTCTTGGAGGCATTTGGAGGCAGTTT
>CAUYUJ010001281.1:513499-521232 GCA_963575745.1 Prorocentrum cordatum
GCACGGAGTTGAAAGAGCCTGGAGTTTTTGGTCGCAACCTATCGCCCATGTGGGTCGACGCGTCATACGATCTGGGCGATGAGACACATGCCGAGTTGATTGCGGAGGGATGGCAGTGGATGGCAAACAGTCTTCAGACGATCCTGCAGCTCTATCGCGGGTTCAGTCATCTCGATCAATGCCCTCTGGAGGTAGACAGTTTTCTCACGGCGCAGTATCACGGTGAAGGGTTGCATGCTCGTCTGGATTTTTCCGTCAAGCGAGCGCGCGAGCTCGTCAGTGGCATCCCCATGGGCACTGATGCGATCCCCCAGTTCTTAGATGAGGTCAATGTGGACTTGGAGGCCGCAGTCTCGGGCATGGACACAGAGTCTACGCAGTTGCGTGGAGTGATTGGTGCGCAGAGTCTGTCTCTCGCGGCGCTCGTGCTCTTCACCGAATGACAAAGGTCAAGGCCATTCCAGAACCAGCTCGGTGTGCTGGGCCAGTTGCCGCAGGGAGTCCAGTGGCGATCGTCGAGAAGGAAGTGGAGATGTGTCAGAAGCTCTGGAAGGCCAGCGGTGAGGCACCTAATGCGTGGGTGCCCGACCGTAGCGCCTACCCTGCGATGGAGCCTGAAGCGACCAGATCGATTGCGATGCCATTTGCGACGGGATCTTCGGCCAGTTTCGATCACTTCCATCCTCGGCATGCCCTTCTGTTAGACGACCGCGCCCTGGAGGCGCTCAGTATTAATTTCCACTGTTCTGAGGCGGTTGGGATGCTTCCGAAGAAGTTATGCTAGTTGCAGGTGCCGATGTTAGGCATGCCTTCAGGAGGCAACCGTTTGATTATCCTGCATGCTGGAGTGCATCGAATGTGGCAACGGGCTCGCAGGTGGATGGTCTCAGGAATCAGCCATCATATTTCTCTTAAGTACTGGGGTGCAGCCAAAGGGCCCTCGGCGCTAGACTGTGCATGGCTGCAGGCGGCTCGGGCAGAGGGCGATCATCACAGTCGCCGCCGTCACCTCATGTGGGTCAGAGATTGGTCCAAGTATTGCGAGTCTATCCCACTGGGTCTGCTGCGTCTGAAGTTCATGAAAGTGGGTGTGTCTTTATGTTGGTTCAAGCTGGTATACAACACGTGGCGCTCGCCACGTATCATGCGATTTGGGAAGCATCGCGCAGTCACACCTTGGTTTGCGTTGTGCGGCCTACCTGCGGGCGACGGCTACAATGATTTGGCGACCAAAGTGCACGCGTGCACAGAGTTCGATGAGTTCTTCTCCAGATGCCCAGCGATAGATTTCCTGGACTACATCGACGATGCTGCTCTGAGCAGCGTTGCTAGAGACGAGGAGATCGCCGTCAAGTTTCTGTTCATGCCATGAATGAGTTCAGACGCACCTTTGACAAGCTTTCTGTTGGTCTCAATTTCGACAAGATCGGCCTGCTAGCGTCCACCCAGAAGCTAGGCCACGCGGTGCTCGACACATTGGAATGGCAGCGCTCGGTCCTCAAGCAGAGCGTCTCCTACCCCGGCGTGGGCGAGGCTGCGGGAGCCAGTCGCAATGCAGTAGGGGTGAGAGCGAAGCAGGTCCGACGTTTTTCTGGAATGGAAATGGGACTTCGGAAGGTCAAGTTTTACAGAAGACGGTTTAAGGGAAAGAGATATGTCCCATTTTCCAAGATTTGTCGTTCTGGACTTGCCCCAGCTAGCAGCTTTGGCGCTGCAGTTTCATGCCTCAGCCAGGCCGAGTGGGGGCCCCACCAGCGAATGACTTGTAGCAAGAGTTCTCGGTTAGTTGTGGCCCCTGCGGTCCATTGGTGCAGGATGATTTGGACTGCCTCCGCCCAGCCCGAGCGTGCACTAGTCAGTAAGAGCGAGCTGCTTGGGCTCTGGGACTCGGCCCAGCCCCTGCAGGGTGGCCCTTGGGGCTCCTCTCGCGGCCTCATTTGTCGTGCGGTACTAGTGCTCCAGAGGGCGGGTTGGGAAGTGTTAGGACCGTTGGGGTGGAATGGGCATAGTGGTCCCATGGTCAGGATTGATCGACCCCTCCTGCACTTTTAGCCGATATGCTAGATATAAGTATCCAGCGTCAGCATGAGATGGTCCTGGCAGCCAAGTTAGGCCACCCCCCTGGGCACAGGGCCACCTTGGATCTTGTGGGGGACCGACTGGGGCCAAGAGCTCAGGGCGTGGGTAGGCATGCCAAGTTTTTAGTGAAGTGTTGTGAGTGCAATGGAGCGTGGACCAACGAGAGGGGTCGTTTGGCGGGTTATGCCACTGACGGGTTTTGCGAGTGCGGGCAGGTCGACACACTCCACCACAGACTCTACACGTGCACGCGTGAGGGCGTGACATCTGCTCGCGAGGAGTCGGGTGCCACGCCTGAGCACATCCAGGCGGCACTCGGAGATCTTGATCTCGAAATTCTCACCCGCGGGGTTTTTGTGTATCCAGATAGTGAGTTGCCCAAGCCCCGTACTTCGTCGGGTGCTGAGGTCTTTGATGTCGAGGGCAACCCACTAAATATGAATCCAGAAGAGATTGCAGACTTCTCCAGTGATCAGGCGCTCCGTCTTGTATCAGACGGATCGTGCTCCAAGCCTCCCATCCGTGCGCTCCAGCGAGCTGCATGGGCTATAGGAGTGCTGCCTGCTCGTGGAGCCGCACCTGAGTCTGTTCCTGTTATGCGTGGCGTAGTCCAAGGCGCTTTTCCTCGGACTCCTGCGTCTGAGCATGTTGCGATCGCTCTGCGCGGTCAGGTTGCGAACAGGCCGGCGGCGCTCGGAGCTGATTGCATGTCGGCGATAAAAGTCACTCAGCCAGATGTTGCTCATCAGTTGGCTGCCTCCTCGAAATTTGCTGAAATTAGGTTTTTTGTTTTTGTTTTTGTTTTCCTCTCCCCCCCCCCCTCAAAGCCTCGAGGGGCAGGGGTGGCTCCAGGAACTTCGGCATGTCAAGGCCCACCCGCGCTCAGGAAGTCATAGATGCGTTGCCGGACGGCGAGAAGGAGTTCGCTGCAGGCAACTCGGTAGTTGACCACCATGCGAAGAAAGCTCTGATGAATCACGAGGGTGCGGATCCAGAGTTTTTGGCGTCGATCAACCTTGCCCTAGAGAGGGCGAACAACTTTGTCAAAATCGCTGCCGCCGTTCTGCCACTATATAAGAATGATCTCAGGTGGGCCCGACCCCCCCGTGCCCCGAGGCGCGCGCGCCACAGGCTCCGCGTCGGCTGGCACGACTGGAAGGACGGGGCTGCAGGGTTCCATTGTAGCCGATGTTTACGGCTAGGCGGGCATTCACGATCGCAGTTTGATCTCGCAGGATGCTCTGGGGCACCCCTTCTCATAGGTAGGCTGCTCAAGGATCCCCAGGGGCATCTCGTCGTTGCGGCTGGGCTGGATGGAAATTCTGCTTCGGACGTTGTCGCGCGTGGATCCCTGAGAAGCAGAGCTATGTGTGTTTGAAGTGTGGAGGGTGGCCCCAGGGCCGCGTTTAAAGTTGGCTGGCCCCTGTTTGCCCCTAAGAAGGGTCTTGTGGTTATTGACCGTTTTTTCCAGGGTAGGCCCCCCAATCGTATGTTTGGAGCTCCTGGGACGCACTGTTCCCCTCGCTCGGCTGGATCCTCGGACGTCGTCGGAGAGAACCCCTAGGGGCCCCGCGGTGCCCGACTCTACGGTGGCGCGCATTCCTTCGGCATCAGGGGCCGCCCCTCCATGCGAGGTGCGGCTGGCAGCTCTAGCGGGGAGAATTCGTGAGAAGGAAGCTGCCTCTTCCAGAGGCAAGTAATCTGAGCGCTAAGCTCAGTATTAAGTGCGTTGCACCCTCCCCGTAAGGGCAGTCCATTCCATTCCTCCTCTCCTCCTCCTCCTCCTCCTCCTCCTCCTCTTCCTCCTCCTCCTCTTCCGTCTTTGTCTCCGCCCCCTCCTCGTCCTCCTCCTCCTCCTCCTCCTCCTCCTCCTTCTCTTTTCTCTGATTGCCATCTTGTCGTGCAGGGTTTTCGCGAAGCACCGGTATTGTGGCAGAAATCTGATATGTTGGACCTCTGGGTGGGGCTTCGGAGTATCCTGGAGGAGAGGGGGTGGGGGGAGTTGAGCTTAGGTGGACTAAGTCGCACCCGACAGTGCAATAAGTGGCTGATCTCGGTTTGACAAGGATTGGACGGCTCTTGAACACGGTGGCCGGCGGTCTTGCGAACGAGGCGGCAGCCCGCGGCAGCACCCCGGTCTCCCTCGTCGAACGCACCCGCCGAGAGGACCAGCTCCATCGTGACATTTTAAGTGGGTCGTTTGCCAGCCAGCGTGAAGTGTTCATGACTTGTGCACGTGAGCGCACGCGTGTTGGGCATGCTCGTGCGCGTGTTCCGTGGGCCTGGGACTAGCATGCGCACGAGCGCGGGGCGGGCGCGCGAGCAGCAACGCAGCCCCGTGGTCCTCAAGACTTTGATCAAGTGTAGTATTTGTGCTGTGAAGTCGTCTCTCAGAGGCCCCCATTCCACGTTTTAGACCAGGGCCGCGCCTCGGGCCCAAGCGTTCGCACCTGGCCGAGCCTGCAGGTGATTGGAGGGTGCAATTTGGGGAGGGGACGGAGGGGGCCCCTTCTCCCCATTGTTCCGCCTCCGTCTCCCATCCCTCTCACGCCCTCCGTTTATTGACTGGCGTGTTGTTATGTAAAGAATGCGGGGCCTTCGGAGTAGCGAGTGCGCGAAATTTGCAAGGGGCATGCCCCCCCACGGGCCCCGCTGCTAAAGGGGGGCCCAGTCGCGGGCTTCCTCCAAAGTCGGGAATGACTTCCCCGCTTGACTGATGAGTGCTGCGCGCGGCCAGGCTTGCACCTGGGGTCCGCCAATTCTGCTTCGTGCTCCATGCTCCTCCCCCTCCTCGTCCTCCTCCTCCCCCTCCTCCTCCTAGCCCCTTTCCTGCCCAGTCCAGGGGTTCGCGGGCCCGTGATTCTGGCAATCGCAGGACACCCCCCGCCTGCAGTCCCGCACCCACCCGCCATGTGGGGTTCAGTGCTGCAAACTGTACTCTGCAATCCACTCTCCATGACAGTTTCATGGCGCGCGCGTGATATTCCGTCCCGACTTGGATTTGCGGACCTCATTCTGTGCCCCGCGACACAACGCAAACGTCGCCCAGGGGATGGAGCTGCGCTACAGCAGAGCGCCAAGCACCTCGTCCTAGACTTCGGCTGGGGCAGCGGTGAGTTCAGGAATAAGTCGGCGGGTTGCAGTATCTTCTTCCGCAAGAGGGCCTTCAGGCGTTCCCACATGCACGAGATTGTGGAACCATCGAAAGAGCGGGCAGGGAGAGCTGGAGGAGTACGGCTTCGTAGTTGGTCATTCGACATACTCGCCCCGGTAGCGTATACTTCCCTCCACCGCAGCGCCAGCAGGTAGAACATTGGAAGGCCGCGGTCACTGAGCTCGCGAGATGGATACAGAGGACGATCCAGAATGCTCCATCGGGGTGCCTCATCGCGTTGGGATCGGACTCGAACTGTGAGTTTGGGAAGAGCTGCGGGGCGAGGCGCGGTCCATCACGCAACGGATGAGGTGCGCGTGGGGCACCGCAACACAGGCTCGGTGAATGTCACCAGCCAGGAGCTCTGGCGCAGCATGTCCATGGAGGGCCTCGCGGCAGTGGGCTCCTTCTACCCGACGGGCCCCACTTATTTCGGCCAAGAAACAGAGCATACGTCGCGCCCCGACCACTTCTGGGCCCCGAGGGGGGCCATTTCCCCCACAGCGTCGTGTTGCACATTGCGGGGGGCCATGAGAGACGGGCAGAAGATCCCGCGCGCGCAGCCCAAAAACCACTGCCCGATGCTGCGGAGATTGAGATACATTTTGCACTTCGAGTCTGCAGACGCCGAGCAGGAGCAGAGGTGGGACCATGATCGACTGGCCAGCATTCTCACCGAAGGAGGTTCGCTGAGACTCATAGATGAACTGGAACGACGCAGGGAACGGCAAGTCGCAGAGCGGCGCCGTGCAGCTCAGACCGACGATCCCTCCGAATTCTGGCAGGCACTGGTCGCTGATGTACGTGCTGCTGCTCTTGAGGCCTGCCAGGCCGATGCCAGGTCAGGCCCGTCAGAGGCCTATCGACAAAGGCGAGATGAGCTCCTGGAGGAGCGCCGCACACTCGGTCGACGAGTCTTTTCCGATGAAGATCGAGAAGCACTGAGGAGGTGTGATCGCGAGATTCGTCGAGAGGGAGCTCGGCTGGCTCGTGAGAGCGTCGATCGCATGCTTAGAGAAGCTCAGCGTGCTGCCGACTTGGGTCACTCTAGCACGGTATGGAAATTGGCTTATCAAGTTGGTGCCAAGTACCATGGAGTCCGCAGGCGTAGCTTCAACACGTTGCCCCACTACCTGCCGACAATCGAGGAGTGGACCGACGCGATGAAGGCAAACGCCAGGGATGGCGGATTCTCCGCTGTCGTCGTCCCAGACCCAGAGACCCCCTCAGAGTTCGCCCTCGAGCTGCGCGCGGCAGAGGACCCTGATGGCGAGTGGAAGCAGTTACGTGGACACCCCTCGTCGACGGTGTACGTAGATTGGACTGGGACGCTTCTGGCTCTTGAAAGATCAGCTCGTCGGAGGTTTGCGCCGTGCCTTTCCGCGCCAGGCGAGATATGGCCAGCGCTCATGAGAGCGGCGAGCGCAGAGACCCGCGGCGACGACAGCAGAAGACGCGCCGCACGTGATGAAGACGAAGGTCGCCCACTCCCCCACGTTCCATGTCCTGGACTCGCCAAGAGGATGACAGCGCTGTTCAGGCAGATCCGAATGTCGTGCCGTACCCCTGCATGGTGGCATTGGTCGCACACTTTTCAGCTGGCGAAAGGCAATGTTAAAAGGGGGGCCAAGGCCATGATATTGATGCACTGCTTCTGCCCGTTCGGAAAGGCTTGGTACCGCGGCATGTTCACGCGTCACCAGGAGCAGGAGCTGCCGTACCACGCGCGCGGCTGCGCCAGGCGACGGGCTCGACAAGGGGCTCAGCAAGTCTCGCGCCTGCAGTCGTGGAGACTCAAGAAGCTCAAGGTCTCGCACTTGCAGGTGCAGAAGGACATGAGCAATGCCTTTCCGTCCACGAGCCACGAGACATTGGCAGAAGTAGTTGGTGCGATCGTCCCCGACCTGCAGGATCAGAAGTTCTTGCTCCAGAGTGGCTCCGGGGCGGTGATGGAGGTTCGCGCGGGAGAGGACAAGGCCTACTTCGCCCCTCGGCACGGCGCGGGCATGGGCGACGGCAATGCGTGCGAGCTGTCTGTCAGGGCGTTTGTTCGCCCCCTCGAGGACTGGAATCGCGCGCTCTTGCAGGATAACTGCGTTGCGATCATGATCGGTGATGCTGAGGCTGCCACGTTCATCGATTGCCCCATCGCAGGGCAGCACATCGACCTCTCCATGAGGGACTATGCCGACGATGTTTCACACACGCTGCCGATTGCAGACAACAGTCCGTTTCGTGTTGCTGCGCTTGCGCGTACTTCTAGTAGCGCCCTCTCCAGCAAGCTTAGGGAGCAAGGGGGTTTTGCCCAGCATGCCGACAAGGGGGTGGTTCTCCCAGTCTCCGTGGGTCCTGGAGGTCATACGTCTACTCGGGCCGTTCTCTCGGGGACGATTTCCTGTTTTCCTTGTGTTCCTCAGGCTCAGGCGGTGTATCTAGGCGGTATCGAGCAGTTGTCGGGGGGATGTGGGGCTGAGATTCGGGCTCGTATCGACGCGGCACG
>CAUYUJ010001281.1:526332-635727 GCA_963575745.1 Prorocentrum cordatum
CTCCAGCAATGAGGTCTCTCTCGCTAGGCGTACGCGCCATCCCAAGACGGACTCTCCGAAAGCGTCAGCCCCGAGGCTTGCGCGCCCCCGAACACTCCCCGTTGGGAAGGGCTCGGGACCTTTCCGGGGTCCGCGGGAAACAAAACAAAACACGCTCGGGCTTCCAGAGGGCGGCGAGCCCAGGGGGGAAGTGAGAGGGGGCAGGCGGCGGAGGAGGAGGAGGAGGAGGAGGAGGAGGAATAGGAGGAGCAGTGGGAGGAGGAGAAGGAGAAGGACCAGTGTAAACCCAAGAGTCATCAACGATGCTGGAATAAACCCACCCTCCAAGCTCCCTCTTCATAGGCACCTTCAACGGTTCGTTTCTATTGCGGGAACTGCCTCGTTGGAAGCAACCGTTTGAAGACCCTGAAGCATGCCAAAACATTGTTCTCGGGATTCCAACGCTACGGATCAACCCGACTATTGCGTGTTGACGGTCCTGAATCGTGCTAGAACGACATTCCTGGGACTTCAACACATCATCGAAGCAAAGTCATAGCTGCGCCCGCGTAATCCAGAACATTTTCAGAACTTCATTTCTGGTACGTTGATGATGGCACATGTTGAAAACGACCCGCCCTCAATCCGTGAAGCTCTTGCAAATTCTGAAACAGAATATGCACCGCGCCAGGGCGAGAGCCACATTTTGCAAACTACCTGCCTTCAATCCGTGAACATCTGGTAATGTTTTAAAACGAATGTGCGCCGTGCTAAGGCGAGAGCCACTTTTTGAACACGACCCGCCCTATATCTGTGAAACGGTTGCCAATGTTCAAGCTTCAGAGTCATATATGGTGAGGAAGTCTCAGGCGAAACGCCAGGCCCGCCCTAAAAACTGGCCTCGGGGTGCGACAGGGAGAAGTTATTTATGAGGAAAAGGAATGGAGGAGGAGGAGGAGGAGGAGGAGGAGGAAGAGGAGGAGGAGGAGGAAGAGGAGGAGGAGGAGGAGGAGAAGCATTGGGAGGAGGAGGAGGAGGAGGAGGAGGAGCATTCAGAAGCCCTCGTGCTTTTCGAGAAGTGCTCCGTCTGGTCGGGGCGGGCTCGGGAGGCTCCTCGGAAGGCCCGGGGCCCTTCCGAGCCTTCTGAGAGGGCCCGCCCTCCGACTTCCCCCTGGGCTCGCCGCCGACAGACTGAACGCGGGAAGGCCGGCGGCGTTTTGGGTCATCGTCCATCTTCCAGGAGGAAAAACACAGACACAATTGATCCTCGATTCCCCGGAGAATATGGGAAAATATGGGACATGGGGGGAAGACAAAAACCCAGAACATATTCAAAATGTAGGGCATTTTGTTGTTGTGTCTATTTATTTGTGTGTCCCAGGCCCCCTTCAATCTGGGTCATCGTCCATCTGGGTCATCGTTAATTCGTGGGTCATCCTCGCGAATCGGCGATGGCCGGCATGGACCATGCCCCAAGATGGCTGTCGACAAGATCTTGCGACGTCCTGGTCATGGTCGTCGAGCCTCGTCCCTCGATCCAGGGGAGCTCCGCGCAACCTGCCCGGCGGGTGCCCTCCCGGGCACGCGGCCGGAGCAGAGCACCCCTCACGGGGCCCAGAGAGCCCCACAGGGGCTCCACAAATCGGCGGCATGCCCGTCGGGGGAGCGACAAGGGCCTTCGGAGAAGTTTTCGACATCACCATCTCCACGGGCAGCCCAAACCTTTGAAGTGCACCACACATAATGTCTGGCTTGATAGTATCACATAATGTCTGGCTTGATAGTATCAGAAACCTTGGCCCAATCAAGCCTAAGAAGCATCATTCCGCCAGAGTTGTTGACGTGCGCAGCGTCGATCATGCGCCTTACCAGCATCAGCGCGTCTGCAGTGCCGCGGCCTAGGCGGAAGCCATACTGCGAGTCTGGCATCCGCGCGTCGGCGCCGCCACCAATCAGATTGTGAAGCAACATAGAAGCCACATCCGACTGGCAGTAAAGATATTTGTCGGTAGTTTGCTGGAAATGCGGCGTCGCCCTTTTTGACCAACAGTACGGTTTTGGCGCGCCGCCATGAGTCTGGAAGAGCGTTTTGTTCCCAGCATCGTTGGCAGACCCTAAGAAGAAGCTCGCTCGCAGTTTCATATTGTGCCACTGCTTTCCAAAAGTCCGGCGGCACGTCGTCGGGCCCGGCCGCCTTCAAACCTTCAGTCTGCCCAAAGTTCGCTGTTGTTCGGCCAATGTGAAGGATAACGTGTCGATCGGTCATGCAGGCCCTATGGGTGTTTCATTTGCAGGCCTCATGTCGTCGAAGCGTCGTTGCCACTGCACTTGCTCAAAATAACGTGCCAAGACGTTCGCTCTGTCCGCCGAGTCGCTCAGACTGCCGTCTGGGTACTTGATATTCGGAGGTATCGGGATGCTTCGGAGGTACTGGGATGCTTCCCAGCTCCCTCCGCGAGTGAACTCATCCAGCCACTTCTTGCGGTCTTCATTGCTAGATTTTCTGATGAGCTCTGGAACCTGTGTTCGCCGTCGTGGTCGGCAGCTCTGCGGCACGACCATTCTGTTCTATTCAAAACGAGAACACAACACAGGACGGCTGGGGAGAGAACGCAACAAACAAAGGCCCCCTACTTGGCCTTTGAGGAAGCCCCCATGGCTTCGGAGAAGCCCCATGCGGTTTCTCAGGAGGAGGCCTCTGGAGCCTGGGACCCGGCGCTTCGAGCAGATGCAACACCGCGAAACTTTTTTTTTTTTTTTTTTTCTCTCTCTCTCTCTCTCTCTCTCTCCAAGGCCCTCGACCCGACCTTTCTGCCTTTTTCGAGCCGGGTCGCTCTGGGATGGTCTTAAGTCGGGCCTGTCCCTCCACTACAGGAGGAATATTCAAAAATAATTAAATAGTTGTCTGGGGACGCTTTTTTGTGTTAAGCAACACGTTGACCATTTGGGGATATTTTTGGAATATTGTTTTTTTCGTCCAAATTCCCCCTGTAGGGGGACAGGCCCGACCTAAGGATGATCCCACGGGCCCGAAACTGCAGCGCCCAGATCTCGTTTGCGGCCCGCCAGTCTACTGGGAAAGGAGAAGGACGAAGACATAGCTCTCGTAGGACGATTCGAGAAGCACGAGAAGGAAGAAACTGAGGACGACAGGGGAACAGGATGAGCAGACGAGGGCGAAGGGCGACGACGACGAGGACGACGACGAGGAGGAATCGCAACAAACAGCTCTGAAGCCTTTGAATGCCGAAAGGCCGCCATACACATCCAGTCTGGAGCGGTTTCGCCGTCCCCCCCGGGGCGCCTCTGCCGAATGTGTTTGGCTATTGCTCTGCATGTTTTGCAATCTATGGTTCGGCCAAAATCCGCCTGTGGGAGGATGTTCAGGAGGGAAAAAAACACACAGACACAATTCATCGCTGATTCCCCGGAACATGGGAAAATATGGGAAGTGGGGGGGAAGACAAACACCTAGAAACTATGAGGAAATATGGGGAATCCTGTCATTTGTGTCTATTCATTTGTGTGTCCCGGGGCCCCTTCAGACCTGCCCGACCTAACCCTCGAGGCAGGGGGCCTTCGCCGAGTGACGCCCCCAGGCGAGGAGGCTCTCCAGGCAGGGAGGCCGCGCGGCCGCGCGCCGCCAGGCAGCGCGCTCGCGCAGAGCGCGGAGCTCACGAAGGCGCCGCCGGCGGAGCCGGCGGGTGCGCCCGCGGCGGAGCCCGCCGCCTCCGCGGAGGCCGCGGCGCCGGGCGGCTCGCAGGCGGGCCGACGAGCTCCCGTGGTCATTGGCGGCGCGCACAGGAAGAGGAGGAGGAGGAGGAGGAGGAGGAGGAGGAGGAGGAGGTGGAGGTGGAGGTGGAGGAGGAGGAGGAGGAGGAGGAGGAGGAGGAGGAGGAGGAGGAGGAGGAGGGGGAGGGGGAGAGGGAGGAGGTGGTGGGGGAGAGGGAGGAGGAGGGCCCAGGAGCGGAGGATGGCGATGAGGATACATAGCGATGACGGGTCGCCCTCCTCACTCCTCCGCTCCCCGCCCTCCCCGAGACTTCCTCTCCGGTCCCAGGCCGAACAGCAACGATAGGGGGGGACGCCCACACGGGGGTGGGGGGTCGGGGAATTCGGATGCAACTCCTGGGAGGTCAAATTTTGACGTTGCCCTGGTCCGAAATTCAGCTTAATCTGGCTTATTCCCGCTGAATCCCGCTTAATCCCGCTTAATCTAGCTTAATCCCGCTTGATCCGAGGCCCACTCTGGCGTAACAGCCCCCCAATGGGGCTTAAACCTCCCAGTAGTTGCCTCCTAGGGGGAAAGGTTTCTTAGAAGGAGGGAGGCGCGGGCCCTGCATCTGCAGGCAAGGCTCGCGCCCTCTGAGGAGCAGCCTCCTGCTGACAAGCCTTCCCCCCTGCCTAGCCGAGACGCTGAAGTCGGGCACAGTTTGGGGTCGGAAGGGGCTCGATGTTCCTCAGGTCCTTACGTGGCTGTTTCTCTAGCGCTCCTCGTCCACGCAGGCACTTTCGGAGCGAAAAAGAGGCTTCGCTCCTTATCTTTCTTTCTCTCAGTATTGCGAAGGCCTTACGGCCAGTGCCGCCGACCCTGAATACGACGACCACAGCGACGAGCGCTCTCGGGTGCCTCAGGGAGGGAGGAGAGGGCGGAGGAGGAGGAGGAGGAGGAACATCAGCAGGATTACCAGGATCAGCAGGATCAGCAGGATCGGGAGGATCAGGAGGATCAGGAGGAGGGTATCAGGAGGAGGGTATCAGGAGGAGGAGGAGGAGGAGGAGGAGGAGGAGGAGGAGGAAGACCAGTGTAAGCCCAAGGCCAAATGTCATATTAGCATGTTCCTGCAAGGACTTGAAGCCTTTGCGGGAGATGCCCCATTGGATGACAGCCGGTTGCGAATCCCTAATCGTGCCAAAGCACCGTTCCTGGGAATTCAACGCCGCGGATCAACGTAAGTTGTTGCGTCCTGGCACTCCTGCGCACCACGACGTAATTTTTTGGACTTTGGATTTCAGCACCGCGAATCACTGTGACTGTTGCGCCCTGACAGCCCTACATGCGCCTAAAACGAGAGCCAGATTTTGAACAGCACCACCCTCATTCCGTGACATTGCTGCGGACTTTTAATTCCCGCCTCATTAACGGCGGGGAAGTCTCAGGCGAAACGGCTGGCCCGCCCTACGAACGAATGGGACTGCGACAGGGAGTAGTTATTTGCATGGAGCATGATGGGGGAGGAGGACCGACGGACGAGGGAGGGAAAAAGGAGAGGAGGTGGGCGGGAGGAGGAGGAGGAGGAGGAGGAGGAGGAGGAGGAGGAGGAGGGAGGAGGAGGAGGAGGAGGGGAGGGCGGAGGCGGAGGCGGAGGAGGGGAGGAGGAGGAGGAGGAGGAGGAGGAGGAGGAGGAGCAGGAGGAGGAGGAGGAGAGGAGGAGGAGGAGGAGGAGGGGGGGGGAGAGGAGGAGGAGGAGGAGGAGGAGGAGGAGGAGGAGGAGGAGGAGGAGGAGGAGGAGGAGGAGGAGGAGGAGGAGAGAGGAGGAGGAGGAGGAGGAGGAGGAGGAGGAGGAGGAGGAGGAGGGAGGAGGAATGGGAGAGGGGGAGGAGGAAGGGGAGGGAGAGGAATGGGAGAGGGAGGAGAGGGAAGAGGAGGAGGAGGAGGAGGAGGAGGAGGAGGAGGAGGAGGATCAGTAGAAGGAGCAGGAGGAGGAGGAGGAGGAGGAGGAGGAGGAGGAGGAGGTGTACCACCACCCCTCCCGCCTCTCCAGGCCGCGGCGCCGAGCGCCGCGCCGGCCGCCGAGGCCTGGGGCGTGCTGGCTCAGTCTCTCGGGGGAGGGGGGGGGGCCTGGTGCGCGCGGCGGGCGCCTTGCCCCAGCCGAGGAGGCGCAAAGATCTCAGGAGGAGGAGGAGGAGGAGGAGGAGGAGGACTATGCATGGACTATGCATGGCGGGCGACAACGACAGTCGACGCCTATATAATCAGGACCCCGCTGGATGGCGCTCGTGATCTTTTCTCGGCCTCCCGAGGGGCGTCGCATCACTTTGCCATTTACGCCACCAGCGGGGCCCTCGAAACTGGGCAAAACCAGACGAGTTAGTAAGTGAATTGTGAAATCTCTGCATCACGGACGTGCTGCGGGGGCCCCCCCACGTGCGGGTATAAACCTCGGGCGATCCTCGCGAGATTTTGCGCACCCTTGGGGGAGGCCCTGCATCTTTCCACCAACCACCTTGGGTCGGACGTGGCGGTCTTGCCACAAACAGTACAAAACGTTAAACCAAAACGGCCCCAGAAGGAAAGCTTGTGGCTTGCACACAGCAACTTCCCCGCGACAATCTGTGGGCCGTGGAGCGGTGAGATGCCCTGGCCACGGGGCTTGGGGCAGCACCGCGAGAGGCTCCCAGATCGGATGGACTCCCTGGTCTCGAACTGGGAGCAAACCAGACAGAAAAACTTAGAACCCACCTTCCGCCACTGATGCTCGCTGGCCCGAAGACACCTGGTCAGGATGGGAAGCCGCAGGACCCCAGGGACCACGGGTCGAGACGCGGTCCACGGATCGGCCAGGATGCTCGCAACCAGAGCTCTCCGAGCTCGACGTCTGACCAGGGCAGCCTCGGCATCGCGGCGGTCGGTGTCGGGATTCGTGAGGCCGCAGCGCCTGCTCGCTTGGGCGCCTAGGCCTGCGAGTGCGTCAGCACACGCGTTGCCTACCGCATACCGAAACGCTTCCTCGGAATTCACATCCCTAGCCTCGACATGGGCAGGGATCCAAATCACACGAATTACTCTGTCTCCTGCTGCCTCCAGGATCCTGGTCCAAAGGTCGAGGTTCGCAGGAAGGGTCGAGGAAGCGAGGAGGAGCGGGACTCCTTTGGACCAGGCCTGGGCCAGGGCCAGGTGGTCCGTCATATATCGGATGTTCCCTGGGATCAGCTCTAGGGCGGCGAGA
Organism: Prorocentrum cordatum; assembly: GCA_963575745.1. Taxonomy (NCBI): domain Eukaryota; class Dinophyceae; order Prorocentrales; family Prorocentraceae; genus Prorocentrum; species Prorocentrum cordatum. The sequence goes on from CAUYUJ010001281.1 coordinate 533,262, forward strand.
CAGGCAGAGAGCTCGGCCCTCGGGACCGTCTGGACCCTCCCTCCAAGGGAGGACGAACAGCCGAACATCGGGTCCAGGCTGCCAGAGGAAAGGGAAACAAATCCAAAACCAGCGCGTCTGCGACGCCAGTCACTGCTATGCTCACCGCCCGACCCATCTCCAAAAATCTCAGCGAACCCCTCCTCATCACGTGGGATTGCCGACATGTCTCCGAAACTGTTCGTGATGGGTGGGGCCTCGTCGCAGACAGGTATGGTGTCGGCAGCCGCAGGAACGCCTCGAAGCCAGAGGGACGGAGAGGCCTCGTAGTTGGCGAACGCCTGTGCGGTGAGGAATTCGCTGTCCGTGTAGTCGTCGTGGTTGCAGTTGGCCGCGCAGGTCCAAATTCTGTGGAACAGCGACTCATCCTGTTCTCCACACCTCGGGCATGTGGGGGAAACCTCGTATCCTGCGGCCAACATTCGCGTACGTGTCCACTGGCCACCTGTCGTGACCACCGTGTTGAGTGCAATCTCGCTATGCTGCTCCCTCCTGGCGAGTCGGCGGTTCTCCTGCTTGATCGTGCTGAAGTCGCCTCCGCTGTGTAGGTCGTCACCTGCTTCGTGCTTCGAAGCCTGAGTCCAGAGAACTCTGTCCACTGAGCTGTTGATGTCGTTGAAGATCTCCGAGCAGTCCGCATTCAACTTCTTGAAGTCCTCGTCCTCTCTTGCAGGAATGAGCCAGCTCTTACCTGCGTCCGTGTCCAACTGGGTCGCCGCGATCGGGTCCCAGTTGATCTCGAGGAGGGTGGCCCCCACTGGGCCACGGACGATCCTCCACTTGCGTTGGCCAGCCTTTCGTATGCGGTCGAGGATCTTGTCCCAGGATTGCCGAATCCTGTCGTGGATGCCTGGGCACTGGCGCCACAAGGTCAGCCACGCTGCGATCTGCTGACGCCTGATGCGCTTGGCAGGGTCGCCATCCCCGTACTCGATAGCCTGCGCCGACGTCAAGCATCTTCCTGGCCCCACGCCCGAAGCGGCAGCAGCCGCATGGCGTCGGAGGCGCAGCACTTCATATTCAGGGAGCCCGTGATGCTGATGTGAGTAGGTCCCAGACGGCAAGGCACCAGTACTCCAGAGACCTTGTGCTTCTCTCTTCAATCGGGCGATTCTCCTGATTCTGTGGATGGCTGCCGACCGTCTGCTAGCCTTCGCCATTCTCCTTCGTGCTGTGGCCCTGGCGCGAGCCCGTCCTGAAGCGACATCGGCCCCCAAGTCTGTGGCAGCCTGTGTTGAGGTTGCCCGAATGCCCTTTCTCCGAAGTGCTCGGGCCACCTTGTTGGCGATGCTGCTCGTGCTGGCGACAACGACCGTCTTGGGGCTGATCGTGAGGCCCTCGTGTTGCATGTCGTGTCCGATGGAGGCGCCAGCTTGGACCAATGTGGTCTCGACGTTGTAGGCCGTGCCCTCGCAGCGAATGATCGTGTCGTCCACGAATGTCTTCATCATGATGTTGAACTGGTACTTGTCGTGGGCCCTCTGAAGGATAGGGCCCAATAGTACCTTTGCTAATTTGCCGCCGTGTGGAGATCCTGCCACCAGTGACTTCTCGATCTTGATCGGCCTGCTGATCCACTGGCGCTCCTTGAGGTACCTGGGGGCAAGAAATATCTGTAGTTCCATTGCAGCCGTTCTGCGCTCAAGCTGAGTTTTGCAGGCGCGTTTCTTCAGAGCGGCTCGCGTCTGCGGGCCAAAGTGTCTCGGTGGGAGGCCCTATCCTCCCAAGCTTTTTCACGATTCCTCTCAGACAGCTGCGATGGGGTATCAGTGGGCATCAGGGCGCTGGTCAGATCATAGTCCTCCGTGGCGTGGTGAGCAGCCTGCTGGTGTGCCTCCTGGTCCTCAGCTTCCCCGTCCTCTGCAGCCTGGAGCGCAACTCTGGCCAGGACCAGCTTCCGCGCACCAGCCTTCAGGAGGAGGAGGTCAGAGATGGGCATGCTCCAAGTGCCCATGTCGTCGCAACGCTGCCTCAGCCGCTTTCTGCAAGCACTGCAAGGCCCCGCGCGAGTACTACCCGTCGGCCCATGGCTGGCAATATGGTGCTCCAGGGGCTGCTCAACCACCTGGATTCTTCGGTCTGCCTCGTCAGGCCCCAGTGTTCCCTGGTGGTCGAGGACCTGCGCCACCTGACGGTCCACAAGCCGAGCCCCTACCAGATGCTGGTGGTATGGATGACAAGGAGCTCGAGGTCTTGGTGGCCAGCCTCGGCAAGGCAGGTGATGCAGTCGGTGCTAAGAAGTTTCAGGCTATTCTGGACGCGAGGAAAGCACCCGTGCTTGAGGTGCCTGTGGAGCGCAGAGTCAATCAAGCGTTCCACAACCTTCGTGCTGCGGAACAACGCCTGCAGAAGAACGTCACGCTCTTTACCAACCTGGAGCAGTCGTTGGAAGCTCAGCGCAAGCTCGTGGTCACGGCCAACGACGAGTACAAGCAGGCAGAGCTGGAGCACCAGCGCTTGGTTGCTGAGCTGGCTAAGAAGTCGGGGCCAAAGGCGGGACCTCCGCCCAAGCCTCAGGTCACGATCAAAGATATCATGGACGGCAAGACGCATGAGCTCATCACGCTCGGCGACATGTTCTCTTTCGGTGATGACGACTACGAGCTTTCCACAGAAGACAAGAAGGCAGCAGACTCTCTGGTCGAGCAGCTCAATGCTGGCCTCAAGGAGGCCACCACGAAGGTCTTCGCGGAGGCGGCGGCTGCTGTGGAGAAAGCAAAAGCTGATCATCAGGCGCTGCTGGAACGTCTGGCAGGGAAGCGCCGTCGGCGCGATGAGACTGCAGGTGGACCTGCCCAGGTACCGCCGAATCAGCCAGGTGGCGCAGCGGCCCCGCCGCCTGCCGCCGCTGCCTCTGAGGGAGGGGGAGCGGGCGGTACGGGTGGGGGGGACGGGGCTCCGTCTGCTGACAGCTCGTCGGCCACTTTACGTGCTGCCGCCAATATTGTGGCTGGAGGTTCCAGCACTGGCAATCAGAGTTCCTAGCAGGGTTGAGGCCGAAGCCTCACAGTATCACGTACACCCGATGTTTATATCGTTGGCTGACGCCATCTCAGCTCGGCCTCCTGTGGAGATGGTGAGGCCTGAGCGAGTGAAGTTTTGCTCGAGAGGCCCCACCTGTCTCAAGCGTGGTCACGCGATTCAGGCTAGGGTTGCGCAGATCACTTCTCTGCCTGGACCTCGGGACCCTGTTTACGTGAAGCCTTTTGTTGCCCAGGATACCCCTCCTCACGTTGATGCGGTCGCCCTGTCTTTTGAGACTTGCAACGTGTCGGGGTGGAAATCCTCGGGTAAGTCTTGGCTCTCCAGGTCCCAGGCCCATATTGTTGTTTTGCAAGAGCACCACTTAGCTTCTCAGGAGGACATCCTCCAAGCCTCTGCCTGGGCCCTTCGAGCGGGGTGGAAAAGTCTGTGGGAGCCTGCCTTGGAGTCCGAGTCAGGAGGCACATCTGGAGGGGTTGCTATACTTTGTCGCAGTTGGCTGGGCCTCCATCGTCTCCCTGACGTCTCCAAGTTATTGCACCGCGTGATGGGCGCGGCTGTTCAGATTCCTGGGGGTTTGGAGGTCTCGGTTTTCTCGGTTTACTTGCAGGACGGTAAGAAGCTGGAAGAGCCCAACAGCACGCTCTTAGCCGACCTCGGGGCGGCAGTCTCATCTTGTGGGTCGTCTTGGCTTATTGGCGGCGACTTTAATTTCCACCCGGCCTTGCTGCAAGAGTCGGGATTCGACGTTCGATCTGAAGGACGGGTAGTGTTTCCTGATGTCGTGGGGACCTGCACGACGACGGGGGGGTTACGGTTGAGCGATTTCTTCGTGTGCAGTCGAGGCCTTAGTTCGGCTATTCGGGATGTGTCCGTGATCACCGAATCCGACCTCTCTCCTCACTCGCCCGTTCGGCTGACCCTTTTCCCTCAGATCGGACGTCTGCGTTCGCTCGCGTTCAGGAAGCCTCCTAGGATCCCTGTCGATAAGATGGTGGGTCCGCAGCTGGCTCCCCCCGATTTGACGAGCCTTCTCGCCAAGCTTCAGAGCGGTGTCGTCACCGCTCGATCTGGCGATGGGTTGCGCACTCAGGAGATTTTAGACCATTGTTATGGAGAATGGGCTGATGCGGCCGAAGTCGAACTCACTCGTGCCGCTGGGGTCGAACTCCCGAAGATGGGCCTTCGAGGCCAACCCCCCAAGTTGGTTTGGCGTTCGGTTATGGATCAGGATGTTCGCAACCCTCGCAACCCGTCCCTTTTCGCCACCAGATGGCTTTGGCAGCGTTTTCAGGTGCTTGTCAGTTTGCTCAGCCAGGGAGCGCCGCCTGAGGCGGCCACTCAACCTCTCCTCCAGCCTTCGGCGTCTATTTCGAGCGCTCTGGGGGAGCACGGCCTGCTGCTCTGCGACGTTCAATCCTTCGCTGCGGAGGCCGAGTCGTCCCCGAGCACGGTGGACATGGAGGTGGCGCTTGTTTTAAAAGATCGTATCCGTAGCGTCCTGGACCAGACCATCCATGAAACTCGCTCGGCCTCCCTGGCGTCCTGGAGGCAGTGGGTTTTGGAAGGGTTTAACAAAGGGGCTAAGAGGGCCCACCTGGTCACTCGTGATCCCAAATCATTTGTGCCCACCACCACCCTCATTGATGGAGACCGTGTTGTTAGCGACCCCCACAACCTTCTTCAGCGGGAGGAAAGCAGGTTCAAGGCCCTCTGGAGGGCCAAGGTGTCGGCCCCGACCCCCCCCGCCACCTTCGACCCTGCCCCTGACCTCCCTCCCATCTGCCCTGATGAGATAAGGAGTGTCTGTGGGAGGCACAAAGTTTTCTCGGCCGTCTCGACCGACGGCTTCCACATCCGCCATTTTGCCTGGCTGTCCGAAGCCAGTTTGCAGTGCCTGTCTCTCATTTTGCAGATGATGGAGATTTCCTCTTTTCTCCCGTCCCACATTCGAGTTGTCATCCTTCATCTGATCCCTAAAGCTCTTCCTGGCCTCAGGCCCATTGGGTTGTTCGGAGGCCTTTATCGGGCCTGGGCTAAAATTCGGAGGCCACTTGGCCTGGCCTGGGAGGAGGCCAACTATAGGCCTTGGTTTGCCGCGGGACGCTTTATGGGAGCTGCTGACACGGTGTGGCGACAAGCTGCGCGGAGTGAAGGGGGGGTGGCCGATGGCCTCTTTGCCGTCACTCTGTTGTGGGATTTTCAGAAATATTATGAAAGCATTGATCTCGACCGTATGCTGGGCAGGTGTCTACGTTTGGGCTTTCCCGCTGCGGTGGCGCGTCTCTGCTGCTCCGCATACAGATGTGCGCGGCACATCGTGTTAGGTGGTTTCATGACGGACGCCAGTTTCGCCAGCTTCGGCATCGTGGCCGGCTGCTCTTTTGCAACGACGCTTATTCGAGTCAACAGCCTGGAAGCTCTCGACCAGATCGAATGGCCCATTTGTACTACGTACGCTCTTTATATCGACGACAACGCAGTTCACGCCATTGGTTCGGAGGTCGAGGTGCTCGAAGGGCTGGTCTCCGCCAGTTCGCAGTTGGTCGTTGCCATCTCTGAGGGGATCGGCGCCACCCTGGCCGAGGACAAAGGGGCTCTAATTTCGTCCGATAAAAAGCTTGGTTGTAGGGTCCAGGAGGCCATCGGGGTGGCCCTCGCGGGGCCCTTGGTTTCTTCGGCCCCGAATTTAGGCGTCGACGACACGGTTGGTCGCCCTGTTCGGCAGCAAGGTCGTAATGCTAAAGCCAAAGCCCGTCGTATCAAGGCTTCTCGTCGGGGTAGGCGCGTGGGGAGACTCGCTCGCACGGTTGGACGCAAGGCTCGGAAGGTCTGGTGCTCTGGGGTCCTTCCTGCTGCCACTTACGGCGCTGAAATCTCGGGGATTTCCGACGGGGAACTTTTGGCTTTAAGACGGTCTTTTGCCAGCACTATCAAGCCGAGTGCGGGCGACCGCTCGCTTTCGATTCTTCTGCATCTGGAAAAGGACCCCACTTGGGCGGTGCAGATTGCTCCGATTTGTAGGTGGCATAAGGAACTCTGGCACGCCCATCTGTCCTCTCACCCCTCGGTTTTGAGTTTTGCCGAAATGAGAGAAGTGTGGGGGTCTGTTTTTGGTTTAGAATCCAAGTCTTGGAGATCTGTTTCAGGTCCTATCTCAGCCATGAGGAAAAGTCTCGAGAGGATCAGTTGGCAGATGCCCAACTTCGCCACGCTGATCGACGATCGCGGCGTGGAGCTGCCGTTGCTGTGCCTGTCGCCTGCTCTCGTGCGCCGTCTCGCGATGGAGGCGGTCTTCAGACAGCTGGAGTGGATGATTGGAGGCAAGCTTTTTCTCCCAGGTCGAGGCTGCCTCGATGTCGTCCATGAAGCTCTAGCGACTAAACGTTTTTCTCCGCTGGAAAAGGGCATTATTCGAGCCTGGAGCACGGGTGCGGTGTGGACCCGCATCTACGCCAGGTCCAAAGGGTACGAGTTCCCAGAGTTTTGTGAGTTGTGTGGGAAGGCTCGTGACACTATGTACCACAGGTTATGGGTGTGTCCCTGTTTGGACGCCAAACGTCGTGAAGCTGTGGGGGATGATATCGTCGACGGGGTGACGGACTTCGTTTCTCAGGGAAGACATCGTTTGACTCTGGTTACCCGAGGCATCCTGGCTCATCCTGGTGACGAACACCCCCCCCCGCTCGAAGAGGGTTCCTGGGACATCTCGTGGCGTGGGGGCCCGCCTTCTGACAGAGTTTTAAGCTTCCAGGGGAAAGTTTTTGTTGACGGTTCTTGCTCTCGGCACGTTATAAAAGAGCTGAATCGTGCTTCCTGGTGTGCTGTTCTGTTTTCCGAAGAAGATGAACTGCTGTGTACTATGAGATGCCCTGTTTGGGCCCCGCTCCCCCAGACCCCTCAAGCTGGAGAGTTTTCGGGATACTGGGGAGCGGTCATGAGTCTCACTGGCCCCAGCACGACCATCACTGATTGTGCCAACGTGGTTACCCAGCATGAGCTTCCAAGAGTTGCTCAAACTTTTTTCAAACGTTTGTACTCTGGTGTCTTTGTTCAGCTGTTATCTAGGCCCGAGCGTCGTCACATTCGTGAAGTGCTCAAAATTAAGGCTCACCAGCCCTTGTCTGAGGAAGGCATCTCTGCTCAGGAGGAAGCCGATCGTCTAGGGAACCACCTGGCCGACCTAGGGGCTAAGGAGGCCCTTGCGTTCCATCCCTCAGATTCTAATGTGCTGGAAGAAGCTAATGAGAGTGTGAAGTTTGCTAGGGCAGCCTGCAAGCTCGCGGCTAAGTTGCTGCCAGAGTTTGCTGCTCTCAGCTCGATCAAAGATGTACCTTACCTCCCTGGTGTGAGCGTGCCTAGATTTGCTTCAGGCGACGTTCACAAGTGGTTTAGGTTTGAAGGTTTTTGGCGCTGCGATCGGTGTTTCCAGATTCGTCGGCCTCGGGACGGTTCGAAGCCCATTCCTGGTCGTTGTTCCGGTTTAGAAGCCTGCAGTGCCGCCAAGCTCACAGCCCTTCAGCACAAGTGTGTGATGTTCCCGTGTAGCGACGGGTCTGAGCTTGTGATCTGTATGAAGTGTAAGTTTTACTCCTCCCACGGCGCTCTTCGTGGGCTGGCCGCTCGCTGCGACCCCCCTCCCAGCAAGTTCGGAGTCTGGGTCTGGCAGCAGATCTGCGAGAGCCGTCACCCAAAGAGGAAGGGGGTGGTGGTGCAGTTGGGAGTGAATCTTCGTGACGGCTCTTATCTGTTTCAGGACGGTTTGCCCGTGGCTGTGAGTGAACCCGTGCCCCCCCCTCCTCTTCCGCCAGCTGCCCCTTGCCCCTTGCACCCGCAGAGCGAGTTGGCAGGTCTTTCGAGGGAGGAAGAGAAGGCACGCGAGTTCCAGGCCAGGGTTCGTCGTCTGTGCTTCGCGGCTGGCGCCGCTCCGTCGTCCCCAGCTCAAATTCCCAATGCTGACTCGGACGACTCAGATTAATTGCCGCTCTAAATTTTGGGTTGGTCTGGCCGAAGGTGTTGCACAGGTCTCACGTTTGTCCAGACAGGCTTTTGGCATCGGGTTCTCAATCCTTCAGGGATTCGAGACGGCCATCGCCTCGGCGCCTCCCTTCACCCACCTGTTTGTGGGTGATTGCAGGCGCCTTTTCTTGTTGCAGGCTGCAAGCGCCATGTGCAGCCTAGATGCAAGCCCCAATGGGGGACAGTGGAGGTGGTTGAAGCCCCAGGGGAAAAAAAAAACTGTAGTTCCATTGCGAGGATGACTGCGGGGAAGCCCTGCCTGAGTCCAGCTTGGCAGAGCTTTGCGATGGAGATGCTGTCGTAGAACTTCTCCAAATCTAGAAGGATTGTCGCACAACTGATGCCCATTGTGAAGCAGCGCTCGTCCATGCAGGCTCTCGCCAGCGAGGCTTGAAGCGGGCTGCTCCCTTTGATGGCCGTGTCCCAGAATTCGCCCAGCTTGTCACTCCACCTTTCACTCAACGGGTAGCGGAGCTTGGACCAAACCTTCACCGTGTAAGGAAGCAACCCCAGGATCCTGTCGCCCCCCTTGGGCTTGGGGGCGACCGCACCTATGACCGTGAAAATCTGATGAGGCCACATGAGGTGGTTCTCGCAAAGATTGAGGACCTCCACCATCTGCCTTCGTCCTGGCTCTGGGAGTCGCTGCACCTCCAGCGGGCCGAGGTTGTCGACTCCTCTGGCCTTCTTCGGGTTCTGCTTCGCCAGCAGGTGGTCCAGGTGCTCCAGCTCGATCGGGTGCACGTCCTCCCTCTTGGCTTGCTCCGTGACGAACTTGAGGCCGTCGAGGATACTCTTGTGGTCGGAGCTGGGGTCGGACCAGATATTCTCCCAGAAGTCAGCTCTGCGGTCCATGATCTCGCAGGGTGTGGCATAGGTGTTGCCCTCGTCACTGAAGTGCTCGTCTCGTCGAGTAGTAGCTGGCTTCACATGTCGGTGTAACGCACCTGGAGCCTGCTTCCACATGCGTGTGACCCAGCTTGCAAACGCGCGCCTGCCGTTGGCGAGCCCAGTACCCACCGCGCGGGCTTGAAACCTCAGGTCGAACTCCAGTAGGGCCTGCAGCGAGTCGATGTTCTGCCCGTCTAAGTCGAGGATGGCCTTAGTCCACTCTTCCAGGGTCCTCTTGTCCTCTGGGTCGTTGTACTTGTCGAAGAAGTTGTTCTCGGTGGCAATGCGTAGCAGCTCCTGCATTTTTATTGCCATGCGCTTGTAGTCCTGCTCTGCAAACTTGCGCCTCATTAGCTGATATCTGGAAATAATCGTCGTTGCCAGATGCCACCATTCCACGATTGGGTCCCGCATGTGTGTACGGGCTGGTGTAGCACGGGTTCTTCGCCAAGTGATCCCATGCTCTCTGGCTCTGCCTTCATACTTTTTCCAATCGGACTCGGGAATGTTGTGGTGCTTGAGCGTAGCCTTCTCCGCTGTCTGCACCCAGTCGCCGAACGCCTTGGCAACCTTCTTCTGCGCCTCCATGTCACGGGTCAGCAGGAAGTGGGCGGAGGGGTAGTTGTCCTGGTCGTCGTTCGAGTCATTCCTCACGTGTTTGCCTTTGCCCTCCCCCAATCCTGCCACCGTAGCGGCTGCCGAGTGCCACACCTCAATCGGTATATCAAAGGTGATCGAGTCGTTGCTGTGTGTGTCCTGCGTGGTTGGCCAGCTGTGGAGCTCCTCGTATGCGTCCTGTAGCTCCTCCTGGAGTCTGGCCTTTGCCCGCTGGTGCCGCTCGGCTAGCAACTTCTGGCGCTTGCTGTTCGGGTCCGCTTTCTTGGCTGGTCGTCCCGCCGACGGGAGCTGCTTGGGTATGCACGTAGCTCTGTGCCACCAGTGCTGCTTCCCCGCTCGCATGGAAAGCAGTAGTCCCACGTGGGTCTTCCAGGGGACCTCAGGGACTGCTTCGAGCTTGAGGGAGCCGCCGAACCCGCTCTTGCAGATCCCGTAGTCGATGAGGGACCCGCGCCCCAAGTTGCAGGTGGTCTTCGTGTTCTCAGGGAGGATGAGGTGGCCGCCGATCTTGCGCAGCCACTTGGTTCCTTCCCATGCCTCTGGTGGGTTGTTCCAGTCGGCGAGGACAACCCACGGGTCGGATATCATATTGATGAAGCTGGCTAGCCTGATCATCATCTTTTCGTTGGGGCCCTTGAAGCCGTGCTTCGGCTGCACGTACGCGGAGATGACGACGATGTTGCCAGCCTTCGTGTGCCATGCCGTCGGGCAAAATCCTTGAAAAGGGGTCGACTGCAGACCGTTCGATCTCGTGTTTGCGCCACCCCTCGAACGTCGTGGTGGCTAGTGAACGCTTGGATATGATGGCTTCACCGCCCGTCGTACCTTCGGCTGCCCTTCCCGACGGTGCTGCGGCGGTGACGGCGGCCTTCCATCCGTCTTTGCTGATCTTCTCTGTGAAGTCCAGGACCTTCACGCCTCGCAGGTGCATCTCCGCGAATCCCATGACGTCGCACTGCTCCGCCTGGGCTTTCATGAACCCCTCCGCCTGCGGGCCCCGCTCCGAGATGTTCGAGAAGAAGTACGTCGCATCGTAGTTCTCTGGAACGAGGGCCCGACTGCAGGGGAGGCCTTGTGGTGGGAGGGGCGGCTGAGGGGTGTCACCTGGCCTCGGGTGGCCTCCTCCTCCCAGGCCGATGGGTAGGTCACCCTCGCTGCGCGGCCGCAGCTGCAGCTCTGGGCGCGCCATCGCGAGAGCTCCTAGCACCATTGCCAGTGCCCAGGGGAGGGAAGTCGCCCATGCTGGCCAGCGTGGCCTCCCTGGCGCTCGCGATCTTGGCGGCGATGTCGCTCTCTGAGACTGCGATGGCGGGGCCGTCCTCCGCAGCGTGTGCCTGGTCTTCGTCGGGGCCTTCAGCTTCTGCTGCGCCAGGACCAGGGACGGGGCCGCCCTGACCACGTTGCCGTTTCGCAGGGGCAGCTCGGATCTCCTTGACGCTCTTGAGCGCCTCCTGCATGGTCTTCTGGAGGTCCTCCACCTTCTTGCAGTGCTCCTCCACCTGCTTCTGGATGGCCTTGAGCTGGGCCTTCTGCGCGTCGTCGAACTCATCGCTGGTAGCGAAGTCGAACTCATCCATCGCGAGGTAGATCTTCTTGCCGTCCGCAGTGTAGCCGTCCTGCGTCTTGGCGGCGCCCGTGGAGTCGGCGAGGGCCTTGACCGCCAGCGTGTGGGCCCGCTTCGCGGCGAGGGCCTCCTCCGCCGTCTGGCGGAGCCACAGCTTGGCCTCCTGGAGTGCCGACTCCAGCTTGATGACGTCTGCCGAGGCCTTCTGGAGAGCCATCTCCTTCTTCTCCATGGTCTGGCTGCAGCGGTAGACCTCCTGGTTGGGCGATACCGGCTTTGCTTTGCTCGCCTTGAAGGAGCTGTCCGCCTGGCGGAAGACCTCGGCGTGCTCGGCGAGGGCGGGGACGTTCGAGAGGATGCTGAGCATCTGCGAGATGTCAGGCTCCTTGGACCATGGGTGCGTGCCTTTGCCACTGCCGAAGTGCCACGCCGACTTGTCCTCGCCCTTGCCGCCTTTGTAACTGTGAATGCCCTTCTTACCTTTGCCGTTGCCTTTCGCCGCTGCAGCGTCAGGCTTGAAAAGTGTGACCTGCTCCCCGCACTTGCCACAGAAGCCGCCGTTGTGCAGCAGGCGGAAGTTGTACGTCCAGTTGCCGCAGGTGCACCATGAGAATGGGCGCGGCGCCATGACTGAACGACGGAACGAGAGGGAACTCTAATCCCAACTGCGCTGGCAGATGGGCGGTGCGAATCTCCCGAAATCTCCGAGAACTCAGTGCTTCTCTGGCAGCTCAGATTTTGGCACGGAGGCGCGGAGCCCCCAAGTGCGGGCATCTTGAGCCAAAATGGCTACGGAGAGGAGGAGGAGGATGAGGAGGAGGAGGAGGAGGAGGAGGAGGAGGAGGAGGAGGAGGAGGAGGAGGAGGAGGAGGAGGAGGAGGAGGAGGGAGGAGGAGGAGGAGGAGGAGGAGGAGGAGGAGGAGGAGGAGGAGGAGGAGGAGGAGGATGAGGAGGAGGAGGAGGAGGAGGAGGAGGAGGAGGAGGAGGAGGAGGAGGCGATCGCAAACATGGATCAATGGGGCGTGGATTAGCGACGGGTCCCGTTTCCATGGGGAATCGCGGATATCCGCCGCCGAACGAGGAGGCATCAGCCGCATTTTGCGGAGGGCACCTCCCCCGCTCCATGGATTTGGCGACCGCGCGCCAAATCCACGGATTGCAGATCCATGTTTGCGCGCCCCCGAAGATCGGGGAAACGTACGACCCGAGTAAGCCAGAACCTGGGTCTGCCGTCGTTTTTTGACGAGCGCGTCCTGGATGTTGACGGTCCAGTCTGCGTGGGATGTTTGCAGCGGGAGTTCGCGTCAAATTCCAGATTGGGCCTCGCCATTTTTTTGATGGCCCCGTCAGGCCAACCCGAGTCCCCCGTACCCGAGTCTTACGTCTCCCCGAAAAGATGGGCTGCGGCTGGCGTCGCAAAAAGATAGGTGAGGAAAGAAGCAACACGCGGACACAGCTAAGCGTCGATGCCCAGGATAACTGAGGCGATACTCCAGAACATCTGGCACACTATGTGGAATCCTGGGCGCCTCCAGCAGCGTGCCGTGCGATGTGGCGCCGCGGGCTCGTTCGATACGCGCTGTCCCCCACGAGGCGGGCCCGGCAGGGGGACAGCGTGCACACAAGGATCCTTCGGTACGTAATCAACAGGCACTTGTCGGGCCGGACGAAAGGGGGGGATTGGGAAAAGGGGGGTTGCGAAATTTGCTGCATGCAGTTGGTTTCGGCTCCACCGAGTGGCCCATTCCTCGATACATAGCCGTTTTCGGCGCCGGGAAAATCAGCTACATGAGCTGATTCTCAACCCCCCCGTTTGCTATCCCCCCCTTTCGCCCGGCCCGAACTTGGCAGCGTGCACGGAGGAGGCCTCCGTCAGGCCGGCAATTGTTCAGACTGCCGCTACGGGGGCGAGCCGTGCTGCCTGGGCCCCGGGTGGCATCGCCCCATCACGCGGTGTGTTGCCAATGACGCTCGCGGAGGCGGCTGCCCGCCACATGCGCAGTCCTGCATTCCCCCGTGCGGGACGTGTGTGGCGGTCTCCTCCCCCCATCCACCGCTAATTCGGCGCACGCGCCTGAGCTGGGCACGGCGCCGCCGAGGCGCTTGACCGCTCGCTCTGCGCGCGCGCGTCGCGAAACAAAACAATCGGAGGACACCTTGTTTGGGGGGATCGTGCGCTTTTCGGAAATCGGTGGTGTACGCCATCTTTGCGACGCCAGCCTTAAGGCGCGTCGATATGCAATTGGTCCCGCTTCCATGCAGAATCGGCGACGCTGGGGGATACATTGCCCATGTCCCGATGCATGCTATTCCGAATTCAGTCATGGGGGGTCACAGCCTTCCCAAATCACGGGCAGTCCCCCCCAGACCAGCCATGAAAGTGCGGCTTGTCTAGACCCCCTGGGGCCCTCCAAGACTGCTCATGTCAGACCCCCGCCCCATGAAATTCGGAGCAGCGCGTGCCCGACTCGGGGATCCCAGGCATGCCCAGGTGGTGACACAAGGGGAAATACAGGCACAATGGATCGTCGGATCCAAAGAACATGTGGGATAATATGGGGACCCCGAAAAAGATCAGAACATATGGGGGATCCTGGGATTTCGTTTTCGGCCTCCCGGGGTTCTCGCCGGGCCCAGGGCCCGTCACAGAAGGGCTCGGGATGGATGGCCGGCCCTTGAGGAAAGGTCGTGACTTCTTGGGGGTTGTTTGCTCATGAGTGGGAGGTCGAAACGTCGGACGTCTTGCTAACATCTTCAACGAACTCGTCTCGTGAGTGAACCCTCCTTCGTGTACGCACGCGCTGTTTCCTAGGAGCGCGGCGCGCGAGTGTAGTTATATAGTTCGCTGCTGATTGCCGCCGCTTGCGCTCTTCACGGGCTCGCCTTGCGGCGCTCGGGCTTCTCCTCTCATCTTGGACACGTCGGATGTCTGGGGACAATGAGGGGGAAAAAGGCTCGAGGTTCAAAGGCTCGAGGACCATAGTATTTTGTTCGGAACGCCTCGACGTCAGCGAGGTAACATGGGCGACCAGGTTTTCGCTGACAGCGATTGGTGGGAGGATGGCGGCCTCAGAATGAAACGCAAACCTGGGTGTGCCTGTAGGCTGTTGTACATGGCGATATCCCAGCGTGCGAGGCATCTACGAGTCGATTGACATATGATAGCGCGCCATCGTTGCCGAAGGCTTCGCACGAATGGTCTCCTGGTGGAGCGGCGCCGAGTATCAGCCAGCCGCGACGCACTAGAGGCCGTCCGCGGCGTCGATGGTACGGCGACGTGCAGCTGTGACTCATGTTTGCCTTCTCGGCTCTTTTTCCCGAAACCTTCGCGGGGCCGGCTCGTTCGACCTTCGTGGCGTAACGTGCGGAGCGTAGCCTTTTCTGGGCCTCCTCTTCGCCGCGGCGGGATCCGCACCGAAATCCCCGCCAGAACGCACCCCAGGAGGGTCGGGGGGATGAATTGTGACCCCTGGAGTACGGGTTGTGTTCAGCTGATTTCGAGGCCCTCGCTGGGCCGCAGGACTGTTCAAAGCAAAGCTCGTGATAGACCCGTCCCAGGGGAACGACCAACACCTAGATCCTGGACAGCAGCCGAAGAACAACAACAATCAATCCACGTACGTAAGTTTGGGGAGGTCCTCGCAGATCGGCACTGGCCCCCCGTGGCGGCGCCCTCCCTGGCGCGCGGAAGGGCGGGGGTGGGGCCAGCGCCGATCCAAGACACCCGAGCCTTCCTTCCGGCGTGCATGATCAAACCGTTTTCCCGCATTTCGGGTCCCGCGGCATTGCGACGCCTCGTAAGGCCACGGCCTTCGCGTGCTAGTGCGATTTGTACTCAGCCTTGTCCCTCTTTCTCTCTCTCTCTCTCTGGGTCTCGTTTGCCTCGTCGCTGGCTCTACCTGGCAGGCGCCGCTGGGCCCGGCCTCGTGGGTGCAGCGCTCCAAGGAGATGCAGGCGCCCCTCGGGGGCGAGAAGGAGGAGGAGTCGGAGGAGGAGGAGAAGACGGAGGATGAGGAGGAGGAGGAGGAGGAGGAGGAGGAGGAGGAGGAGGAGGAGGAGGAGGATGGAGCGGAAGAGGAGGGGGAAGGAGTAGGAAGGAGGAGGAGGAGGAGGAGGAGGAGGAGGAAGAGGAGGCAGAAGGAGGAGGAGGGAGGAGGAGGGATGAGGAAGAGGAGGAGGAGGAGGAGGAGGCAAAAGGAGGAGGAGGAGGAGGAGGAGGAGGAGGAGGGGGAGGAGGAGGAGGAGGGGGAAGGAGGCCCGGGCCGCCGAAAAGCGGTCGAGGTCGTGCGCGGGCGGAGGGGGTCACGGCCTTGCACACGAGCCGCGAGAAGCAGTCCACATGTGGTGCCGAGCAAGACATTGCACCATGCAAGCAGCGGCGAAGCGTCCTGGCCGCTCTATCGTCAGGTCGGGACGAAGCACAACAAACAGTCCACACAGATGCATAAATACCAGAACATAGTCAAAACATCGTCTCCATGAGATGTTAAAACTATGTTTAATACTCCTCCTGTAGAGGGACATGTCCGACTTAAGCTTATCGTCCCACCGACGAACGTTCTGAAGGCGTTTCGTGATCTGCACCACTTGTTCCTGGACCATTTCTGGCCGCGACCGGCATGATTCGAATATATCGGTTCTCTGTTCTACTTCAGGGCGCTGCTTTCTTCCTGGGACATTATCTTATGGCGGGCATGTCCCTCTACAGGAGGAACATCAGATATTGGACGAATTGTTTGGAGAGGATTTGTTGTGCTCTTTCAACCATGTTTGATGTTTGTTTAACTCCGTTTTCTATCTGTCTTCCACATTCCGCCTGTAGGAGGACATGCCCGACCTAAATTTGGAGGGGAAGAAACACACAGACACAAGTCATCGTTGATTCCCAGGAGAGTATGTGAACATGTGGAAGTGGGGGGTGGAAGACGAAGACCCAGAAAATATTGAAAATGATGGGGGATCTTTGGAGATGTGTGCATTTGTTTGTGGTTCCTTGGGCCCCTTCTCGAGGACGGCCGGCCTCTCGGGCTGCCGGGGCGATCGGTCCCTGCTCAGCGCATGCCGCACCCTTCTCGGAGCCTGAGCCTGAGCTTCCGCTGGCCAGGCCCTCACACGCTCTCTCTCTCTAAGGAGGCCCCTCCTCCGCCTTCTCCTCCTCAATCTCCTCCTCCTGCCTCTCCTCCTCCTCCTCCTCCACCTCCTCCTCCTCCTCCTCCTCCTACTCCTCCTGAGAGTGTCAAAGGAGGAGGGAAGGCGGCTCACAAGTTTGCTAAGAAGAAGGCATCGACCGTTACTTCACTCCTCGACGCCGAGGGCGTCCCGCATGTAGGTGCTGGTACTCTTTCCACGTTATTAGACGAGTGGGTACATCTCTGGTGCGTAGCTGGTAGGCAAGATGAGCACCCCTCGCAGTGGACTGTCCCCGATGATGAAGTTCAGCTTGAACCCATATGTTTGGATCGGCTTCTGAAGGGTTGTCGTAAGTATTCGCCAGGGGCTGGTTTGGGGTGGGACGGCTTCCACCCAAGATGGGTATTGAACCTCACGGAGGAACACCAGTTCAGGTTTCTTGATATCTTGCACAGGTTTGAGGACAGACCACAAGATTTGCTCGCTTTCATGACCAACACGGTCTTCTTAGACAAGCCCGACGGCGGCGTGCGCCCCATCGGCCTCCTTTGCCTCGTTCTGCGCCTGTGGTCTCGACTGCGTCAGCCATACTGCCAGGCATGGGAGAAGAAACGTGCAGAGGCTTTTTATTTGGGCACGGGGACCCACAACACGTGCGAGAGGGCGGGCTGGGTCCACAACCTCTTGGGAGGTTTCTGCAAAGAGGTCGGTTTCCAGGGTGGGTCTGTCCTGGTAGATTTGAGCCGTTTTTACGCGCACATCAGGCATATAGATCTTGGAGCTGCTGGGCTCCAGTATTGGCTCCCCGTCAAGGTCCTCAGAGGGTACTGTACAATATATGCTGGATAAAAGGCTCTTGCGTATAGAGGAGCAATACCGCCGGCGTACTTGGCGAATGCAGCTGTGGTTGCGCGATGACCGGGGGCGACAACACTGGCCAAGTTATTGTTGCTCCGACCTCTCCTTCCCACTCAGCAAGGTCGTCGGAATTCATTCATCCGCAATGTGGTAGATGATGTGGCGCTTCAGGCGCGCGGGCGCCCAGCTCAGGTTGCGCAGGTGCTTGCAGGTGCAGTCGGGCAGCTGTTCTCGTGCTTTAACGAGCTTCGCCTGCCTGTGAACATCAAGAAAACGAAGTGCATGTGCACGCGTGACGTCCAAAAGCATGTTGCTGGAGCTTGGTGTCTGCCAGCATCGTCTCGGGTCGAGCATGCACGCAACCTTGGCACATATGCGACTACTGGTTCACGACGACGAATCGGGGTGCAGAGGGCGAGGTTCATCGATGCTGGGTCGCGCTCGAAACGACTTCGACTTCTGGGGGAGGCTGGGGCCGATGTGGCTCTTGTACAGAGAATGGGGGCCACGGCCTCAGCTCTTTGGGGTAGTAGCGTCTCTGGGATTTCGCCGACGGCCATGCATGGCCTGAGGCTGTCGGCGGTTCATGCGTGAGGGCGCCGCCCAAAAGGTGCCTCCTTGAGGATGCGGTTGCACTCGTTTCGCCCGGGGGAAATCGTGGACCCCTTCGTGGCCTGTGTCGGCCACGTGGCCTTCCAGTGGGCTACCGCCGTTTGAGACAGCCTTCCGAACGCTTCGACGCTGAATGCGACGGCTGACGCAGCCATTGCGCGAGCGAGTTCGAGGGCGCACCCGTGGAGAGGAGCCTCGACTCCTGCGGTCGTGGCTGTGCCCAGCCTGCGTCGGGTAGGACGGAGATGTCGCGATTCCCCCACGGTGGAGTCGGACCTCGGGCAGGTCTGGAATCTGCCCCAGATCTCCCCTGTCGAGGTTCGGCTGCAGGTTGGAGCTGCGGCCGCCAGGGCTTCAGACAGGCAGGCTTTGATGCAGGTAGATGGTGACCTCCCAGAGTACCCTCTGTTCTGGGATGCTTTGAAGCCCCTTCTCCGATTCTCCTCCTCCTCTTGGAAGCCCCAGCATCAGAGGTCCCTGAGGAACCTGTTGGGCAATGTGCATTGCCCCCAGGCCTAGTTTCGCAAGTATGGGTACCACAGTTGCTGCAAGTGTAGGATTTGTCAGGAGGGGGCGGGTATCTTGTTTCATCGGCAATATCGATGCGCGGCCCGCGCTGCTCTCAGGAGGGACGTGGTCTCGCCGCAGCTAGCCAGCAGGGCTGCCCGCGCGCGCGAAGGAGGGGGGGGGGAGGGCTCGCTGAGAGATTTGCGCGCGCGACCTTCCCCTCGCCGATGGTTCTTCTTCCTGCCCAGGAGCCCGAGCAGGCAGTGTTCTGGATCAACAGGCCTGAGCCAGGCCGACTCAGTGGCTTCATTTTCTCGGACGGGTCCGTTCTCTGGCCAGGGGCCCCTGGGCTCTCGAGGGCTGGTTGGGCTTTAGTCCAGGCCGATCCCCTGGACAATGTCGTGGCAGCCTGCTATGGGCCAGTGCCTTTCTCCCATGGGCCGAGACAGTCGGCGACAGATGGAGAGGGCTATGCTGTGCATATGCTTACGCAATGTGCTATGGCGCCAATTGGTTTATACTGTGATTGCCAAGGAACCTTGGACGTCCTCTGGGGCGGCCAGGGGGCTGGGGCCTCGGCTGAGGGGCCCAGGGCCCATCTCTGGGCCCCGTTCTGGTCGAGTTTCTCTCCAGGGGACCTCGCGGCGACCAAGACGGCAGCGCACTGCGCGATGACATGCGTTCACAGTGGCAAAACGACCCTGTGGGAAATCAAGGCTATCGGTTCGGTCGACTCATGTGCGAAGATGGGCGCAGCCAAGCGCAATCTTCGCGAGGCAGATGTGGATTTGCACAGAGGTCTTAAGTGCCCCGTCAAGGGGTCGGCCAAGTGGGCCGCCAATGTAGAAGTTCTCCAACAGAGTCAGTATGATGAACGTATTGACACTGTGGGGCTCGAAGCAGCTGAAAAAAAAACTGCCCCTGACACCCGCGAGCAACCGCCCTTGCCAGGGCCAGGGGTCGACGAGTCTGAGGGCGGGGGCGGGGCGGACCTGGGGTTGGGTGGGGCGGAAGGGTTCGACTGGGCCGACGTGGCCACCTCGGCGTTTTATGTGCTAGGGCATGCTCTGATGCGCTGTGAGATCGAGAGCCCTGCCCGTGCGGGGGTGCCCATTGTGTTTGCGTGAAGTGCGGTGCCTACTGTGAGGACTACAGGCCAGGGGGCCTGCTCAGAGCGGGTTGTTGCCATCGGCCTCGGCCATCTCAAGTAAGGCACAGGCTTGAGAGAATTCGAGGCGGCAAGCGCCCCCATGGAAGGGCCTCGTCTGAGAACCTCGCCGCCTCCCGGCCGCGTGGGCTCTCGGAGGCGGAGAGGGATCTCGTGCGCTGTTCTCCCTCGCCCTTTCCTGCCGCGGGGATGGCAGGCCTTGCGAGGCTCGGCTGCGCCTCTCGAGAGGCCGCGCTGGAAGCCTTCGGCCTGCAGGAGTTCGACCTTGACGAGATCAGGTCGCTAGGTGAGGCGGCGCGGCGGCCTCCCCGGGATCCCGAGGGCGAGGGGGCCTCGGATTCGGAAGAAGAGGTTTTTTTTAGTTTTTTACCGCTGACTTTAGGTCGCTCCACAACAACCTCCTCCTCCTCCTCCTCCTCCTCCTCCTCCTCCTCCTCCTCCTCCTCCTCCCCCTCCACCTCCTCCTCCTCCCCCCCTCCTCCTCCTCCTCCTCCTCCCCCCTCCTCCCCCTCCTCCTCCCCCCTCCCCCCCTCCTCCTCCTCTCCTCCTCCTCGTCCTCCTCCTCTTCCTCCTCCTCCTCCTTCCGCCGCCTCCTCCTCCTCCTCCTCCCCCCCCCCCCCTCCTCCTCGCCCTCCTCCTCCCCCCCCTCCTCCTCTCCCCCCCCCCCCTCCTCCTCCTTCCCCCCCCCCTCCTCCTCCTCCTCCTCCTCCTCCTCCTCCCCTCCTCCCCCCCCCCGCCCCCTCCCCATCCCCACCCCCCCTCTCCTCCCCCTCCGCCTTCTCCCCCCCCTCCCCATCGAGGACGGGGGATTGCGGAGCCCCTCGCCTTTCGAAGAGTGTCTTCGTATAGTTGTTCGCGGCGTTTTCGCTATTTTTCCTCTTCCTCCTCCGTCTCCTCCTCCCCTGTCTCTTTTTTTCCCGTTCTCCTACTCCTCCTTTCTTTTCCTCCTTGTCCCTCTTCCTCCTCTTATTTCTCCTCCTCCTCCTTCTCCTTCTCCTCCTCCTCCTCCTTTTCCTCCTCTCTCCCATCGTCTAGCCCTTTGCTTCTCGTGCCCCCCCCCTAAACATAATATTATTAATACTACTACTACTACTAATAATAATAATAATAAGAAAGACGCGGCGCGGCCTAATGTTCGTTGGCTTTCTTTCTTGTTTCGGGGGGGGGGCCCTCGTCCTCCTCCGCCGCGCTGCTCCGCCCCCTCCGCTTCCTCCTTTTCCTCCTCCTTACCCCAGAATCTGCATTGTTGCCTCCCCGGCTCCCCCCCCCAAAAAAAACGCGACGCGGCCTTCGTTTTATATGATTATTATCAGTATTCTTATTATTATTATTATCCTTAGTTTTTTATATAAAAAGGGGGCACCTCTTCCTCCGCTCTGCTCCGCTCGCTCCTTCCTCTCTCCCCCGCCCTCCTCGTCCTGCTTTTTCCCTCAGAATATAGCTTGTTGTTTTCGGGGTGCGTCGGAAGAAAGGCATGCCCCGCTTGGCAGTGCATTGACATTGGTTTGGCCATGGTTTGGCATCGCAGTGGCATTGCCTTGGTATAGCGCTTGGCAGTGCCCTGGCACGGCGTTTGCATGTCGCAGGCATTGCGCTGGCGGGCCCTAAATGGAACCCACCACAAAAGGACTCAGATTGAAACCTTCTGCCAAACGGGCTCCTATTAAAACCTTTCCGCAAAAAAAAGGGTTCATTTATCGTGAAATCCTACGCAGAATGATTCCATGCGACGCCCTCCTCAGACGGGTTTCTATTGAAATCTACCACACATGCCCCCCCATTGGCATTGTATTGACATTGGATTGGGGTCGCCTCTGCATTAGGTTGGCATTGCGTTGGCCCTGCTTTGGCATTGCGCTTGCGAGTTCCAGTCGATCCCTTCGCAAACTGATTCCTATTGAGCCCTACGCAAGAAGGATTCCGATTGAAGAATTCCACAAAACGGGTTCATATTGAACCCGTTCGAGGCCCTCCATAGAAGGAATCCGATTGAAACCGACCCCAGGCGATTCCACTCAGGCATATCATTGGGATTGGATTGGGATTGCCATGGCATTGGTTTGGCATGACGTTAGCACTGCTTTGGCATTGCGCTGGCGAGTCCCAGTGGCCCCCACCATAGAGGGATTCCGATTGAAACTTTCCACACGAAAAAAGGTTCCTTTTGATCGCCCCACATGACGGGTTCATGGTCAAACCTTCCACATAATGTTTCTTGTTGAACACTTCCACAAAAAGATTCCGATCGACATCTTCCGCAGAAAGGATCCGTAACCAATTTATCCACATACAGATTTCTGTGAGAATCTGTTGAACGACTGGGATCCTGCCATCGGCATTGCATTGGCATTGGTTTGGCATTGCATTGGTATGGCGATGGCAGTGCGTTGGCATTGCGACGGCATTGCGTTGGCGAGTTCCAGCCAAACACTTCACCGACGGATTCCGATGGAATGCGTCCAGAGGAATGATGCCTACGGCCCCCCCACAATACGGATTCACATTGCAATACTCCACCGAAGGGTTCCATGCGAGTCCCTCCACAGACGGATGCCGATTGAAATCTTATGAAAAATGGTCCTTAGACAGATTTTTTTGTTGATGGCATTATTCACAAAAGGGTTCTCAGAAGGATTGTTATTCAACGCTACCACAAGCAATCCACCCATTGGCGTTGCAGTGGCATTAAGTGGTGATCTCCTTGGCGTTGGTTTGGCATTCCGTTGGCCCTGCGTTGGCATTGCGCTGGCGAATCCTACTGCCCCCTCCCCGCAGAACGATTCCTGTTGAAACCCTCCACAAGCAATATTCCTTTTGGTAATCTACAGCAAAGGGTTTCCCCCCATTGGCATTGCATTGGCATTAGATTGGGACCGCCTTGGCATTGTTTTGGCATTGCGATGGCAGTGATTTGGCATTGCGTTGGCAGTGCGCTGGCGAGTCCTATTGGCTCCCTTCGCAGAAGAATTCCTACTGAACCGCCACAAGAAGGATTCGGAGTGAAAACCTCCACAGGAGGATCCCTATCGAGCCCCTTCACAGAGGCATTCCTATTGGAATCCTCCGAAGAAAGATTCGTAATGACACCGTCCACAGAGGATTCTGATTGAAATCCACCGAGCGAAAGGATTCCCCCATTGGCATTGGATTGGGCACTGTTTTGGCATTGCGCTGGCATTGCACTAGCGAGTCCTTGTGCCTCCCTTCGCAGAACGATTCCTGTTGAAACCCTCCAGACATAGGATTCCTTTTAACATCTACCACAAAGGCTCCCCCAATGGGCATTGTATTGGCAACGCCTTGGCTTAAGTTTGGCATTGCGATGGCACTGCTTCGGCATTGCGTTGGCATTGCGCTGGCGAGACCCATGGCTCCCTTCGCAGAAGGACTCCTATTGAACCCCCCATAAGAAGGATTCCCAGTGAAACCCTGCACAGGAGGATCCCTATCGAAACCCTCCACAGAGGCATTCCTATGGAAATCCTCCGAAGAAAGATTCGTAATGACATCGTCCACAAAGGATTCTTATTAAAATTCGCCGAGCGGAAGGATACCCCCATGAACATTGCATTGCCATTGGCGTTGGTAGGCAATGGATTGGTATCGCATCGGCATGCATAGGCCTTGTGCAGGAGATAGACAGAGAGAGAGAGAGAGACAACGAGAGAGAGAGAGAGAGCACGAGATAACGATATAACAAGAGAAGCATATTATCGGGGGATCACGGCGAACTGGAAAATTTCAAAAGCACATCAAAGTTTATGAAGATGAAGGAGCGTTTCACTCGACAAAAAACAATGCCAAAACGCCGAGGGATTCCACAGTCCCCCCGCCTCTCCTCCTCCCCCTCCTCCTCCTCCTCCTCGTCCCCCTCCTCCTCCTCCTCCTCCTCCTCCTCATCCCCCCTCCTCCTCCTTCTCCATGTCTGCCGGGGGATCAGCACGGCCGCCCCAGGCGGGCCTCGCCGAAGACCCTCGTTGAGTGGCCTGGCGAAGCAGTCGGGGCCGATCAGTATAGGTCGGCCCTGCCTCAGCAAAGGTATGCCCTCGTGTCGTGTGCTCCGTTACCCGTGCCTTTACATGTCTATGGCAATGTGGTCCTGGCGAAGCAGACGAGGCCGATCAGTAGGTCGGCCCTGCCTCAGCAAGGGTGCCCTCGTGTCCTGTGCTCCGCGACCCATGCCTTTACACTCCTGTGGCACTGTGGTCCTCGGCAAGGGTACTGTGTCCTCGTGCCGGGCGTGGCCGAGGGGGGGGGAGGGGGGGAGGGGGCCAGGCACTTCACGAGTCGCGCCAGCGATGTCTGGGATTGCCCAAGAATGGCTCCTTCCCAGACGGCGCCAGTGCGAATCGTGTGGGGGGGATGGGGCGGGTCACGGGAGTTACCGCGTGAAAGGGCGGACCGAGGTATAAGATCGAGGTCGGTTCGGGAAGGGTCCCTTAATGTTCTTCGTGTCTGTTGGATATGTTTGTGCATCTTGGGGGAGGGCACCCTCGAATGTTCTTCAGTTTGGCCAGCGGGGGGCCATGTTCTTGAAGGATGTTATCCCGGCCGTAACACCAGCGGGCTCCTGATGGAGTTGTAGTCGCCTTCGCTGGCAGAACCGGGCCCACAGGATTTGGCATCGCTCGGACGTGTGCATTTTTCTTTCGGCGAGGACAATCGAGGAGCGTCCTCGATCATCTGGCGAAAACACCACGCACGAAACCGAACAAAACACAGGGAAGGGACGTCCGAGCGATGGCGAGAGGAACGGGCGGGATAAGACCGACCTTCGAATCGGAATGCGTTGGAGGAGCGGTCCGTAGGTCCGTGCCCCCAAATCGGTACAGTCGGGGAGTTGACGCCAGGAACCCTAAATAAGGAACGAGGCCCCTTGTCTCCCATAAGTTAAGCTTCGATTTCCCATAGAAAATCAAAGGAAACCCAAGGCAAACTGCGAAACAATTAAGGAACACAGAACCCCTCCCCAACGCAAAGGGTTCCTTCTTCAGCGCCCCGACTGTAGATGTGGGAACTGCGGCCCGTCGTGTCGTGCCCCTCTGTCCCCCCTCCCTCCCGAGCTCTGCCCCCGCGGCGGGCCCGCTCCAGGCGGCCATGTACCCGGCGATGCCCAGGCCCGTGGGCCTGCAGGCGCGCCCCCCCCACAATCGGCACCAGCGCGGGTGTTGCTAGAAGTGCCTTTGGCCCAAGGTGCCCCCAGCTTTTCCCTTCATTTTGGGGCCCCTGGGGCCCTCTGGGCCGCGTGAGGGGTGCTCTGGAGGCCGTCTGGGCCACTACGCGAATCCTGGGGGCACCTTTGGCCAGGGGTACTTCAAGCAACACCCGACAAGCGTGGTTGGCAAGTGTGATCGTTTTTCGTCACTGTTTTGCGGATCGGCGCGGGCCCGCGCCCCCACCCCCACCCCCCCTCGCCCTCCTTCCCCCCATGGAGTAGATCCTGGTGGTTTTGGAAGCCTTTTTCGAGCAGGTGCAGTCCCTCCGCCATAGGATACACTGTTGCAAACCGTCGCGTTATGCAGAGGTCCGGAGCCAGACCCCCCCCTCCCCCCCTTTCCGCTCAATGTCGAAACGCCGAATGAGAAAACGTTCACATTACATCGGCGGCGAGCGAGGGGGGGGGAAATGAGAAGGAGAAGGCCTTCTCAGACGGCGGCGGGACTGCTGAGAAGCCCGTCGCACCTCTGAGAAGTTCTCCGAGTCTTTGGGGAAGGCTCAGAACACGTCTCAGAAGGCCTGGGGATTTCCGAGCCTTTGAGAAGGCCCGCTCCTTCTCACTTCCCCCCCAGGCTCGCCGCCGAAATTAAGGAAATGCAGTTGGCACGATGGTTACGACAGGGCCCATTTTGATCCGATCGGTTTGATTTGGCTTCGATCTCGGCCGGCTCGGTCCGATTCGATTCCCATGCTCGGCCAGATGTTTGCATGGCGCTGCTGCGCCACTTGGCGCGGCCGATCCGATTCGTGTTCGACTACGCGCCGGTGCGGCGCGTGGCGCTGGCCGGGGCGAGCGGGGTGGTCTTCCAAGGAGGCGGGGGGAGCTTTTCGGAGCCCCCCCCCTCGCTCTCTCCTGGGGAGGCCCTTGTCCGATTCGACTAAGGATCTGATCCGATCCTGTTTCTCGAGTCGAAGCTGACCGCCCCTGAGTTAAGAGCAGCCCCGGCGTTGGAGGGGTTAACCCCTTGTTTTCTTCGTGTCTGGGTTCTCCACCCTGCAGCTGTCTTCGTCTGGGGTGATTCTGTTCAATCTCCAGTCGGGCACGTCTTTCTACAGCAAAACCTCGCCCAGGGACGATGTTTCTGTCATTTCATATCATTTTTGGAGCATTGTCGACTTGATTAAAAACAATCGCCCAAAATCCGCTTGTAGGAGGACATGCTGGACCTAAGTATAAACAGGGCCTTGACGACGGGGCTAATGTTCTTTGCCTATTGTCTTGCGACCTTGTTCCGAGTGCTGAACGAAGACCGTCTTGGGGATGACAAGTTCGGCTCGGACGAAAGTGGAGTCTGTAACGGATGGATTACCAACCCGCGAGGGGTTCGGAACGTTTCAGAGGTTCGATCTTCGAACATCGCACGACGTTGTCGTTGCCAGTTTCGAATCACGCCGTCGTCGTCGACGTCGTCGTCGAACCTCGATCGTCGTCGTCGTAGTCGGCGTCGGCGTCGGCGTCGTCGTCGTTGTCGTGCTCGTCGTCGTCCTCCTCCTCGTCTTCGTTGTCATCCGCGTCGTCGTCTTCGTTGTCATCCGCGTCGTCCTCGTCGTCGTGAGCGAACCTCGATCGTCGTCGTCGTCGTCGCCGCGCACGCGGAGGTCGGTGGCAGCTCCGGCTCCGGTGCCGGCGGCCCTGGCGGCGTCTTGCCGTACGCCGTCGGCGCGCTGGCGATGACCGCCAGCGGCCACGAGGCGCGGGCGCGCGCTCGGCGGCCGCCGGGCTGCCGGCCGTGCCCCGACTATAGGCGTAGGAGTGGCCGTTCGCCGGAGGGACCTTTGGTGCGGGCACAGATGGTCAGACCCCTGAATCATCAGGGGTAACTCGGGTCAGGTTTAACTCGGGTTCGTTTTTCGGGAATCCGACCCCGAGTTACCCTGGGCCCGAGTTACCCCGGATAATTCGGGCGTCCAGAGCCCCACATCATCAGGGGTAACTCGGGTCAGGGCTAACTCGGGTTCCTTTTTCGGGAATCAGTAGCAGCTGCTTGCGCGCCCAGGTTTGGTCCCCCCGCGGCCCCCCAAAAATCGCGCACCGAAGGTCCCTCTTACCCCGAGTTACTCTTGCATGTAGCCGACCTTGGCAAGGAAGGCTGCGGGCTGCGCGCAGACTCAAGCAGTGGCGAAGCGACCTGGCTCGCCTACGGGCCTACCAAGCAATGTTCCAAGAACCTTGCGTGGTTGCCACGAAGTGTTCTCAGAACAGGTCTGGCGGAGGCTGTCTTGTTCTATCACATCGGGCTTAGGTTCTAAGAACACCGTTTTTGTTCTTGGCACATTTTTGGGTTCTACGAGAATTTCGTGGTAGGCCTACAGGGATGCCGGGGCGGTCGGTCCCTCCTCAACAGGCAGGCCGCCGACTAGTCTCAGCTGGCACACCCCAGCCCTGGGGCGCGGGGCGCCGCTAGGGGCGCCGCCAGAGGCGGCGACAGGTTGTTGCGACCGCGCCTACTCGGGGGATTGTTGAGGCCAGCTCGGGCTGCTCGGGAGCCCGTGGAGGCCAGCCTGGACTACCTGGGGGGGGGCTGTCTGTGCGCACCCCGACGCCTTGCCAGCTGACGGCCATGCCGGGACCTCTCCTCGCGAACAAGGAACGAGTCACGGCGGAAGGTTTGGGGGAGTGTTGACGTCTTGGGGGCCCTCATCGGTCCGCGGCCACGCTAAGGGGGAGACGGGCTCAGGGGTGGACGCATCATCGACCCCCACTCGCCCAGTCATCGCCGGTAGGGGCTCGATAGGCCGCTCCGCCCAGTCACGTGCGGATGCGCCATCGGGGGCCCCACGCCGATCTATCGGCGATATATCGCCGATTCCAGCTCCCAGATCGTTCTGGACCACTCTGGAACGGCCGCGGCGCCCGATACATCATCCTCACCCTGCAATCGCCATGCTGCCCCCTCACAGTCAGGGGCAACTCGTGGTGTGGATAGGCCCTGGGGGCGGACTGCAACGATCCCCACTCGCCCATCGATCGCCGACAGAGGGGGCTGATAGCCCACCCCGCCCAGGACCGTTCGGATTCGCTATCGAGGGCCCATCGCCGATCTATCGGCGATGTGTCGCTGATTCCAGATCGATTCTTCCCCCCCTCTGAGCCAGTTCCCTCCCCTAATCGGTTCCCGTCACTCCTCCTCCTCCTCCGCTCTCCGTCAGAACTGTTCAGTCTAGACGCTTCGCGTAGCTCCACCAGCCCTGCCCGGAAACGATGCCCAGACGACTTACCCTGATCAGGGATGTGGAGGATCATGCAGTGGAATATGGGACTGGGTAAGACGGCGGGTGGGAATCGGAGGAGGAGCAGGAGGCGGAGGAGTAGAGAGAGGGAGAGGGGCAGGAGGCAGGAGGAATGAGGAGGAATAGGCGGGCGAGGAGGAGTAGGATGAGGAAGAGGATGAGGAGGAGGGGGCAAGCAGAACGGTCAGAGGCTTCTTGTATGCCTTTCGGAGTCTCTTCAGATGCCTTTCGAGAGCTTCTTGGAGGCCTCTTGTGGCGTCTTGAGGGCCTCTTGGCAGCCCCAGGGGCCTCTTGGGGCGTCTCGGGTGTCTCTAGGGGCCTCTTGGGGCCTTCTGGGGGTCTCCTTGCAGCCTCTTGGGGGCATCTTGGGAGCCTCTTGGGGGCATCCTGGGGGCATCTTGTTGGCCTCTTGGGGCCTCCTGGGCACCTCTTGGGGCTGTCGTGAGGGCCTGTGGGAGCCTCGGGGTCTGTCTCGGGGCCATCTTGGAGGAGATCGGTCAAAGGAGGGGAGCTCCTTGATTAGGGCCCCCACCCAGGAGGCCAACATGTGGCCAAAACATTGTAAAATCAATGATGCCAGCTTCCTCGCCGAGGCCATCTTGGACGCTCTAACCCCTTGCGCCCCTCCCCTTCGTCCAGCTCCAGGGGGAGGTGGTAGGGGGAGGGGAAGCCCCCCCCTTCGCCCGCAAGCCGTCTCGCTCACTCCCACCCGCCCTCCCAACACACTAATAATACCCGAGGGAGTCTCAGCATATTGCTTGGAAGCGCCACGCATGCCAGGTGCGCCACGGGTTCCAGGTGCACCAGGCACCCTGGAGGCCCAAGCGGTCCACGCACGCACCAGATGTGGAGGCAAAGTGCATCATGTATTATCTGTCGTTTTTTGTGATAGGGATGGGTAGCTGGCGCACAGCGAGAAATATGACGACACCCCCGCCGTCGCTTTCAAAAAGCAATGCAAAGTGCTCTCGGGGGCGCCCGCGAAAGCTCCAGATGTAGAAGCAATGTGCATTGTGCATTGTTTTTTGACAGGGATGGTTGGCCTGCGCGCAGCGAGCACCCCACTGTCCTTGTCAGAAACCAATGCAATGTGGTGGCGGGGCGTCCGCGCATGCTCCACATTTGGAGGCCAAGTGCATGTATTGTTTTTGACAGGCATGATTCGTATGTGGGCTGGTGGGGGAGGGGCGTGTCTCGGGTTGACCCACAGTTGGGTGGGGGATGGCGTGTACATTAATCAAGAGCACCTCCCCGCCCGCAAGTTGTCTCGCTCACTCCCACCCGCCCTCCTAACAAAGAAGTAGCACCGAACCGCAGCATGTTCAGCGTTCGTCTGTGGATGGGGACAGCTAATGGGAACCAAACCAGACCTCATGTGCGCAAAGCTGGGACGAGGTGCGCCACGCGTGTCAGGCGCGCCAGGTGCGCCAGGCACCCCTGTGACCCAAGCGTGCCAGGCACGCCTGGTGCAGGCAATCTGCGGGCACCTCGGCCGTCCCTGACAAAAAAGACAATACAAAGCTTTCGCGCTCTCCCCTGATTATGACCTCAGTTTTTGCCCCAAAGTGGGCTTCACATTGTTTTTTGTTGGCAAGGATGGCGGGGGGATATGTCCGCATTGGTCCCGGTTGGCTGCCGGTCACCTGGGGGATGGGGTGTTTATTATAGGGAAAAGTGATGAACCCCTCCCCGAAGGGAAAGAATCGGGGGTGGAGGAGGAACGTCCCTAAACCATTGACGCCCTAAAGGGCTGGTGGGATTTAAGATGCTTCGCGTTCGCCGCCCGCCCTTTCCAGCTCGGAGACTGCCGCGAAACCGCTCTAGATTTCCCGCGCGCGGCCCGAGGGGGCCTTCAATCACCGGGCGCATTCCACCACTTGCACAGTGCCTACTCGCAGACCCCCGAAACACACATGTCTGCGTCGATGTAATCTGTCGCGGATCCCCCGCGGCGGATCCAGACCATTTGCGAGTGGGCACTCTGCGAGTAGCGGAGCGCGCTCGTCTACGCTCGGGTCTTGCAGCCCTTCCCAGTCCCTGGGGGTCCCTCGCTGGGCCCCGGCACAGTCCAGAATGCCTCGGGATGAGGCCGGTCCCAGGGCAAAAGGTCCCGACCTCTGGTCAGAGGGGGAAAGGGTAACTACAGCCAAAAACCCTAATAAGGACGCGCGACTTTGCTCAGGGTACCCTTGCGTCCGTGCTCTTCCTTGCTCTTGCGTCCTTGGGGTTTTCGTCGTCCGCCGCCCCCAAAATCCCAACCTCGGCGTCCAAGGGTCTTGCGTCCTTACCGCGCGTCCTTATTAGGCCTTTTGACTCTACCCATACCACTACCCTCGCCCCGTTTTCGCCTTTTTGGGCCTCCTGGGAGGCCCTCGTTGCCACCGCTGGATTCGCCTCGAGATCCTGGGCCTTCGAGTGAGCGAGGCGAGGGGCTGGAGGACGGCCGAGAAGCCCCTCCGTCCCATCGCCGAGCTGCCCCAGGCCATGCCCCGTGCCGGCCGGCCCGTCGCGACCCCGGTCGCGAGGGCGCGGGTATACGCTGGCAGTGCTCTGCACCGCTGCGCGCACTCCGCTGGGCGAAGGGCCAGGAGGGGAAAGACACACAGACACGATGAATCGTCGATCGCCAGGGAAAAAGGGGAAGAATAGGAAGTGGGGGGAAGACCCAAACCACACAAATGTGGGAAATAGGAGGGAATCCTGTCCTTTGCGTGTGTATTTCTTTGTGTGTCCCAGGGCCCCTCTCATAAGGAACCCCTGACAGCGCGAGGGCCCGCCCAAGAGGGGCCCAGGGGGGCCCGAAGGCATGTCCCGAGAGGCCCGCACGGGCCCGCGAGAGGGCCTGGCGAAAGGGTCCAGGGAGGGGGCGCAAAGGTCGGGGGCGGAAAAGTGGGGGGTGATGACTAAAGGGGGGGGGTGGATATCATGGCGTGAGCCATGATATCTCCCCGGATTTCATGGCGCCTCTTCTTATCTCATTGCGTCCCTGGCCCCCCCGCTGGGCCGCGCACATGCCGCCAGTCATGATCTGCACCCCCCCTCTCTTGGATACCCCCCCCTTGGACACCCCCTCTCGGCCGCCCCCGAAGAGGGGCCCGCGGCGGGCCCCCCGCGCCTCTGGCCGGCACCAGCGCGAGCACTCCCGCGCTTTGGCCACACGCCCCCGCCCTGCCGGTGCCTGGGCATGTTTGGGCCGCGTCTCGGGAGCCTCGAGACTCGGGCCGGACGAGAGGGGGGGATTGGGAAAGGGAGGGTTACGAAATTTGCGGCATGCAGCTGGATTCGGCCTCACCGAGGGGCCCACTCCTCGATACATGGGCGCCTCCAGCGCCGGGAGGCGCAGGGAAAATCAGCTGCGTGAGCTGATTCTCAAACCCCCCCTTTGCTATCCCCTCCTTTCGCCCGACCCGAGAGACGGGGGTCATCCAGGGCGCCGGATCTTGCAGGATCTTGCAGGGACAGGGTCGCATTGACCCAGGTTTGGGTGCAGGATCCTGCAGCATCTTGCAGGATCCTTCGCATTGACCCGGGTTTGGGTGCAGGATCTTGCAGGATTCTGCAAGGCCTGACTGACCCGGGTTTGGATTGACTCGGGTCAGAAGATCATCGGCTCGTCTCGGGGGCGAAGTTGGGCCAAGAGTCGTCGAGCATGTGCCCCAGAGCTCGTCCCAAAAAACGGTGGCAAGAGGTGCGTACTGAAGAGAGCTCCAGAGGAGCCCGAAAGTGAACCAGAAGGGGCGTCCTGGCGACGCCTGGGGAGGCTTTACTCATCAAAAACCTTGGGGGATTTGCCATGCTTTTGAGGGTTTGAGGTTGTTGACGAAGTTGGGCCCATGAGGCGCTCTCGAGGGCCACAGGCGTCGGTTTTTGAGACCATGACGGGGCCCCAACGTGCCCAAAATGCAGCCGAGATACGGCCCGACAGTTTGTCGGGAGCGGTCTGAATTTCGAGCTCGTCCTGGACGCCGTTTGCACGCCGTCTTGGGGAGCGAAAAGGGAATGGGATGCAGCAGGGCGGCGGAGTGGCAGAGGCCTCTTCGGGGGAAGGGGGGGGAGCTCAAGCCTTGTAAGGAGTTCTCACAATTTCACTCACAAGCCTCTCAACCCGCTGGGCGGGCAGACTCGGCAATGTTGCGTCATTCCCTCAACCCCACAGGGCTCGTTTCGATTCCTCCGATTCGATTCGATTCGATTTCGATGGCTTCCGATTCCGATTCGATTCGGCTCGGGATTTCGATTTGGGTTCCGATTTCTCACTGGAGGCATCCTGACCTGCCGATCTCCGCGGATTCGATGTTTCCCGACTCGTCCGCCAATCTCCGCCGATCGGATTCGTTTCGATCGCCGATCCGACTTCTCTAATCGATTCTCAAGCAGTGGCAAAGCGTCCCAGCGTGCCTATAGGCCTACCGAACAATGTTCTAAGAACCTGTGTGGTTTCCACGAACTGTTCTTAGAACATTTCTGGTTGGGACTGGTTTGTTCTAACACATCGGGTTGACGTTCTAAGAACACTGTTTTTTGTTATTAGAGCATTTGTGGGTTCTAAGAACATGTCGTGGTAGGCCTATAGGAATGCCGGGACGGTCGGTCTCTGCTCAAGATTTTGGGTTCTCCTGCCCACAGGGGGATCCTGTTATTTGTGTCTATTAATTTGTGTGTCCCAGAGCCCCTTCAGAGATGTGACCTCCGATTTCGTCTGCGCTGTCCTGTCCGCTTCCCGTCGTGGCGTCTGCGTGCAATGTTTGCTTTCTCCGCGTCTGCTGCGGGGCTTTTGGGGGGGGGGCCTCCCAGAGGGGTCCAGGGCGGCCTTTCCTCCTCCTTCGCCTCCTCCTCCTCCTCCTCCTCCTACTCCTTCATCCTCCTCCTCCTCTTCCTCCTCCTCCTCCTCCTCCTCCTCCTCTTCCTCCTCCTCCTCCAGGGCGGCCTCTCCTCCTTCATACCCCCTCCGTCCTAGCTTTTCACGTGCCTCTAGGGGGCGACAACGACGGCGGTAGCTGAGCGAGAGGCATTGGGGGATCGATCCGCACATCGGCGCCCACCCGTTGAGTCCTGCATAGTCCGCCGCAGCTATCCCGGACACGTGTGGGGGGGCGCTCCGGAAAGGGCCTCGTCGCCTTCGAGCGGTCGATGGGCTGCCATCTCTTCCTCGGCGGTGGCGGGGGCAGCACGAATCCGCCTCAACTGGTGGAAGCTTGCGGAAGGCCAGCGGAAGGCAACGGAGGTAGAAGACGCGCCCCCAAGAGGTGTTCGAGGGGGGAGGGCGAGGAGGAGCGACATTCTTCATCGCGCGGCACCACCTTTTTCTTCTGTCGCCGCCGCCGCCGTCGTCGCCGTCGCCGTCGTCGTCGTCGTCGTCGTCGTCGTCGTCGTCAGCGTCGTCGTCGTCGTCGTCGTCGTCGTCGTCGTCGTTTATTGTTGTCGTCGTCAACGTCGACGTCGTCGTCGTCGCTCCGTGGCCCCCCTCCTGTGCCGCGGCGGGGTGTTCTCCGGGGGCCCCGCTGGAGGTGGTTGGCGTGCGGCGGTCGACGTCGACCCATATGACCAACTTCGAGCTCGACCGCCTGTTCGCGACCAGGAGACGGCCACTTTATCGGCAGCCTCCAGTCCGGCCCCCCGCCCAGATTTCCGACGGTGTGGTCTTTTCAATCCAAGCGGTGTTCCTCGATTTGGGCTTCCAGGGCCTGTTGCCGGGCCCTGTGACCATCAAAGGCTTGTCCAGGGCGCAAGATTGCCTCCAGGGAAGGGGGGTCGGGATTTCTGGGACCGCGCATGGAAAGCAATCCTATCGTCGGACGTCTGAGCGTGCGTCGAGTCAATCTGGTTTTGAGGCTCGAGGTTCTAGGTTTCCGGCCGTTTCCGTACGTCCGCGGGATGCGCTCGAGCAGTTGCGCTTCGCCGAGAGTGTTTCGCGAGTGCCTTCGGTTTGGCCGGTGGCTCGGTCGGTTTTCGATTGTGTTGTCGCCGTGGACAGCCTTTCCACCGACAGCGACCCATCAGATCTGTCCGGGCTCCGCGACAGAAGAACGACTCGCGGCGCGCGTTACATGGGGTCACCGCTGACGGGGGTCAGCCAGTCCCCATCCGACTGACACGGGTCTGGGCCATGTGAGCCGTGCTAGAGAAAGGGCTTCGCCTCCGAGGATCGAAGGAGTTGGCATCTCTTCGTCGGCGGAAGGCTGCGGGAGGTCGGCGGAAGCCGACGGAAGTAAAACGAGGGCGCTTCCGCCAGCGGAATGCGGGCGGAAGGCGGCGGAGGTAGAAGATGCGCCCCCCAGAGATGGCACCCTTTGGGGTTCAAGGCTTACGGAACCCACCATGTGGAGCCGAGCTTTCTTCTCTGCCCTCCGCGAACCTGGGTTTGGGCCGTGCTTTGTGGCCGGCCTGGCTTCGCGGCATCGCCCTAGCTGGCCCGGATGAGCGCCGGCAGCCTTCGGTTGGCGGTGCGCACAGGGGGCTGGCGCGAGGGTTGTGGTGACGTCTGCCTGCCTGTGGTCGGCAGCGGCTCGTCGAGCGAAGCGGTTATGGACCCCATATGATGGGAAGCGGATCTGATGTTCAGTCGAGTTGCAGCGGCCGTTCATCGATTGTCACCAGCACTGTCATGGGTCCGATCCTGGAGGGGGGGGGAGCGGGGGTCGGCGCGAGGGGTGCGGCCCTTCCAAGAGGGCGGTGGAGTGCTCAGAAGGCGGCGTCCTTCTCGGATGGCCTCGGAGGCTTCGAAGGGGGGCTTTTGTAGGTCACCCTGGGGTAACGAACAGTGGCATAAGCGTAAAACTCGGAGGTCCGCGCAGATTTCTTGGGTCCCCGCTGGTCCCCCCTCCCTGGCGCGCGGAGCGCGCCAAGGGCGGCGCCCGAGGCGCCACCGGGGGTCTCCAGCGCCGTTCCGAGAAATCTGCCGCGGACGTCGGAGTTGTTATGTCTACGTCATTGTTCGTTCCCGTACTCCCGACTCTTCGAAGACGTTCCCCGTCTCTGGGGGCGCCTTCCTGGGCCTTTCACTTGGGCCTCTGGCGGTCCTTGGGGGCCTGCTGACGGACCTCGGGGTCCTCTGGCCTGGCATCGCTCGGACGTGTGCATTTTTTCTCGTCGAGAACCATCGCGGACCATCCTGGACCATCGAGCAAAAAAAATACGCACGAAACCGAAAGATGCACAGGAAATGGACGTCCGAGCGACGGCAAGGAGCGGTCCTTGGTGCCCCCCGCGCTCGTAGAAGGCGGCCCCCGTCGCGCCGCCCTCTCCGTGCGCGACGCCGGCCATCCGATCTGGGCGGCGCGGCCAGGTGCAGTCGGGCCGAGGTCAGAGCGAGGGGGCCGGACGGTCATCCACTCGTCCCCGGGTGCGCGGCCGAATGAGGAATGCTTGGTGAGGATTCTGCTTGCTGTGTTTGTGTTGCTGTTGTTGTTGTTGCTGTTGTTGTTGCTGTTGCTGTTGCTGTTGCTGTTGCTGTTGTTGTTGTTGTTGTTGTTGTTGTTGTTGTTGTTGTTGTCGGTGTTGTTGTTGTTGTTGTTGTTGTTGTTGTTGTTGTTGTTGTTGTTGTTGTTGTTATTGTTGTGGTTGGCGTTGTTATTGCTGTTGTTGTTGTTGTTGATGTTGCTGTTGCTGTTGCTGTTGCTGTTGCTGTTGATGTTGTTGTTGTTGTTGTTGTTGTTGTTGTTGTTGTTGTTGTTGTTGTTGTTGTTGTTTTTTGTTGTTGTTGAACTCTCATTTCTGAGTAATGATTATTGTATTATTGTTGATCCCCCGGGGCTCGCACCCTGTTCTTTTATCAGGGAAATTCTTGAGCATCAAATTGTGTCGTTGGCCCCCGGTTTGCAACAACAACGGCTCCCGCCTGAGACTTTTTCACAATTTAGCCGGGACCCCCGCTCCCGCCCGAGACTTTCTCGCGGTTTATTCAGGAATCGCGCTCTCACTTGGGACTTCCTTAGGATTTGTTCTCTGGGCGCTCTGGAATCGTTCTCTCGCTGGAGACTTGCTTGCAATTTACTAGAGAATAGCGCCCATACGTTGGAATTTCTTGCAATCTACTCAAGCGCCGCGCTCCCGACACCCAGGCACCCAGGAGTCGCGCTCACGCTTAGGACTCCTTCACAGATTTCATAGGAATCGGGGTCTCGCTGCCCTTCGTGGCCCCGTTGCAGCCCTTCGTGGCCCCCTCGCTTTGTTTCTTGGCCCCGTTGCAGCCCTTCGTAGCCCCCTCTCTGCCCTTCGTGGCCCCGTTGCAGCCCCTCGTGGCCTCCTCGCTGCCCTTCGTGGCCCCGTTGCAGTCCTTCTTGGCTCCCTCGCTTTGTTTCGTGGCCCCGTTGCAGCCCTTCGTAGCCCCCTCGCTGCCCTTCGTGGCCTCGTTGCAGCCACTCGTGGCCTCCTCGCTGCCCTTCGTGGCCCCGTTGCAGTCCTTCTTGGCTCCCTCGCTTTGTTGCGTGGCCCCGTTGCAGCCCTTCGTGGCCCCCTCGCTGCCCTTCGTGGCTCCGTCGCAGCCCTTCGTGGCTCCGTTGCAGTCCTTCGTGGCCCCCTCGCTGCCCTTCGTGGCCCCGTTGCATCCCTTCGTGGCCCCCTCGCTGCCCTTCGTGGTCCCATATATGTATGCCCTTCGTGGCCCCCGCTCGTTCGCGCCCTTGGTGGCCCCATATGCATCTGTCCTACGTGGCCCAGTCGCTACCCTCAGTGGCCCCATCGTTGCCTTCTGTGGCCCCGCATCATCTGCCCTTCGTGGCCCCCGCTCGTTCGCGCTCTTCGTGGCCACGTACGCATTCCCTTCGTGTCCCCGCTGTTGCCTTTCGTGGCCTACTTCGTGTCCTTGTGGCCCTGCTGTCGTTCTCTTTCGCTCCCGCTTTCGCTCGTCGTCGTCGTCGTCGCCGTCGTCGTCGTCGTCGCCGTCGTCGTCGACGTCGTCGTCGTGGTCGGTCCCCTGTCCGTCCCTCTTGGGGTCGGGTCGACGGTCCGCGGTCGCCCCACCGATCAGCGCTGCCGCTGGCTAGGCCGACGGTCCGCGGCCGCCCCGCCGCTTGCCGAGGCCCGGCCTGCAGGGAAGAAAGGTATACCCCCCAAAAGGGGTTCGATCGAAGACGAAGAGGGCGGGTTTCGAGGATTTGGGAAATAGGCGTTATTGGACACTCGAGCAGATAAGGGCGAACAGGTTTAAAATGACTGTTGTTGTTGTTGGTGGTGATGGTGTTGTTGTTGTTGATGATGGTGATGCTGATGATGATGATGATGATGATGATGATGTTGTTGTTGAACATTATTAATTCTAAAGAATAATTATTGTTGGGCCCCCTGGTGCGCGCCCCCCCCGCCGCGCCTAGGCCGCAGCCACGTTTTCATCATTTTCGTGAGGAAGCCTCAGGTAATTCGAGGTGATCAAGATCCGGTTGTTTTGTTGTAATCCGTTTTCCCTTGCAAAAAACACTATAAAATGACATTTCTTGTTCTAATATAATCAAATTTCAAGAATCCCTTGCAAAAAATAAGGTAAAGTGGACATTCGCGCGCGCAAGACGAAATCCTTCCAAAAGCTTAGTGTTCGGAGCGATTTTAACATAAAAACATCAAAAAACCAATGGTTTTTCAACAAAAAAATGTCAAAATCTCATCCCGCGCGCTCTTGCGGATTCGTAGGAAACCCAACACTTTTTAAACATTTCTGTCAAACGGGCTTTTGCGAGCAACTTTTCGAACTTCTGCGACAACGGTTGCGCACCTGCCAGGGCCATCATCCCTGTCAAATAATACCATGCGGGACACATTCGTTTTTTCTTCGCGCGCGCACGCCGAAATCTCCAAAAACCATTGGGTTCTGTGGGTGTGTACCCCACGCCAGTGTAGTAGCCACGGTCGTCCGCACGCCACGAAGTGAAGTGTCCCAACGTCATAGGGCGGGAAGCTGGGTTTGGGTGGTCGCGAAGAGTCGTTTGGATATTTGGTAGAGCTTGTAATGCCCCCCCACGAAGTGGGGGTATTGCCTGGTGTCGTATGAAAACCCTGGCACTGGGGAGAACACCACGCGTTCGGGTAAAATGATTGTTGTTGTTGTTGTTGTTGTTGTTGTTGTCGTTGTTGTTGTTGTTGTTGTTGTTGTTGTTGTTGTTGTCGTTGGTGGTGGTGGTGGTGGTGGTTTTGTTGTTGTTGGTGGTGTTGGTGTTGGTGTTGTTGTGATTGCTGTTGCTGTTGTTGTTGATGTTGTTGTTGATGTTGTTGCTGCTGTTGTTGTCGTTGCTGCTGCTGTTGTTGTTTGTCGTCGTCCCAACCGCGACCCACCCGCGACCAACCCCCGACCCACCCCGCGACCCAACCCGCGACCCACCCCGCGACCCACCCCGCGACCCACCCGCGACCCACCTCGCAACCCACCCGCGACCCAACCCGCGACCCACTAGCGACCCACCCGCGACCCAGCCCGCGACCCACCCCCCAAGCCACCCCGCGACCCACCCCGCGACCCACCCGCGACCCACCCCGAGACCAATCCGCGACCGATCCGCGACCCACCCGCGACCTACCCCGCGACCCACCCGCGACCCACCCCGCGACCCACCCTAAGTGAGGAAAAACCGACCGGACTCGACAATTGTTTTTTACTACACGGCTCTGGGCGTTGGCGAAACAGCCTTACCCTATTCGATTCATTCCTTGTGTGCGTTCACTAAACGGCTTCGCTTGTCGGGGTGATTATTACGGGGTGAATTTTCGGCCCTCTACACCCGCGACCCACCCTCGACCCAACAACGACCCACCCGCGACCCATTCGCGACGCACCCGCGACCCACCCGCGACTTACCCACATTGGTTTAACGAAGAAATCTGCGCCTGCGGCGGGCTCGTTGTATGATTTGTCAAACCCTGGCGCCTGCGGCGGGTTTCTTCGGAGTCTCGCAAACTGCCGACGTTCCTACCGCCCCCTCACTCTTATCCGCATTTGCGGGGTGCTACGTATAAGATCGAGGTCGGTTCGTGAAGGGTACCCTGATGTTCTTCGTGGTTGCTGGATGTTTTGTGCGCCCTGGGATGTTCTGCGTTCAGGGGCAACGATAGGGGGGATAGGCATAGGGGGGGGGATGCATCGACCCCCAATCGCCCATTGATCGCCGACAGGGGCCCGATAGCCCCTACCTGCCCAGGAAGGTGCAGATTCACTATCGGAGGCCGACCTATCGGCGATGTATCGCCGATTCCATGTCGATGCATCCCCCCCTATGCCAGCCCACCCCTATCGTTGCCCCTCATGTGTGTCTTGGCCGACGGAGGGTCTTATGTTCTCGAGGGATGCTCTTCTGGCCCAGGTCCACCGTTACGACGACAGGGCAGTTCCGCCATGCGATGGGGCCCAGGAGCCGTCGGGGCTTGATGCTACGCGAGATTTTTTTTTGTTGATCAACGTGGCGCTCGTTCTTCCAAACAGGGCCTCTGAGATCCTGGCGACTCGATTGTTGTTCGAGCTGGGC
Organism: Prorocentrum cordatum; assembly: GCA_963575745.1. Classification (NCBI taxonomy): domain Eukaryota; class Dinophyceae; order Prorocentrales; family Prorocentraceae; genus Prorocentrum; species Prorocentrum cordatum. The sequence goes on from CAUYUJ010001281.1 coordinate 572,545, forward strand.
GTTTTCGTTCTTGTCGGGCCCTGGGACCTTCCCAGATCGATTTGGGCTGGAAGAATGACGCAGGAACATAGGGGTAATAGGGCACCGGGCGTTGTCTTTTTGCGATGTTGCATTTGTCTCGCCACGTCGGATCTCAGGGGCCGGCGATTCGGGATTTGTGTAAAGCATCGTTTCTGAGTCATTCGTTTGGTATTTTTCAAGCAGTGGCGAAGCATCCTGGCTCGCCCACAGGCCCCACCGAAGAATGTTCTAAGATCCTGTTGAAATCTTCACGGAATGTTCTTAGAACATCTTTGGCTGGGATGGGCTTGTTTTAACACACCGTGTGTCTGTTCTGAGAACTTTGGCTTCGTTCTCAGAACATTTCTGGGTTCTAAGAACATGTCGTGGTAGGCCTATTGTCACCAGCCTGGAACATGTCCCTATCCCTATGCTGGGCATCTCCTCATCACGATGCCAATCTTAGGGATTCCCTTTTTTCTCGAGGGCGAATCCCTAAGCTTGTCATTGCCTTTTGGCGTGTCAATCTTAGGGATAGGGATAAGTTCGAGGCTGGTCATCTTGGAGTGCCGGGACGGTCGGTCCCCGCTCAAACGTTCTGGGTGTTCGCCTGCCAACCGCCCGTCGCCGCCGCGGGGCCGCCTCCGTGCGCCGGCCGGGCGTGCCACGCCGCGGCCCGCGGCGGCCTCTCGCGGCCCCTCGGTGTGCTGCTCCCGGGCATGCCCGCTGGTCCCTCGGCGGGCGCCTGGTTGCCGCCCTGTGTGGTGTCGAGGAAACGTAAGGCTCGAGTACGCCGGAACCCGGGTTCGCCGACGCTTTTTGACGAGCCCGCCTTGGATTTTGACGGTCCAGCTCTCGTGGGATCTCTGCAGTGGAAGCTCGCGTCAAGTTTCAGACGGTCTCGTCATTTTCCTGACGGCCCCGTCAGGCCAACCCGAGCTCCCCGTACCCGAGTCTTACGTCACCCCGATGGTGGCTCGTGTGTCAGGCTGCACACACAGCTTGCGCCGCACGGAATGCGATGTGCAGGTCGCAGCGCATAGCCTGCGCCACGCAGACTCCATGACAGTCGGGCCGCTGAGGGGCTCGGTGCTCCTTACTGGTTCAACGGCATGTCTCAGGCTCTTGTTACGGATTCTGTGGGAAATCGAAGTTTCACTTATGGAACAAGGGGCCTCGCTCCTTCTTCAGGGTTCCTTGCGATAGCAATCAACACAATACATCTTTTCGATTCGTTTCGACTGTACATCGATCGCAATCAATGACCTGATGCCGCCACATAGACTGCACCTCCCTTCTGCCATCCTCCTGCGTCCATCCTGCCACCTCCCTGCCTCGCTCCTCCCCTCCCTCCCTCCCTCCTGGCTCCTGCCCCTCCCTCCCTCCCTCCCTCCCTGGTCCTCCGCATTCCTCCCCTCCCCTTCCTCCCTCCTGCCTCCTCGCTCCTCCCTCCCCCCTGCTGCGCCTACGCTGGCTCTGCCGCCGTCCTGTCTCCACCGCGCTCGCCCGCGCCCGCCGCCGGGACGGGATCGGGAAGGCGGCACCCCCCGCCATCCCGCCACCTCTCAGGAGGGGACAAAAACACACTGACACAATTAATCGTCGATTCCCAGGAAAATGTAGGAAAATATGGCAAGTGGGGGGGAAGACAAACATATGGGGAATATGTTTATTAATCGCTTCGCTCATTCCGCCGGTCCGTATTGTGCTGTGCCATCGCAGGCGTTTGCTTGCGCGTTCGTGGCCTCTTGGAGCTTCGGTGGGGCCGTTTGGGGCCTCTTGGCGCCTCTTTTTAGGCCTCTTGGAGAACTCGGGAGGCCTCCAGGGGGCCTCCTGAGCTCTCGTGACGGTCTCTTGGGGGGCTTTCGGCGGGCTCTTGGCGGTATTTGTTGGTCCTCTTGGGGCCTGGGGCCTGACGTTGTTGGTCCTCTTGGGGCCTCACGGGAGCTTATTGGGGCGTCTTGGGGGTGTCTTGGAGAGTCTCTTGGGGCCTCTTTCGGGGTCCTGGGCGCCTTCTGGGGCGGAGGGCTCGATTTTTCAGTTCTCGGTTCCCTTCTTGAGCCCCTCTTGGGCCCGTCTTGGGGCCTCTTGGTCCGCCTTGGGCAGCACTTGGGCCGTCTGGGGGGCGCTCTTGGGCCGCTCCGGGGCCGTCTTGGGAGCCTCGTGGGCCGTCTTGGAGCAGTCTTGAAGGCCTCTTGGGCCCTCTTGGAGCGTCCGGAAGCGAAAAGGCCAGAACGCAAAAAAACATAGAAAAAACCAATGAAAATCAACGATTTTGGCAACTTGGGGCCCTCTTCGGAGGCCTCTTGGAAGGCCCTTGGAGCGTCTTGGAGGCCTCTTGGGCTGTCTTGGGGCCATCTGGGGCGTCTTCGGGCGATCTTTGGCCGTCTCTGGCCTCTCTTGGACCGTCTAGAAAGCTTCTCGGGGCCCTCTTGGACCGATCTGGAGCCCTCTTGGACTCCGAAACAGAACTCCAGCATCTCTGGCCCGACCTTGCCGGGACCTTGCCGGGGACTTGCCGGGGACTTGCCGGGACCTTGCCGGGGTACTTTCGTCCGGGGACCCCCAGGGGCCGCCCCGCGCGCGCGAACTAGAAATACTGTTAACCAGGTACCGGAGATCTTAGCACGCCCTGGCCCGTTGGGCCGGCGAATTTGTGTGTATTTATTTGTGTGTCCTGGGGCCCCTTCAACCTCCCTCGACGTCCTCGCCAGTTCATCCCTCCTTGTCCCATCCCCTCTTGCTCGGCAGCCGCGTGCGCAGCAGCACGGCGGGATCCTATGCACGGGCACGCGAGAGGCGCCGCATGTGTGGAGCACGGCGTGCGAGGCAGCGGCGAGAAGCAGCGACCAGCGGCGAGCCTGCTCGAGAGAGCAAACGGAGAGGAGCATATCTCTTCCCTTCCTCCCCGCTCCTCCTCGCCTCCCCTCGATCCTCCTTGCTCCTCTCCTCGCTCGCCCTCGTTCCTCCTCGCTCCTGCCCCGCCCATCCTCGCGGCACCGCGCTGCTCCTCGCCCCTCGCCTCCCAGCGCCTCGCCCCGGCTCGCCGCGGCGCTGGCCGGCGGCAACGGGCACGCCGCGGCGCACGCCGCCATCCAGCTGCGGCACCGGATGGCGCGCGCCGCGCTCTCTCCGCGGACCTCCTCGCCTCTCGTTTTCAGTCGGGCCTGTACCCCTACAGGAGGAATACTCAAAAATAGTACACAAATAGTCTGGGGACCATTTTTGACAATTTTGGGGTAGTTTTGGATTATGTTGCACTTTTCGTTCAAAATCCTCCTGTAGGGGTACAGGCCCGACTTAACTTTTGCTCAGAGGCGGAATGGGTATCGATACCGCTACCCTTGGCCCGTTTTCCCGTCTTTCTGCCTTCTCGGAGGCTCTGGATTCGCCTCGAAATCCTGGTCGGAACGCACCCCGGGAGAGGTCCGTGGAGCAGCGGTATCGGCACCTTTTGGTTTCCCCATGTGTGATTTGGCGACGAGATCAACGCATGGTGTGTTGCAGAACGGGCTTCGTTTTCGAGGGATCGACGGAGTTGTCATTATGTGCGTATGTATGTATATGTATATGCATAGGTACATGTATATGTATATGTCTATGTCTATGTATGTGTGTATGTATATGTATAGGTATAGGTATAGGTATATGAATATGTATATGTATATGTATATGTATATTGATATGTAAATGTCTATGTATATGTATGTGTATGTTTATATGTATGTGTATGTGTATGTGTATATGTATACGTATATGTATATGTGTATGTATGTCTGTCTGTCTGTCTGTCTGTCTGTCTGTCTGTCTGTCTGTCTGTCTGTCTGTCTGTCTGTCTGTCTGTCTGTCTGTCTGTCTGTCTGTCTGTATGTATGTATGTATGTATGTATGTATGTATGTATGTATGTATGTATGTATGTATGTCTCTCTCTCTATATATATGGGGGATTCCGACCCCGGGGACCCGCAGGCCCCCCCCCTTGTACATAGGTAGTGCCCCCTCCCAGGAGCCCTCCGGGATCCGCCCCTGAGGCTCAGAGCTGCCCTAAATCCGCCCAAGAGTGTTTACAGATGGCCCAAGAGCTCTCCAAGACGCACCAAGAGGACCCCAAGAGCGCTCCAAGACGGCCCAGGAGGCCCCCAAGGGTGCCCGAGAGGCGTCCGAAAAAGGTCCTCGATAAATTCGAATCTTTCACAAACCAACGGGAAATCTATATTTTTGGCCTCAGAGGCCCTCAAGCCGGCCCAAGAGGCCTCCCAGAAGGTCACCAATAGGCAAAAACAGCCAAATTCTTTTCGGAAAACGTGCGTTTTTAGCATATTCGTTTCTTCGGTCCTGACAGCGCCCAAGACGGACCCGAAGGCTCCCGAGACGGCCGTAAGACGACCCAAGAGGGCCCCAAGACAGCCCAAGAGAACTCAAACACGGCCCATGAGAGCCCCCCGACGGCCCACGACGGTCCCCAGAGGTTTCCAAAAGAGTCCCCAGGGAGCCCCATGAGGGCCACAGAAGGCACCCTCGACGGCCCAAGAGGGCCCCAAGAGGGCCCCAAGACGGCCCAAGCGCCCAAGACGGTCCAAGAGGGCCCCGGGACGGGCCAAGAGGGCCCCAAAGAGCGCCAACGAGCCCCAAAAGGACCCCCAAGACGGTCCCAAGAGGCCCCCAGAGACTCCCAAAACGCTCCCAAAACGGTCCCAGGAGGCTTCCCAGTAGTCACCCGTAAGCGTATGGGAGGTCTCGCTTCGACGTCCTGCACGAGGCTCCCAGAAAAGGCTTCAAGAGGCTCCCGATTCACGATCCATCTCAGGGCTTCAGAGGCCTCACAGAAACATGCCGCGTGGCCCACAGAAGCACCCAAGACGCCCCGAACTCACGATTCAGGTCAGGGGTGTATTTACTGCCATAGGCGGGGCGGCGGGATGCGAACGTTGGCTCTGGAACCGTCGGTGGAGCTCCCTGTTGATACGATTCGTGTGACATACGCGTGGGGGGAAACGTGACGTTATGCGACTCCCCACACTAAGGCCGTACGTGAAACGACATCCCTCTAGGGTACGATTCGTGTGTTGGGTGTGCCGAGATGGGCGGAGCGACGCCGTGCGAATTTTGCCCCTGGACCCGAAAGAGGAGCTCCCAGGGGGACAATATCCGTGTGAGTGCCGTGCCGAAATTGACGGGGGGGCGCCATGTGAACCCCGCCTTCATCTGGGGCCGTAGGTCTCGCTTCCATCTGCATGATCGGTATTTTTTCACCTCGAGCTCAAGCCAGTGGTGGGTCACTGCTTCAGTGGAGCTGTGACCTTCTCAAGGGACGGGGCTGTTGAGAACGCCCTTCTTGGGGCTCATTGTGGGCCTCTGCGTTTTTTTTTGTCGCGCTGAGGAGGCACTTCTTTGGACCCTCTCTTTCTGTCGTTATCTTTGGGCTTTCTTGGGGCGCCTCTTGGGGCCCTCCTGTGCTTCGTTCTGGAGCCTGCTTGGAGCTCTTTCGGGGCCACGCTTGGGCCCCCCTTCGCCTCTCTCGGAGAACTCATTGGATGTTCTTGGCTGCCCTTTGACCATGTCTTGGGCTCCCCTTGGGGTCCTCTTGGGCTCTTCCCAGGGCGGCTCGTCCCTGGGATCTCTGATTTCCGTGACGCCTCGGACTCTCTCGGTCTTTTGTCTCATCGTGCATTGTATTGCATTGCATTCCACTGGGCTGCTTTCCGTTGCATGTGCAATTGCATGGTTCCGTGATCCACATTGCACTTCTGAGCATCGTTTTCTCTTGCTTTGCATTGCATTCATAGCCTTCGATGTGTTTGGCTAAACTGGCTTGCATAGCTTCGAATTGAATACTGGAGAGGCCTTACTGCCGGTGCCGCCGACCCTGAACGACGACGGCGGCGACGACGACGACGACGACCAAGGGGGGTCGCTCCCCGCTGTGGAGGGGGGGGCTCCCTCCTGTGGACAGGGGGAGCATGGGACGCTTGGAAGGGGGGGCAAAGCGGGGACGCTGGGGGGAAGGGAGGAGGCTCCCTCCCCCCGGTTCTTGGGGGGGTCCCGGGGACCCTCCGCCACATATTCGGGATCGGCAAAACAATAACAGGAGCCCCACGGGCCCCAGGGCACCCCTCGGGACCACCCCCCAGGATCACCCCCCGAGACCACCCGCCGGGACCACCCCCCGGGAGTTGCCCCGGAGCACCCCCCCCGCTGGGGAAGGGATCAAGGGAAGGTGCTTCCCTTCGTTGTTCGATTCGATTTCGTATTGGCTGAATCGGTTGAGGAAGAGGGCCCGGGGAAAGGGGGAAGATGGCGAGGGCGACGACGACGACGACGACAACGACGACGGCGACGGCGACGACGACACCGACGACGACAAACGGAAGAGCACCTCACACGCCGACAGGGTCGGCGGATTAAGGAGCATATGTCATTGTCGGTGCTTGGGTTCTGTTCGGCCAGCATTATGGATGTTTCTTTACAGCATGCTTACACCATCAATGGGTAATCACTTCAGTGGATACGGGACCTCCTCAAGGCTCCAATGGGTAATCATTTCAGTGGATACATATAACGGGGGACCGGGTCCGGGGGCCCGGGGCCGGCGCCCCGACCACAAATGTGGGTTCCGGGGGCCCCGGAGGCTCGTCGGGGCTTGCCGGAGGCCTCCCCGGTCAGACAAGACGGCCCAAGAAGCGCCCAAGACGGCCCAAGAAACTTCCAAGAGGCCTCCAAGAGGGCTCCAAGATGCTGAAGATGGCCTCCAGACGTCCAAGGACGCCCCCAAGACGCCCCAAGAAGCCCTCAACATGCGTCCCAAGAGGGCCCCTAGACGCAAACATTGCCCCGTTCCCGTTGTAAAACGTGCATTTTTCACAAAGTTGCCTTTTGGGCCTTCCGACGTTACAGGACGGCCCAAGAGGCGCCCAAGACCGCCCCAAGACGGCCCAAGAAGCTTCCAAGAGGGCCCCAGGACAGCCCAAGAGGGCCCCAAGACGGCCCAAGAGGCGCCCAAGATGGCCCAAGAGGGCCCCAAGACGGGCCCAAGAGGGGGCCCAGAGGGGGACCACGAACCGCAAGCTCGAGCCTTCCGCCCCAAGAGGCCGCCAGGAGGCCCCAAGGAGGCCCCTCAAGAGGCCCCAGGAGACCCCCAAGAGGCCCAAAGGAGGCCCCGAGAAGCCCCAAATCGGCCCCCAAAATGCTTCGAACCTGCTTCCAGGAGGCCCCCGACAGGTTCAGAGGCTCCCGAGAAGCTACGTCAAACTCCCAGCGAGCGGCCGGACGAGGCCCCCCAAAAAATCCCAAGAGGGTTCCAGTATTTGTATCCTTCAGCGCTCTCTGGCCTTCTTCCCCCTGCCCCCTTCCCTGCGACTTTCGTTGACTCAAGCTCGCCTCCTCTCCATTTCCTCTCTATGCCTCTCTCTCTCTCTATGTGTGTTTTTTTTTGCTCCTTCCTCTCTCTCCATTTCTCTCTCTCTCTCTCTCCTTCGCTCTCTGTCTGTCTGTCTTTCTCTCCCTCTCTTTCTCTCTCTTTCTCTCCCTTCCTTTCAGGTTCCGTGTCCTTGCGACCTTCTGCAGTCCCCGACGTCGCCACGGCTGGGTCCATCATTTCTTGCCTTCCCATGTGCGTTTTCCCAATCGATTCCTGGGCCCGAGGTCGCAAACATTACGACGTCGGAGGTCTGGGGAGGCGGGAAGCACGACCTGGACCTCCGACGTCTTGGAAAAATCACCACGGCGGTTTTCGTCAATTTTCGGCCTCTGGGGCCCCTCGCAGGGTCCCGGGACCGTCAGAAAACGACTCAGGATGAAAAAAAATACATCCCCAGGAAGTCGTCGAGAGGTCCAGGGGCCGCGCACAGAAATCATCACGACATCGGACGTCCAGAGAGGAGGTAGGAACACGAGGAGGAGGGAGCCCAGACCTCCTGGCGACGCAACACCAAATACAACAAAAGGTTTTTTGGACGTTTTCGGCAGGGGCCGTTTCGTCGTGGTGGTGGGGACACCCGGGCACCCAGCGGTGCTGCCGCGGGGGTTACCGCGGTGCTGCCGCGGGGGTTACCCGCCAGGGCGCCCCTTCCAATGCGTCAGACAGGCCCTGGCGCCGTCACAGCGCGCCCTGCGCTGCCGATGCGCTTCCCCATCGGAGCGAGGCCCGTTCCGAACGCAGCGCCCGCCGCGGCCGCGGTGGCCCCCCAGTCGGCACCGACGGCGCGGTTGTCTCAGCTCGAGCGGCCCCAATTGCAGTCGAGCTGGGTAGAGTTCCCTTGCGCCATGGTATCGATGAGCCGCAACCACGGAAATCAGCGGCTGAACGGGGGCCCCAGGGGAGAAGTCGTCTGCGAGGAACCGGGCGGCGGCGAGGGGTCCATCGTCATCTCGCTGTGGAATGTGGACAACGAGTCGCTACAGATTTTCGAGACCAGCGAGGGGGTGAGGCTCATCATGCCCACATCAGCGCGTCAGGCGCGCAGGCCGCGCGCGTGCGCGGCTCCGACGACGAGCTGGCTCGGGGGAAAGCAGAATGCAGCTGAGAGCCTCCGCTTCTCATGGAACTTCGACACCAGCGGCAGCAAATTCCTTGTGTGCAGCGTGACGTGCGTCAGGCCTTCGGCGGGGCCTCGTCAGCCTTCATGGGCTACCCACGTGCTTCCCATCAGCAGGGTCGCCATGGACTTCGGGGGGGCGCTGCTCGCCAACCTCAGGGTGCGCATCACGCGCACCGGGCCCGTCATTGTGGGTAACGAGCAGCGCCGCCACGTGACGCTGGAAGATGCGGCGGGCGATGCGCTGAGTGCGACCATGTGAGCGGGGTACGCTTCGGACCAGAACGTGGGAGGAGATGGCTTTTTCTACGCCGGCAACATGAGATCACATGCGCCGGGAAGCGCAAGGACACCGGGGCAGAGTTCCCGGTGCCCCGCGTATGCAATGTGTGGTGGAACAGCGTGATTGTGCCCGAAGAGTAGATGTCCACGAGGCCGTCTGACAACGGGGGCCGCTCGAAAAGTAAATTCGGTTACGTCGGCCCCTAGGGACTTATGAGGGACCGGCGGCGCCATGCTCCCGTAGGCTATCTGGGGGCGCAGTGGAACCAATATTTGGGCATTGTGGGTCTCGCCGAGGCTGCCTGCTCCCTGGGGCCGCCCGGATTGCAAAAATTGTCACATCGGTTGGTAGGGACTTATGCGTGGCCCGCGGCATCCTGCTTTCCAGGGCCCATATTGGGGTATCCTGGGGCCCCCGTCATTACTCCGCCACTGGGCCCTTCGAAATGCGTCCGTTCTCCCCCGTTCTGCCCGCGCGCGTTGCGGCTCAAGCTGGCGCCGTTGGCCCGCGGGCACGCGCCTGGCGCGCGTCGCCGCGGACAACCCTCAGGGGCGGCCAAACCGACCCCTAGCAAACCATGCCCTTGCGTAGCGAGTTTTGCGTTTTCGAGGTCAATGCGGTCCGCGCGTGCGTTGGCTGCAGACTCGAGCAAAATGAATCGCCCACGCGCGAAGCGCTCTCGGGGCACGACCGGCGCCGCCACAAAGGAATTCGCAAACAGAAGTCATGAAGTGCAGCAAGTGTGCCGCGCAGCTTCCTCGATCGAGTCGGAATGCGTGCTTGTTTGGCGGAGTTGGCGAAGGAGCAATGGGGGCATCGCTGTCATTCTTGCGCGTGCGTCTGCAATGTTTTTTCAGATGCGGCACCATCGCATCTGCATCTTGGGGCGCGAGCGGCTTCGCAACTAGAGGAAACGTATGATTGCCCGCTGACGCTTTTCGGCGCTACTGTTGACTCGATCATCTTAACCACTCGCGTGCGTTTTGTGTTTGTCTCAGAATCAATGCTCGACAGTGGCCCCTCGCGGAAATTGCAGGGATTTGACATCAACTCGCCGTCGATTTCGGCTGACGCCCGGGGCCCCGCTGTCCTAGGTTACCGAGAATGTTAGGATATGTGGGGGTTGCCAGACGATTGATGCTGGCGGTCGGACTCCGGAGCTCGCGGTTTCCCTCGAGCGAGCTGGGCGAGGCCCCCCCCCGAAGCCGCAGCGAGGCTCCGAACAAAAGGTCTTCTGAGGCCCCCAAAAGAGCTCCGAGAGGGCTCCAAGCCGACCCCCAGTGGGCCCCAGGTCAAGGTGCACGGTGCATCATGCAACCGCAATGGCATGGCGGGGGACGTTGTTGTTGAGCACGACGCCGCGCCGTGGGGCAAACGGCAATGCATGCCACATCGAGGAAAACCTAACCCTCTTGCTTCAAGGGAGCACGCGGAAACAATGCGACGTAAAAGTGTGCATGCAAATGTCGCTTGCAGGAGCCTCCTTGGGACTCTCTCGGGGTTCTCTCGGGGCATCCTCGGGGCTTCAGGACAGCCCCAGCGCGGCCCGAGACGGCTCCAAGAGGGCACCGGCGTGGCCCACGCAACGGCCCAAATTCATGTTGCACCATGCATCCTGATGCGGGCCCTCCAAACATACATGTATTTGGACCCCTTCTGATGGGTGCCCTCTGGGGCGTTCTTTGGGGCCCTCAATGGGTTCGAGGGGGCCGTGGGTGGGCCTTGGGGAGACCCCCAGGGGGGCTCCAGGAGGACCCCGGATGGATCCCCAGATGGCCCAGAGCCAAAAAGCATTTTGAATATTGGATTTGGGCCCTCTTGGGGGGTAACTAGATTTTATCAAAGCCGTATTAGCGAGTTCTCGGCAACGCGGGCTCCCTCCGGCTTCGGGCGGGTTTCAGGAAGTCCCGGAGAATGCCCCCACGGGGCATCAAGTGGACCCCGAGACATTCCTGAATCAGGATGCAGCGCGCGTCCTAATTTTGGATTTTCTCGGGGTCCAGGCGGGGCTCTCCCGAGGTCCTCTTGTGGGCCTCACGGGGCCCACTTGGGGCTCCCTTGAGCCCTCAGGCAGGCTTCCAGAAATTGTTGGCGTTCCGCGTATCCCCACCAGCCCGTCCAAAAAATCACCAGGCGACTTGCCCTGATCATCGGGAGGAGCGATGAGGGTGAAGGGATGAGCCAGGAGGGAGGGGTGATATACAATAGCAGTTGAATACGAGAGTGGTCATGGACAGCAGTGTTCATATACGCAAGTGGTCGTGCACAAGAGGCCCTCTTGGACATCTCTTAGGCCCCCTTGGGGCCCTCGTGGGGCTCGCTGAGGGCCGTCTTGAGGCCCTCTATAGGGGCCCTCTTGGAGCACTGCCCGGGCCCTCCAGGGCCTTCCAGTGCGATCCGGAGGGCTTCAAGCGGGCTCAAGACGGTTCCAAGAGAGCTTCAAAGTTTGTCAATATATTTGAAATTTTGAGGCCCTCCTGAGGCTCTCTTGGAGCCCTCTAGAGGCCCTCCGAGCTTGCATTGGAAGGCCTGGAGGGCCCCGAGAGGGCCCCCCCGAGGGCCCCCGACCAGGAAACCTCCGGAGGGGGGTCGTCACGGTGGCCTCCGGTTTGGGCGCCCCCTCGCCACGGAAGCCTCCGGTTTAGGTTGCGCCCGGGGCCCCCCCGAGCTCGTCACGGAAGCCTCCGGTTTTGGCGCAAGTCGGGAAACAAGACAGACGGGCGGGGGTCCCGGGGGGGGTCGTCACGGAAGCCTCCGGTTTGGGGCGCGCCCAAATGATGCCCTACCGCGACGAGCTCCAGGTCCACACATTCGAAATTTTCATTCGGGGATCCGCCCCGGGCGAGCCCCAAAAGACAGTCGCGCGGCCCCCGCAAGCCGCGCGAGTGCAGCTTGGGCCTCGCTGGGGGGCGGAGGGCAAGGTTTTGTCGCAGGTGCCGCGGGAGTCCAGGCCGGCTGGTCTTTCCCGATCTTCTTCCCGTTACTCCGCCGCCATCCTCTCCTCCTTCCTTACTCCATCGTGTCTCTCCCTCCCTCGCCGTCCCCTCGCCACTCTTCCCTTGCTCTTCACTTTGGCCTCTCGCCATCTCCCTCTTTCCATTCTGTCCACTTCTCCGCTGTCCTCACAACATCCCCACCTTCTCTGTCTCTCCTCCTTGCCCTTTTCCCCCCCCCCCGCTTTCCTGGCTTTTCCTCGCCCCCTCCCTCCCTAGTGCCCCTTCCCTCCCATCCCTCCCCCCTCGCATTAGCCCCCCTCGCCCGCGTCGCCCTTGCCCTCGTTTCTTCCTCTCCTTCCCTGCCTCCGACATTCCTTCCCTCCCCCGCTCCCCCCGTATCTCTCCTACCTCCTCTGGCTCCTCTCCCACGCCCCCCTCCCTGTGTGCGCCTTTCGCCCTGTCTCCCTTCCCCCCCCTCTCTCCCCTCCCCCCTCCCCCCTCCCTCCCCCCTCCCTCCCTTAGTCCCCTCGCCTGGCGACGCGCTGCACAATGCACTCCGCCGCGAGGGCGAGCTGGGCCAGGGGTCGAGGAGGAGGGGGGCGGAGGAGGGGGAAGTCGAGAGAGGGTGGGGAGGGGGAGGACGAACGGGGGCGGCAGGGGAGGGAAGGATATATGAAATATGTGGACGGGATATCAGGCGGAAATGGAGGGATGGGGGTTGCACGTGCGGTTTGTGCGGCATGTGCTGGCACGTTGCACCCAGGCATACTATTGGTTCCCAGTATTTGCAACTCATTGCCTCAATCTGTGCAACGTACTGTGTTGCGTCTGTGGGGATGCGTGGCCAATGCCTTGAAACGTCCGCAGTCTTTCATGGGGCGCGCGAGCCTGGTCGCGCAGCACGCGCGTACTCATGCGCCTGGCTCGGCACCGGAGCCATACTTGCCAACGCAGACATGGGCGCTCTGCGATAGAGCCAAGTGTGGATCCTGTGATATGTCTGTTTGTGCACTTTCGAGGCTCCTGATATGTAGCGGGCACGCGCTGTCAAAACCCCTCCACAGGAGGACCGTCTCTTTGGGCCATCATTGGCTCGATTCGCCATCCCTGCAGGCGTGTGCGTACGTCAGGGTGGGTGGCGTTTCACTTGCTCGTCCATATACAAGAGGCGTGGTGTTCCTTTGTCAAAGTCCCGAAGTAGCGAAACGATTTATTTGTAATTCTGGTGTCGTGAGTGTGCCGATCACTTTTGGGAAATCGTTCAAGGTTTGCCAGGTATGTTGTAAGACTGTTCAAACCCTGGCGGTCGTACTTCACCGCGCGCAAAGCATGCGACTGCTTCGTTGGGATATGTTCGTTTTGGGGGTGGTTGCGTTTTTTCCTAGCCGCCCAGGTTCAGCGCGCGTTTCGGCTCACCGGCATCACGTGCGCACCTTGGAGCTCTGATTCGCATTAAGAACGAGTTGCGCTACGCAGCGCAGGGCCGAGGCATGATATTTTGAATGCTAAACGCCCGTGCCAGCGCAGACGCGTCGCTCTGGCCGGCCACCGTTGGTCACGCCATTCGAAGGCAGCGCGTGGATTTCATGCGCCGTTGACGTTCCCCGATGACTGTCCTTGGGCCGTGTTCCTTATCTTGCGTCGTTCTTTCTGCCGGCCCGTTGCGCGATTTCTGCCCGCGCTGGCGCTTTCGTTCATGTTCGTCCTCGAAGCGCTTGACTGGTGCAGTGGTTTCCAAAACGTCTCGATTTAGTTGTCTCTCCGCATGCCCCTGGGATCGCGACCCGGTCTTGCGTGAGCGACGCTCTCAGGAAGGATCTCATTCGCTCCCTGTGTTTGCGCACTTCCGCCGTCTTTGAAAAAAAGGGTATGGTTTGGTAGGGGTCGGTTTGGCCGCGCCCGAAACCCCCGCTCGTCGCCCGGACTCCCCGCCCAGGACGACGGGCGCGAGTCGGGGGGATTCCTGGCGGCGGGGCCCCTACGGCGCGCTGCCGAGGGCGCCGCGCAGATGCCTCCGAAGGGAAACGGGGCCCAACGCAGGGTCGGAGTTGTCCGGAAGACACGTGCCGCGGGCCCGAAGTTCCAAGTCCGCCTGATATCGAGCCAAGGATAATATGTGCATGGGCCCTTGCGGGACACCGAGCACGCGGCCGCGGCGGACCGGAGGCGGATCGAACGCGCCCCAGATCGGCACGCGGAGCTCCGTCGTTTGAAACAAGATCCCGCGCAAGTCCTGCAGGGCGGCCCGCGGACGCCGCAGCGCCTTCAGGAGGGCCCAGTTCGGCGCAGGATGACGGGGAAGCGCGCGGCGTCGCCGCGCCCGCCCCCGACTCCCGGCGCCCCCTTGAAAGCGGCTCTACAGACGCCAGGCCCTCCTGCCGCGGTCGCGCGCGGCCCGGGGCCTCCCGGGCCGGCGCGCAGCCAGGGGCCGACTCCCCGAACGGCACGAGGCCGACAGGACCCGGCTGCCATGGCATTCCGCGAGGTCTTGGCCTGGCATGAGCAGCACCGCCGCATGTCCCTGCGCACTCATGACGGGCCTGAAGATGAGCTCGCGCGGAAGTGGCGCAGGTGGAGAACCTCTTCGCGGCTGACGCCGGCCGCGCGGGGCCTGAAGATGCGCATCGAGGCGCTGGCGGCGCAGTCGGAGGCAGCAATGCAGGACGATCGTCGCGCTGCGCGCGCAGAGTAGGCGCTGCGTGCGCAGCGGCAGCACAGGCGCAAGGGCAACGGCGTCCACGACGACGACTGGTGGAGGCGGCCAGCCTTGCATCGGTCTCGCGGCGGCCGGCGCCCGTGCCCGAGCATGGCGAACCGTCTGAACGCTTGTTTCGAACCTCCTATGAACACTTGCTACATCAACGCGCCCCTGCAGCGCCTTCTCCACTGCCCCGCTACGCGCGCCGCGCTCTTGGAGCAGGGGGGCGAGGGCGAGCCGCTGGTGGTGCAGGATGCGGTGCGGGGAGCAATCTGTTTCGCGCTAATCTCTCGCTTTGTATCTGGCGGGCGCTGGCCCGCCCTTCCGTTCGAGACAGCGCCGGCGGGCGCCGGGGACCGCCCGCCCAGCAGAAGCAGATGCAGAGACATATAGAGAGGGAGAGGGAGAGAGAGAGAGAGAGAGGAGACAGAGAGAGAGAGAGAGAGAGAGAGAGAGAGAGAGAGAGAGAAAAAAAAAAGAGAGAGAGAGATAGAGAGAGAGAGAGAGGGGGAGAGGGAGAGGGAGAGGGAGAGGGAGAGGGAGAGGGAGAGGGAGACGGAGAGGGAGAGGGAGAGAGAGAGAAAGAGAGAGAGAGAGAGAGGGAAAGAGAGAGAGAGAGAGGGAAAGAGAGAGAGAGAGAGAGAGAGAGAGAGAGAGAGAGAGAGAGACGGGGCTGCAGAGAGGGGCCAGGGGGGCGCGAAGGCGCAGAGAGTGAGTTTGATGACCCCCCGAGGAGATGCGCGACCTGGCGGGCAACTGCGCGCGCGGAGTGCCGCCGAGCTTGGCGGAGGGCGACGGCGGCGAGGCGTGTGCGCGCCTCCGCGTGGACCGCTGGTCTCCGCACGCCTTCGCGGAAGCGTTCATTGCGAAGCACTGTCTCGGGCGCGAGCTGGGGAGATGCGCGAGCGCGAGCGGGGCGCTGGTGGACATGATACAGGACGCGCCGAGTCTCCACCGTCTCTTCCATTCGTCTCGTCCAACGGCGAGGGGGGGGTTGCGATGCGGCCCCCGTATTTCGTGGGCGGAGCAGACGACGGCGACGACGCCATATCGCCTCAGCAGTTCATGGGCATCGTCGAGGGCACGCAGAAACTGAACATGCGAGAGCTGATCCGACGCGGCACCTCCATGGGGGCACTGGCAACCAGGCCGGAGGTGCTGGCCGTCTACGTGGATCCGAGATGGAGGCGTGGCGACACGTTGTTCTACATGAGCGGCATCGGGAGTCTCCCCGACTGGGGTGACGTGCCCGAGGTGGCTCTGCAGGTGGGTGGGGAAGATGTCGTGTACCGTCTGCGCTCTTACGTTCAGTGCAAGTTGCCCGAAGAAAGAAGCATTGCCCCTGATGGCCTCCTGACGGGCCCCGAGGGCCACTACGTGGCCCACTTCGTGGAGGGCGACGAGTGGTGCACTGCCGACGACCTGGGCGATCGCCCGCGCGTGGCCCAGCGGCCGCCCGGCACCCGGCATGCGATGCCCGCGTGCCCGTGCTGGTCTTCCTTGAGCCGGTGGGCTCCAGAGCGGCCCGCGCCGCGGAGTGCCCGTGGCCGCCCGGGCAGGTCGTTGACAGCGCGGGGGGCGCGGGCGACGACGGTGACGTGAGCGCGGACGGTGGGGGCAGCCCCAGCCTCGACGGGGGGCGCGGGGAGGAGGGCGGGGCCGGCGACGCCAGTCTGTCGGGCGCGCGGAAGCGGCCCGCGGCGTCTGCGAGGAGCGGCGCCCCTCCCAAGAAGCGGCTCCGCCTCCGGGGCAAGCAGAGCGCGGCTGGCAGGCGCGTCGGCCGGAGCCGCGCCGGGAGGCAGCAGTGCCGAGCTGGGAGGCAGCAGCTGCAGTGCCGCTACGGGAGGCAGGGCGGCCGGAGCCGCGCTGGGAGGCAGCAGGAGGATAAGCAGAGCGACTGCAAGCCGGAGGAGGTGCTCCGGCAGGGGCGGAAGCCGAAGAGCAAGGGCGACAACGACGGGTCCAGGCAGATCGCCCAGAACAACGCGGCGGCCCCAGTTGTGCGCAGCAGCAAGGAGGCGAAGTCCCTGCAGACGGCTTGCGACGCGCGCCGGGAGTGCGGCGACCTCTTCCTGCTATTGCACTTGCTGGAGCCGCTGGCCAGCGCCGATGACCTGCTGTAGCACTACCCGGACTTCTTCGTCTTCGCCGGCGACGACTGCGCCAACCGATGGGTGACGTTCCTGCGCGCCCCCGATCGGTTTGACAAGTTGGCCGGCAGGCTGCGGGGGGCGCTCGGGGTGACGGCGGGGGAGATTTCCGACGCCAAGCGCCGACTGGAGAACGGGGAGTGGCACATGCACCACGTCGCGGAGCTCCTGGACGAGCGTCTGAACTCCGCCCACAGCGCCCACTCCGTCGCGGCCGCGGTCCACTCGGCGGTGGGCGACGGGCCGGGCGCGCAGGGCGACGGCAACCCGCTGAGGGCACACCTGGCCGATGAGTGGCAGCGCGGACCCTGCAACCGCGGCCCGCCCCGGCACTCGGCCATGCATGTCTGCGCGCCTTCGGGATCGCTCTGGGCGGTTCCAGTGCCCCGCGCCTGCGCTGCATTATGCCCGCCGCATGTGCGAGGCCGAGTTCCCCAACAGGGAAGCCTTCAAGGCGCGCCAGGGCAGAGTGCGCGGGGGGCAGCGGTGGTACCAGTCGCAGTATGTGGCGCGGTGCGAGCTGGAGTCCTACCAGCCGTCGCCGACCGAGGAGCGCCAGGTGAGCGGGCGGCGGGGAACTGCGCCCAGCCCCCGGTGACGCGCCCTGAGCGCTGGCGCTCCCGGCGCCAGCGATAAGGGCATCGACAGCGCTGGGGGTCGGGCGGTGCCCCCCGCCGTCGCTGCAGGTGGTTGCCAGGTTCCGCATGTCCCATGGCTGCGCCACCGTCGACCCCGTGGACGAGCCGTTCGCCCCGAAGCCCGAACCGGAGGTGCATGCAGCTGCTCCACGCGGAGATCATCGGCAGGATCATCGGCAAGATTGGGCAGGGGGGGCCCGCGGAGGAGATCTCCCTGCACGCGGCCGGCGCGGCGGAGTCGGCAGCCCGCGCTCAGGCGGCGTGTCAGGCGAAGGGGGCCCCGCGCTTTCCAGGCCTGCGTCTGCTGCGCCATGCAGCAGTGGTCCGAGAACCTCCACTCGGAGTGCCTCGTCGGCGACAAGTGCACCATAAAGGACCGGGCCCAGTTCGCGGACTGCCTGTCGGCCGAGTGGCATCACCAACGATGGCCCCTCATACCGCGCGACGAGCTGATGTCGTCGGCCGTGGACTTCCCCCATAACGACTGCGAGGGCCCGCCGACGTCCACGAATATACTCTTGCACAAGAGGCGCGTGCCGCTTGAGGCGCTCGAAGGGAAGGTTCCCGTGAAAGTGCGCGACGATTGCCGGAGAGATCTGTGGTCTGATCACCCCAAGGTGCCGGTGATGGCGCCGGTTAACGACCTCTGGCTGGGCCGCCACCGCCCGCTGCTCAGGAAGGCCGCTCTCGCGCACCAGATGCTGCTCGCGCTCGGCCGCGTCGTGTCCACGAAGATCTACCAGTCCAGCAAGGGCGCCGACGAGGCCGTCCGGCAGGAGCAGCAGTCGTGGAGGCAGAAGTGCTTGCAGTACGCCACGCAGGGCACCGCCATCGTGTTCGGGAGCGGGAACGTGGACCACGCGACGCGGAGCTTCCCGCCGGATCCCGATTTGCTCAGGGACACGTTCGTGCCGTCTTCGCGGGCGCCGACGACGACGAGGAGGGCATCCCCTTGGCCGAGGAGCAGAAGCAGGAGAGGGCCTTGAAAGCCATGAGGGAGGAGGTGGCGCTGCACGTCGACAAGGCGGAGTACGACGCCCAGGCGCCGTTGTTGAAGCAGCACAACTACGCGTGCAATGGCCCGGGCGTGCAGTACCGATCGGACCTCGTGGACCGGGCCCCCCCGCGGCCGGGCGTGCCCGACTTCATGCTGGCCTGCGCGAAGTATGTCCCCACGGGCGCGGTGCTGGACGACGTCGCGCAGGCGCAGGGGCCCGCGTCGGCCACCACTGGCGCGCAGGCAGAGATGAGCGCGGCTGCCGAGGACGCGCAGGAGCTGACCAAGTGGCTGTCCGTCCTTGAGGACCACATGGACGACGTC
The DNA here is from genome assembly GCA_963575745.1 of Prorocentrum cordatum. Lineage (NCBI taxonomy): Eukaryota > Dinophyceae > Prorocentrales > Prorocentraceae > Prorocentrum > Prorocentrum cordatum. The sequence continues at coordinate 591,106 of CAUYUJ010001281.1, forward strand.
AGCGAGCTCACGTCCCTGCCGGCGCTCCAGGGCATGCTCGAGAGGATGGAGAGTCAGGCGGGGCGCGTGGTGGCCAACGAGCTGATGTCCAGGCTCGAGGAAAAGGGGGGCGAGGATAGGGCGCTGCCGCTGGACGAGATCGGGCGTCACCGCCTGCGCGACCTCTGCCGGGAGTTCCACGCGCGCTGTCGGAAGATCTTCCCTGTGGAGGACATGGCGAAGCTGCGCTGGCGCGTCCAGGCGCTGGAGACGAGGAACTGCCAGGCGGAGGAGGGCGCGGGCGACCTGGCGCGACCTGCAGGAGTCGCGGGGACTCCCGCCGAGGACGACCCGCGCTCCTTGCAGGGACCGCCCGGCCCCGACGGCCAGCGAAAGGCGAGGCTTCGGGTGCCCACCTCGAGGAAGGCGGAGAGCTGGTGGAATCCGAAGTACTGGTCCATTGCCAGGCCCACGGACTTCTGCCACGGGGACTGCGCCTGGGGCCTCGGCCAGCTCCCCCGTGACGGAGACGAGGGCCCGCAGAAGCAGAAGGAGGGTCGGCTCTGCTTCAGCGCGGCGCACTTCATCCAGAATCTTCTCACGTGGGAGGAGATGGAGTACGACGTGCCTGCCGACGAGGAGAAGTTCGTGGCCAGGCCCATCATTCGTTTCCGGAGCTCCTGGTACGACGTGCACCTGCTGTGTTCCTTCTGGAGAGTCACGGAGACGACCAACAGCACTTCATGAAGACGCCCGGGGCGTTCGGGGCCGCTCGCGCCTGCGCGGGCATCGCGCCGGAGATGATCGAGGAGGTGCAGCTCAGGGCGCAGCAGACGGGCGGGAAGGCCACGCTGCACGGCATCCTCAAGGACAAGGACACCCCGAACGAGGTGCGCAAGGCCATCGCCACTCTGGGCCAGGCCACCGCCAGTCAAGTCGGGTCCGACGGACACAGGCGGGAGCTGCGTGGAGAGGGCGAGGCGTATACCTTGCGCTTCGGCCCGCCCATCCAGTTCGCCACCCCGAATCTGGCAGACACCAAGCAGCCCCTGATCCTCATCGTGCAGGGAGAGGAGTACACCTTCGGCAACGACCTGACCGAGGCAGAGCAAGGTTTTTCAGCGAGATGTCGCAGCGCATCGCCGCGGACCCCGTGGGCCAGGCCGCGGTGTTCGAGCTGATGATGAGGCTGTTCTTCGCCCACATCCTCGGCCTGCGCCCGGAGCCCGTCGGGTGGCGGCGAGGAGAAGTTCGAAAGGCTTCGGAACACTGGATATCCGACGGCGTGGCGGCCGACCTCATGGGCGTGCCCACGGTGTTCGGCCCCCTGGCGGCGGCCTTCGGTCCGGTCGAGGCTCAGGGCCGCGGCTCGCTGCGCCCGCACATCCTCATCTGGCTGCTGCAGGGTCAGCTGCGCGTGCTCTTGGACATGCTGCAGCGCGACGAGGCGCGCTTCCCGGGGCGCTTGAACCTGTGGATGCGGCAGGTGGTGCAGGCCGTGGTCGCCGCTCAGCAGAGCGCCGTGGGGCTGCTCCCCCTGCAGCTGCAGGGGGGCGAGAACGAGTGCGGGGTCGTGGTGCCGCCGCTGCCGTTCGGGCCCAACGAGAAGCGGTACTTCAGAGCCGACGGGGGCGCGGAGATGGCGACTGCAGAGCAGCTCGGGGTCGAAGGCGAGACGGAGCCGCAGGGGCTGTGGCTCCACGATCCCAAGGTAGACGACTACCACAGGGCGATTCGCCCCGGTCTGCCTCTGCGCAACAACGACGGCGAGGCCGTGGACGGCGATGCGGCGTGGACAGAGCAGAGGGCCGCGGAGAACAAAGGGTACTGGCGGCGGCCGCTCTCCAGCAGCGCCTCCGGCATCTTCCCGAGGTACCGCGGCGGGGGCACCCTGGCGGAGTCTCCCCCAAGCGACGAGTGGATTCGCGAGATGTGCCGCGACGCGCGCGAGCACGTCATCGGCTGCGGCATCCACGTCTGCAGCCCCTCGTGCTACAAGTACCATTCCGACAAGACGCGCGGCTCGCAGATCTGCCGCCACAACTTCTACAACCCGGTGACATTGTGCACGTGGCCCGAAGAGTGCCGGCTCCGCACGCGCGGGAAGGCTCTGCGCGGCTGCATCGGCATCTTCCGGGAGACGGACAACGGCATGGCCGGGCGCGTCGTCACCTTCCAGCACCCCGGGGAGACCTCCACGAAGTACGCGGCAGTCGTCTCGGCGCGGTGCAACGTGGACGTGCAGGACATGAGACGGGCGTTGCCCCCGCGCCTGCGGATGGAGGCGTCGGAGCTGGAACCGCTGGCGAACGAAGAGGACCGCAAGAGCTACAACCATGGCCTCTACCCTCAGCGCTACGCCGACTTCTCGGTGGGCGCCCGGGAGGATTGGGGGTGGTTTCAGCATCTGAACACCACGTCCGCGGAGAAGTGGACCTCGTCGTAGTCGCCGACTGGCGCGAGATCTTCAGGGAGCTCGCGAACAGCGGCAGCCCCGCCGTGGACTGTGACGACGCTGCGCGCGCCGATCTCCAACGCGACCTGGAGCGGCACGCGCTGGCCACCTTCGTGGACGCCCACAACACGAGCTACTACGTGAATTCGTACACCACGAACGTGAACCCCAGCATGGACGACGTGCTCTGCAAGCTCCTCGACGGCGCGCGCCGCCTGAAGAGCCAGTGGGACGACAGGGGGGCGCAGGCCGCGGGCGGCGCTGGCGACGAGGCCCAGTCGACCGCCGCAGGAAAGCGCAGGGAGGATTTCAAGCGCACGCTGCAGGTGTTGGCCCGCTTCGAGACCTGCTTCCGCAGGGCCTCCTGGAAGAGCGGCAGCGAGATGATCTTCCCCATGCTCTTCGGGCACCTCTCCTTCATGACGCACCGTTGCTGGAAGGTGTTCATGCGGAAATGCATTTACCTCGCCGCGGGGCCAGGCCGACGCCGCGGAAAGCGCCCCCGCCGCCTCGATCACGCACGCAGTCCCCGGCACTGGACAGCAGGTGGCGATGCCGGGGTTGCGCGAGGTGCAGCGCGAGGGCGCGATGGTGTACGTCAGCCCCGACGGCGTGGAGTTCGACACGATCGAGTATGCGCACCAGGCATTCCAGATCGCGAACGCCAGCGGCGGCTCGCTGCGCGAAGTTACGAAGGCGCTGAACAGGATGCGGGAAGGCGAGGCCGAAGAGGTGCCGGAGGCACCGGGGCCGACTGTCGAGGGCCTCGCGCAGGGCAAGTTCAGGGGCGCAGTGCTGAGCCAGCACGACGACTAGCACGACGACTGGATGCACCGCGGAGACCACCTTACTGTCCGAGACATGAGCTTGTACGTCTACAGCATTTGGGTGCACCGCGTGGAACTGCCGCTGCATGCCCTTCCGGCCGGGGAGCTGGATCCCGAGGGCAGCGGGAGTCGCGCCCTGCACGTCGACATCGCCTTCGACTCGTCCTACTCGGCGGCGCTGAACTGGACTCAGAGGCTGGCCGTCGAGCCGCGCATCCCGAAGGCCGACGGCTTCCAGTTCGTGAGCGTGGAGTCGAACGTGGAGACGCACTACCTCATGAAGTCGGCGCTGCTCCGACCAGTGCACCTGCCGGACGCCGACGGGCCCAACGACGCGACGGAGCTGCGCTACCTTCGCGCGTGCGAGCACCTGTGCGCGGCGCCGGAGGGTGAGCCGGAGTGGCCGGCGCAGCAGGCGGGAGAGGGCGTCTCGGGCCCGTTCCAGCGCGGCTGGGAGTCGTTCGCCACCGCCCAGGAGCAACTGGCGAAGGCGGCCCGGGCGAGGTGCCTCAAGAATGACGTAGGGTCTTGGGCGACTCCCAGCATCTGGAACACGGGGGAGGTCGAGTCCGCGCTGCGCGAGAAGCGCAGCGACCGCCGCGAGGACGTGCAGCCTCCGTGCTAGTGCGCCCAGTGCACGGAGCTGGGCAACTGGCTGGACAGCATGCTGACGGCGCAGGAGTGCCTAGCCCTGGAGACAACGAAGACCGCGGCCAACTTCGACGGCATCTCCAAGGCGAAGGCTTTGAAGCCGAAGAGGCCGCAGAAGGACGACGCGCAGGTCGCGGAGTCCCCCGTGTTCCGGGAGGGCGCCGAGGACTCGGGGGCGGGCGCTGCGCAGGTGGAGGCCCAGGGCATCCGCGCTCAGGACGGCTTCGAAGCTGGGCGCCAACGCGGTCCTGGAGCATCGCTTCGACCCCGAGACTCTCGGGCACATCTTGCGCTTCGACACCGCCGAGCGCACGCAGGCCTTCGTGAAGGAGCTCAAGAAGGCCGCCACGATGATGGAGGACTGCGCGCTGCCCGGACCGAACGACGCCGACGCGCCGCGGCGCGCTGCCCGCGCCCTGAGGGAGGACGTCCTCGCTCCGTTCAGGGCCGTGCGCGACCTCGACGCAGACGAGCTGAAGGACCTGGTGGAGACTTAGCGGAAGAGGTTCGCCAAGGGTGGCACGAAGGACGCGGGCGCGCCCGTGGACGACGCCCCCGCGCGGGACGACGTCGGGGCAGCGAGCGCTGGCGCGGTGCCGGCCGAGGCGGCGCAGGCGCGGTGGGAGCCGTCGGAGGAGTTGCAGCGGCCCAGCGACCTCGTCAAGCGCCTCGTCGAAAAGTTCGAGGACGGCGTGGTCAACCCGAGCACGGGGAAGCGGGAACGCCGCCCTCTGAAGCCCGACCAGGCCCTGTTCGTCACGGCGTTCGCGAACGCTTGCAACGTGGTGTGGGGCGAGGAGCAGAAGATCGAGGACGGCAGCGTGGCCAAGCACGCGAAGCGGAAGACGTTCCAGTTCCTGCTTCTGGGCCAGGGCGGCAGCGGGAAGACCGCCATGGTGCAGGAGATCGTGCTGCCGGCCATGGATGCGCTGTTCCCTGTGGAACCGGGCAAGGCGAAGTCGTCCACGCTGATAGTCTGCGCGAAGTGGTCCCAGGCCGCGAACATCTCCACGGACGCTCACAAGGCCGTCAGTTGCCACCGGGCGGGAGTCATAGGAGTGCAGTCCTTCAGGAACAAGGACATACCCGCGGGGGGCAAGCTGAAGGCGCTGCAGGACACGTGGGAGGCGGTCAGGTGCTTGATTCTGGAAGAGGTGAGCATGCTCTCGCCCAGCCTGTACAACATGGTGGCATTCCGGTCCTACCTGGGACGCAAGGCCGAGTTGGGCGCGGAGGAGCGGGAGCACGACCAGGTCGGCGGCGCCTTCGGCCGGATGCCCATCGTGATTCACCTGCGAGACTTCCTGCAGCTGAAGCCGACGGGAGGCAAAGCGTCCCTCATCTTCAGCTTCGAGGAACTCGCGGCGGCGGGCATCAACCTCGCTCCAGAGTGCCAGGCCGTGATGAAGCTCTTCTGCAACACGCCGCTGTGCTTCAGCTCCAGGCGTCCAACCGCTTCAAGGACCCGAGACTGAGGGACCTCATGGCGTTCCTGCGCAAGCCGGGGAAGCAGGTCCCGCTGGCCATCCGGGCCACGTGGAACGCCATGCAGCTGAAACCCGATGATCGTAGACTCCGGGAGGAAAGGTTCCAGAACGGCCACATGATTGGGTCTTACTGGGACACCGTGGCGCGCTGGACGAACATGCGTGCCCAGCTGGACGCGGACGTCCTGAAGAAGCCCCCCTTCCTCGTGCAGGCCGCTGACAGGTCTGCCCCGACGATGAGCAGGAAGGACGCCGCCAAGATGATGAACTGTGCCAACCCGAAGAACACCGGTGGCATGCACGGACTGCTCCCGGTGCACGTGGGCATGCGGATCCGGTTCCGGGTGGCGCTGGACTTCAAAAACGGCCTCGTCACGGATGCCGAGGGGCAGATCGCGCACATCGCCGTGGACCCTCGAGATCGGGACGACGTAGACAAGGCCGAGGGAGACGGGGAGAAGAGGATCTATCTGAAGCACTTGCCGCTGGGGTTCTGGGTGCGCATGGAGAAGTGCACGTGCGCGCCCTTCGTGGACGACCTCAAGCGCCACGACGACAGCCTCGCGGGGGACCACGGGCCCGCTGGTGTTCATCGAGCCTCGTACGTCGGAGCCGTCCACCTTCCGCGCCTCCAAGGTCACCCGAACGGGCTTCCCTTTCTCGCGCGGCAGGGCCATCACCACGGCGGCGCGCCAGGGGCGCGCCATGCGCGAAGGCGGCGGGGCGAGGGAACAGCGCTCTGGGGCAGTTTACGGCCAGACCTTCTGGGCGCGAGCAGTCCGCAGCCAGACCTCGATCCCGTGGACTCTCGCCCTGGGCCGTCGGCTGTCCGGCGCGCTGCTCTCCCGGCCGACGTCGCCCAGGCGCGATCCTGGACTGCGGCCGCCGCGAGGTCGGGAACGGCAAGAAGGAGGGCGACGACTGGTGGCCTGAGCTCTATGTGCTGCTCTCGCGCGCCACGCGCCACGAGGGCCTCCTGCTCATGCGGGCGTCGCGCATCGAGTTCTTCCTGGCAGGGCCGCCGGAGGGCTTGCGAAAGCAGCTGGAGCAGTTTGCGGCGCGCACGAAAGAAGGGAGGCGACGGCCCTCGCCATGGAGCTCGGCTTCACCGAGTTTATCCGCGAGGCCTGACCTGAGGAGCGCCCCGCACGAGCCGCGCCTTCTCTCGACTGTCGAACTACTCGTCTGGCCTCGCGCCGCTTGCGACCCGCGCGCGTCGCTGGGGCCCTCCCGGGGCGACCGGCGCGCGTCGTGGGATCTCCGTGCTGCGCCCTGCCCGGCGCCTCGCTCGCCCGTCGTCGCTCTGCCTGGCGACCAGAGCCTTGCCCGCTGTCAGCCAGCCAGCTAGCTCTCTTTTCTTTGCGCAGCGGACGATCCGCGCGCGTCGCTGGGACCCCTTCAAGGCGACCTGCGCGCGTCGCGGGGACTCCGCGCTGCGCTGTTCCCGCAGCTTTGATGTTTTGGAGTGCGCAGGCAAAGAGGGAGGAAAAGAAGGGACGGAAGCGGGTGCGATGCTCGTGAGGGGCGTGCCGACGTGGGCGTCGCGGCGCGCGGGCGCTGCCGTCGGGGTTCCCGCGGAAGCTGCCTGCGGCGGCCACGCTCATTGTCACGAGTGTTCGGACAGGCATGCCTGAACCATTCGCATTCGTATACATCACACTAGGCGTAGCCATGATCGCATCCACGCGAATATATTCCCACGCAGACTCATTATTCACACTCAGACTCACTCGCGCTCTGACTCACCCGCGTTCAGTCTCTCGTAATTCGGCTTTTCGTATTCCTTTGCGTTGTGTGCCCCGCCACATTCCGGCACACCCCTCATACGGTTCGTGGCCCCATAGGGAGCGGCACCGAATAAGATATCCACAATTGCGGTACTCGCAACTGCATATGGTTGGGTCCTTCGCCAGGCTAATTAAAAAGGATAATCAATTTCTGCTCGCAGTGAGTTGTCAACGCCACTGCTCGCGCAAATGACAATGTTGAATCACCTATTGTTTTCGGAAGGCGTAGCAATAGGGCGAGCACCGGCATTTTTGAATACTGATGATTCGCAACCGTATGTTTTTTTTGTTGTCGTTTTTTTTTTTTTTTTTTTTTTTTTTTGAAAAATCCGGGACGTTCCATTTCGATTCCTATGACACCTGAGGTTCTTTCTAGGATTTCGGCACGCCCGCGTCGACGCGCGCGTGTAAACTTCGTCCCACTTTGTTGCAGGTGGTTTTTGCGGCAGCACGCGCGCAAGGGCGTTCGATCTATTTCGGCATGCGCGCGCGAAGCTCCTTTGGTAGCATGTCACGGACATGTTGAACATTTGTTGGCTTTTGTTTAGAATTCGCATGAGAGCAGGCGCGAACGTTGTTTGAAAATCCGTGTTGCGAAACCGTATATTTTCAATTGTATTCGGGGCACTCGGTTATGAAATCCGTACGACACCTAAGGTTTTTGCTGGATTCCGGAATGCGCGGGCGACGACACGCGCGTGTTATTTTGTTCGTTTTTTGTTTTTTTTGTTTGTTTTTGCCGATGGGTTTTTACATCCTGATTATTGATCAATGAAGGCGCGCGCGTAGTATCATTTGACAGAGATGAGGGGAGGATCGCCTGGGGTGGTATGGTTTCATATATTGGACAGTCGATGTGACAGAATCGTATGTAGAGCGCAATACGAAACAGGTGACCCGTTAAGTCCGAGGGGCGAAAGGGGGTATATTGCTTTATTCGTTGTACAAGAAGAATCTACGGGATGCAAGCTACGTAGTGTAAATTATATGGTACAGTTACTGTGGTGTGATCTATGTAGTTTATGGCACGTGGTGCAACATTTTCGGTAGGAACTAACGTATTCGTGTCTGTGGCGCGAGCTGTGTTGTTATTCTACGTTGTGCTATTTATGTGGTTCCGATCTATGGTTTGTGAGCTATGTGATAAAATCTCGGTGGTGCAATACATGTGGTGCGATATATGTGGTGAACGCTATGTGGTGCGGTCTATAATTGCGCTGTTTGTTTTGCAGTGTGTGAGTTACGTGATCTGGCTATGTGACGCTATGCCATGTCCCGCAATGCCAAGCAATGCAAAGCAGTGACAAGCAGCGCACAGCAGCACAACGCACTGCCAGGCAATGCTCCGCACAGCAATGCACTGCGAGGGAAAGCAGTGCAAAGCAGTGCAAAATAACGTAGAACAGTACGACGCAACGAAATAAAGTAACGCACTTCAGCGTACTCGAATGCAACGTAGAGCACCACAATGCAACGCCACGCGATGCAAGTCTTGCGCCGCACTGCAAAGCAATGCCAAGCAACGCAAGCAATGCCAACCAACGCAAAGCAATAGAACGCAACGCAAGACAATGCGAATCAAAGCACTGCAATACAACGCGATGCAAAGCCGTGCAAATCAGTGCCGAGCAGTGTAAAGCAATACAGGGCAATGCAGTGCAGTGTCCAGCACTGCGTAGCAATGCGAAACATTACACATCAGTGCAAGTCAGTACACTGCTGTGCGATTGCAAGCAGTGCGAATGCAATGCAAAAGATGATGCAAAGCAATGCGGAGCCATGCAAACAAATGCCAAGCAATGCAAAGCGATGCACAGACATGCGAAGCACTGCGACGCAATGCGAACCACCGCAAAGCACTGCAACGCTGGCGGCGCCGAGTCGTTGGGCGGCGACTAGGCGGCGACTCGCCGGCCACATGGCGGCCAGAGCGGTCCGCGGGCCCAGGCGACGTGCTGCGACGGGCAGCGGCGACGGGCAGCGGCCAGGCGGCGACGGCGGCCATATGGCGGCCAGAGCGGCCCGCAAGCCCAGGCGACGGGCTGCGACGGCAGCGACGAGGCGGCGACGGCGAGCACATGGTGGCCAGATCGGCCCGCAGGCCTAGTTCCTCAGACGGCAAGGTAAGACAGCCCAGAGTCCAGGCACTGTTTGCTTTTAGACAATACAGAAATCTTTGAGCAGCAATGGGAATTTTCAATGACACCATTGGCAAGCCCCATGAATCCCCGAAATGCCTTGGGAAGCCTTCGGGGACATGTTCGAAGACCGATGGGCATCTCGTACAACTGGTGTAAACCTTCGAGAGCACATCTGAAACACGTTGGCAAATTCTTCATACCAATGAAGATGTGACGAAACACTCTAGACGACCGTCGAATGCTTTCGAAAACCGTCCAGGCGCTTGTGAGATGATAGCACATAAACAACTGTGGTGCCCTCCGAAGACTTTCGGAAGAAGGTCAAACCGCCATAGAAAACAAAAACAGGTATCCTCCTCCCTCTTCCCTTCCCCTGTCCGCGGCGCGGCCGCAGCCACAGGCTCCCTATCGGCACTCTCTCTTTCTTGCACGTTCCATCTCGCTCTCTCTCTCTCTCACTCTCTCTCTCTCTGTCTCTTCGTCTCTCTCCCTCTCTCTCTCTCTCCACGTGTATATATATGTATATATATGTGTGTGTACGTATCCATATGTCTTCCAAACAGTTCTTGTACTTAGATGTTCTTACTTCTTGGTCATTAGGGTCGCCGTCGCCGCCTCGTCGCCGCCCTTCGTCTGGGCCTGTCAGTCGGTCCGGCGACACCGTGGTCGTCGTCGCCGCCCCGTCGCCGCTGCGTCCCGCCCGTCGTTTGGGCATGTCTGGCGGTCTGGCGGCTTCGTGGTCGCCGTTGCCGCCCCGTCGCCGCCTCGCCGCCGCTCGTGTCTTGGGCTTGCATTGCTTTGCATTGTGTTGCATTGCTTTGAAGTGCAACCGCATTGAAAGTGCATTGCAATCGCAGTGTTTTGGAATGTTTTGTATTGCTTTGCGCAACATCGGTTGCACAATGTAGATTTTGATTATTTTAGAAGGAAATCGGATGTACCTTCCCCCCGAGTTGATCCCCCGCTGGGGATGTTTACATGTGGTTCTACCCCGTCTTCATTCGGAAAGTGAGTTCGTACCTTGCCATCCAGGCCAGATTCGATCCCTCCTCCTCATCCTCGCCGAACAACACTATGCGCATATACTTATTAACCAACAGTCATAAGTTGTCAATCATTTTTTATGTACACGCATATCTATATTTACACATTGCGTAATATGTGTATATACGTTTTGGTGTAGTATGAAAATACAACAACACCAACAACAACAACGGACGAAGTACACGCGCGCGACGTCGCGCGCATGCCCTCATCTCCAAAACAACCACAGTTCTTTTAGGATTTCGACACCCATTGTCCCAAAAACAACGAGAACGCAGTGGTTTTGCAACTTGAGTTGCCACAAAAAGGTATGCGCGCGCTCGTGCGCATTCGTAAGAAAACCTAATTTGGGCTTTCAGCAACGTCATCAATTCCGACCAAGCGGGCCTTTCGCGCGCGCATGTCGAAATCATTCGAACGCATTTGCGCGCGCGCTGGGGGTACGACCCTATCAAATGATTCCATTCGGGGCACTCGCGCCCGTCGGCCGCGCGCCCATGTCGAATTCCTTTCAAAGCCCTCATCCTTTCAAAGCCTTCATCACCGACGAGTGGACACCATCATTGTAACCGGCGTGATCAGCATCGGCGCCGTCATTGGCCTTGTGGTCGTCGTTGTCATCGTCGCCACCAGCATCGCTACTATCATCATCGCGCCCTCACACTGAAGCGCCCGCGTGTCTGCGCGGCCTGCGGGACCTGCTGGGCAGTCCCAAGCGGTCAGCGCCACCGCGGCCGCGTCGGTCGCATCAGACTAGCTGGCAGCTCTGCGCGCGAGAGCCTGCGCGCTAGCGCGGCCGAAGCTAGGCGCCAGCCAGCGCCGACAAGGTATCGCAATCGCCGCCGCATGGGTTTCGCAAAGCGGATTGCGGCTGGGTTGCGTGAGCAATTGAGTTGGCAATTTCAAGTTCGTCGGGGTGAATTGTGCCCTATATATTGCACTACATATGATGCGCCATGTGTGTTGCGCCACGTAGAATGCACCACATAAGCTATTCCACATCTGTTGCACCACGTAGACATATTGTGGCACATATATTGCACCACGTACACCTGTACCACGTAGATCGCACCCCATAGTATGCTAGAACACATTGTTCACGGTCTACGCTGGCTAACATTACACTTACGTGTTGATACGCTATCCCATATCTGTTTCCCTCTCTGTCTCTTACTTCCCCCCTCATGTTTTCTTGTGTTGTTCTCTGCTCTCGATGTGTTTGTCTTATATAGTACTGTCTCTCTCTCTCTCTCTCCCTTTTTTTTTTTTTTTCTCTCTCTCTCTCTCTCTCTCCTTCGATGTATACATTTGTGGTTGTTTTCCTTTATTTCTCTCTCTCTCTCTCTCTTTGTTTTTTTTTTCTCTCTCTCTCTCTCTCTTTCTGTTTACATCGATTTCTCTGGCCCCCTTCCATCTCTCTCCCTCCTCTCTGTCCTCTCTGCCCCGTTCTCTCTCCCTCTCCCCTCTCCGTCTCTCTCCCCTGCCCCCTGCCTTTTATCTCGCCCTCCATTTCCCAGCATTTGCCTCCAGCAGGGATCCTCTCTTTTCTCCCCTCTTCTCTTTTCCCCCTTCTGCTCCCTCCGTCTCCTCTCTCCATCCCTTCTTCCCCGACGGTCTCGCGCGCCAGAGAGACACGCCAGGCGCAGCGTGGTCGCGGCTCGGAGGGCATCGTGCGGAACTGGGACCGCCCGGGGGCTCGTGAAACGGAGGCGCTCCTTCCGCAGGAGGAGAGCAACGGTGTGGGGGAACGAACAATGGCATAAGCATAAAAACTCGGAGGTCCGCGCGGACTTCTCGGATTGGCGCTGGGGCCCCCTGGCGGCGCTTCGGGCGCCGTCCCTGGCGCGCTCCGCGCGCCAGGGAGGGGGTGTCCAGCGCGGATCCAAGAAATCTGCGCGAACCTCTGAGTTTTTATGCTTATGTCATTTTGGGTTCCCCTAAGGTTTGGGGCGGGAGCTTGACCTCCTCGAGACTCTTCCGAGCATCGGCAGTGGGCCCTCGCCGCTTCGGCTGCATCCGCCTCGACACCCTGGTCAGAGAAAGTCTCAGGACGTTCCCGGCGATCGACTGACCAGGGGGAAGAGAACACGATGACACCGTGGCTGCAGAAGGCCGCAAGCAGCTTTCACAGTTCCTCGGGCGGGGCGCCACGATGGGGGGCTGCGCTGGGACACCGGGGCCCAGCATCCCCCCACCGGGCTCTTGGAAGAACGCTGCAGGACCCTCTCAGACAAGCGGCTCCGGGGAAAGAGGACGACCAGAGTGGAGCGAACATGCCCTACCGATGCTGCAATAAGATCGAAGGCGGTCAAGAGGGCCATGATGACTGGGGTGTGGTTGTGCGTGTGTCTTGGCATCGCTCGGACGTTTGCATTTTTCCTTCGGCGAGGGCCATCGAGGAGCATCCTTGATCATGTGGCGAAAAAAAACACGCACGAAACCGAAACAAAAACACAGGGAATGGGCGTCCGAGCGATGGCGAGTTCTTCAAGAGCGATCAGAGGTGGCTCATTATCGCCGCGGCGACCGACTGCCGGAAAGGCGAAGGCCCCAGTGACCTGCACAGTGCGGCACCGGCGACCACTCCACCGCACAACTCTGCAGACTATCGCTCGGTGGCAACGACAAGGCGGGGACAGGCATAAGGGGGCATGCATCGACCCCCAATCGCCCATTGATCGCCGATAGGTGCCCGATTGCCCCACCCCGTCCAGGAAGGTGCGGACTCACTATCGGGGGCCTATCGCCGATCTCTCGGCGATGTATCGCCGAGTCCAGGTCGACGCTTCCCCCCTTATCCCTAACCCCCTAAATATTGCTGCGTAAGATTGACCCTTCGCGCCGGAGCGATCTTGAGCGCGGGCCCACGATTGGGTGTTGCTAGAAGTACCCCTGACCCAAGGTGCCCCCAGCTTTTCGCTCCATTTTGGAGCCCCTGGGGCCCTCTGGGCCTCGTGAGGTGTGCTTCGGAAGCCGCTTGGGCTACCCCGAGAAACCTGGGGGCACCTTGGCCCAGGGACACTTCTATCGGGGGTGGACAGACCCCCCACCATGACACGTCGATTAGTGATTTGTCCGTTTTCGGTTCTCGAGAGGGCGCCGCGGCCGTTATTTTCCAGACCTGCGCTCGCTAGGTTTGGGCCCGAGGTCGTTTTCACTAAACCACGTTTTGCGAAAGGACACGCCAAAAGGCGATGACAATCTTAGGGACGCGCCCTGAAAAACTAAGGGAATACCTAAGATTGGCATCTTGATGAGGCGATGCCCAGCTTAGGGATATCGGATATGTTCCAGGCTGGTAAGCTTGGGTTGCCCCGAGAATCCTGGGGGCACCTTGGCCCAGGGACACCTCCAGCAACACCCGACACGAGGGGTCCCCCCTGCACGGGCGTGCGCGTGTGGACCCTGGCCCCCCCTATGGCCCCCCGGAGGCCGCGCACCAGGGGTCACGCTCTTGCCCAGGGTCGCTCCTTGCGTGCAGGCGAGAGCTCGAGAGAGGGGGGAAAGAAACACACAGACAATTAGTTGGCGATTCCTCAGGAAATATGGGAAAATATGGGAAGTGGGGGGGAAGACAACAACCCAGAAGATCTGGGAAAATATGGGGAATCCTTTTATTTGTGTGTATTTATTTGTGTGTCCCAGGGCCCCTTCATCGAGAGAGGGGGCGAGTCCTCCATCCATGCAATCCGCTCGATACGTTTTTTTCGGGTGCACATCGTGTTCCCTAAACAGTGCTCGCACTTTGGCCTTCTTCCGCTTCTGCTATGGAGATGGGCCCTGCTGGCGCTTTGGCGCCTCCGTGCTAGTCGCCGCCCCGTCGCCGCCTCGTGTTCGTCAGTTGTCTGGGCTTGGCTGGAGGTCTGGCAGCTCCGTGCTCGCCGTCGCCGCCTAGTCGCAGCCCCGTCGCCGCCTAGATCGTACAACATAGGTTGCACCACATGGGTTCTCCTATTCAATACAAAAAAGGTTGTACCACCCTCCCGCCCGGGTGTTAAAGATTCCCCCAGAACCTATGTAAAACACATCGGGTTCTGATCCAATGTCTATCCTACTTGTGAGTTCATGATATCCCAGCCAAGCCAGTATCAGTTCCCCCCGCCATCCTTTTTGCAAAAACCCAATACTATGCGCGCACACTCGTTTATCAAAAATCATAAGTTCTCAAACATCCTTTGCAACAAATGAGACGAGGTGCACACGCGCGCGTCGTCGCGCGCGCATGCCGAAATCTTCGAAACATCTGCGGTTTAGGAATGAATTCGAAATCGCAAAGTCGAGTGTCCAAACACATACACAAACACAGGGTTTGGCAACACGGATTTTCGACACAAGCGTGCGCGCGCGCTCTTGCGTCGTCGTCGTCGTCGCCGTCCTCCCTCGTAGTCGTCGTCGTCGCCGTCGTCGTCCTCTGTCTTTCCTCGTCGTCGTCGTCTTATCGTCGTCGTCGTTTCCGTCGTCGTTGTCGCCGTGGTCGTCCTCCCTCCCTTCGTCGCCGTCGTCGTCGTCGTCGTCTTCCCTCCTCCCTCGTCGTTGTCGTCATCGCCGTCACCGTCCTCCCTCCTTCTTCGTCGTTCGCGTCGTCGTCGTCGCCGTCGCCGTCACCGTCCTCCCTCCTTCTTCGTCGTTCGCGTCGTCGTCGTCCTCCCTCCTCCCTCGTCGTTGTCGTCGTTGCCGCCGTCGTCGTCGTCTCTCCTATCTCGTCGTTGTCGTCTTCGTTGGCGTCGTCGTCGTCGTCTCCGTCGTCGTCGCCGGCGTCGTCGTCGTCGTGGGCGTTGTCATCGTCGTCGTCGTCGGCGTCGTCGTCGTCGTCGTTGTCGTCGTTGTCGTCGTCGTCGTTGTCTTCGTCGTCGAAGTCGTTGGAGACGTCGTCAGTGTCGTCGTCGTCGTCGTCGTCGTCGGTGTCGTCGTCGTCGTCGTTGTCGCTGTCGTCGTCTGCGTCGGTGTCGTTGCCAAGTGCCATTTGGTACCCACCATCACGGTCTTAAGAGGTCTTGGGGCCAAGTTGCGGGTGGGAGGGTGAGATGTTTGCACGAGTAGTGGAGAGGACAGCTTCAAGTTGAGCAAGTGATTGATTGCACGTAGGTTGTACCACATAGATGGCATCGCATAGTTTGAACCACGTCGATGCCACCACACACATAGATTTCACCACAGAGATTGCACCACGTCGATTGCACCACATAAGTGTACAGCATTTGTTGCACTACACAGATTGCACCCCTTAGAGTGCACGCCTATTCGGATCCACCTCCTTCCTTGGACTTAACCGTCCACCTTTTCCGTATTGTTTGTCGTGTATGAATCTGCACACAATTCCACTTGTAGTGTGAATTCATACCATCCAAGGCAGTCCCGTATCGCCCCCACGTCATCTCCCGCCAGAGAAAAAACAATATGCGCGCGCAATCGTTTGTCACAAATCATCAATGTGCATGAATCCCCTGCAAAGATCGGGGACAACTTGCACGCGCGCGCGTCGTCGCGCGCGCGTGCCGAAATCCCTTCAATGTATCAAATGAGGTTTCGAAAGGTTTACAACATCGAGCACACCGAAGACGATGATCAAAACAAGCCCCAATGGTTCTCTTTCGGCGATTTTCCCAACAAAAAATGCACCCGCGCGTTAGCGAATTCCTAAGACAACCGCAGTTTTCTTGTTCAACATGTTCACCACTTGCTACCACACGTGCTTCTCGCGCGCGCATGTTAAAACCATTCGAGCGCCCTTGCGCGCGTGCTGCCGCAAGAACCTTTGCTAAACATGGGACGAAGTGCGCACGCGCGCGTCGTCGAGCGCGCATGCCGGAATCCTGGGAACCCGTCGGGTTCGTAAGGATGTCAAAATCAAGTATACCGAAACTTTGAACACAATAGTTTCGCAATAGGCGCTTTCAAATAGGCCTGCGCCCGCGCTTTACCGAATTATGTTGACAATCGCCGTTTGTTCATCACTTTCATCAAGTACTACCAAGCTTTCCCCGCGCGCGCGTATGTCGAAATCGTTCGAGCGCATTTGCGCGCGCGCTGTCGGAAGAACCCCTTCGCAAAACATGAAGTGAGGGGCGCCCATGCGTGTCATCGCGCGCGCATGCCAAAATCCTTCAAAAATCATGAATGCCGTAGGGATGTCGATAAAAAGGTTTGCACGCGCTCTTGCGTATTCTTGGAAACCATAGGTTGTTCATTCTGTCAATCAAATTCGACCAAACGGACCTCTCGCGCCGCATGTCGAAATCATTCGAACGCCCTTGCGCGCGTGCTGGGGGGCTTCGTCCGTGTCAAGTTATACCATGCTGGCCACTCGCACGCGTCGGCCGCGCGCGCATGTTGAACTCTCTCCAAAACTTCATCACCGACGCGAGGACACCGCCATCGTCATCGGCTTGATCAGCACCGGCGCCTCTGTTGGACCTGCGGTTTTCGTTGTCATCGTCGTTACCATCATCGGTACCATCATCATCTTGACTACCGTTGCCGACGTCGTCATGATACCATGCCCGCCCAAATCACCGGCTCGCACGGAAATGCCAGCTGGGAAGGTCCCAGCGGTCAGCGCCACCGCGGCCGCGTCGGTCATGCCAAACTAGCTGGCCGCTCAGCGCGCGAGCTTGCGCGCGTTAGCGCGGTTGAAGCGATGCGCCAGCCAGCGCCAGGAAATGGAGTTGACATTTGCGCGAGCAAGGGAGTTGACAACCCCAAGGTTTACAAATTTAAATGTCCTGTCTAAAAGAGTCAGGGTGAGGGGGCCGAACGATCATTCATTGTCCTTGGATGCGTGGCTGAAGTGGGGACCCGTCTTGAGGATTCTGCTTGTTGCGTTGTTGCGCTATTGTTGCGTGTTGTCTTCGTCCCACCCGCGACCCACCCACGACCCACCCGCGACCCACCCGCGACCCACCCCGCGAACCACCCCGCGACTCGCCCCGCGACGCACCCGCGACCCAACCCGCGAACAACCCGCGACCCACCCCGTGACCCACCCGCGACCCACCCGCGACCCAACAGCGACCCACCCCGCGACCCGCCCGCGACCCACCCCACGACCCATCCGCGACCCACCCGCGACCCACTCGCGACCCACCCCGCAACCCGCCCGCGACCCACCCCGCAACCCACCCGCGACCCACCCGCGACCCACATGCGACCCACCCGCGATCCATATGCGACCCACCCGCGACCTACCCACATTGGTTTAATGAAACATTAGGCGCTTGCGGCGGGCTCGTTGTTAGAGTGAGGGGGCCGGGCGGCCATTCATTGCCCTTGGGTGCGTGGCTGAAGTGGGGATCCAGGGTGAAGATGTTGTGTGCTGCGTTGTTGTTGTTGCTGTTGGTGTTGTTGCTGTTGCTGTTGCTGTTGCTGTTGCTGGTGCTGTTGCTGTTGCTGTTGCTGTTGCTGTTGCTGTTGCTGTTGCTGTTGTTGCTGTTGCTGTTGCTGTTGCTGTTGCTGTTGCTGTTGCTGTTGTTGTTGTCGTTGTTATGTTTGTTGTTGGTGGTGTTGGTGTTTGTGTTGTTGTTGCGGTTGTTGTTGGTGTTGATGTTGGTTTGCTGTTGTTTTAGTTGTTGATGTTGTTGATTTTGCTGTTGTTGCTTCTGTTGAACTTCACGATTTAAAAATATGGATTGTCGATCCTTCCTCTGGTGCACATGGTATTTTACAATTGAAATACCCCTCCCAGCGCTCGCACCCTTGTTTTATCAACGAAGATGTTCCTCCTCAAATTGTGCTCCTGGCGTCCGGTTTACAACAACAACGGTTTCCGTTTGATATTTCCTTGAAATTGATTCGGGTCACCCGTTCCTGCTTAAGATTTCTTTGCGATTTGTCACGTTCCCGCCTGAGACTTCCTCGCAAGTTACTCAGGCGCCGCGCTCTTGCCATTCAGGAATCGGGTTGTTGTTGTTGTTGTTGATGTTGTTGTTGTTGTTGTTGTTGTTGTTGTTGTTGTTGTTGTTGTTGTTGTTGGTGTTGTTGTTGTTGTTGTTGTTGTTGTTGTTGTTGTTGTTGTTGTTTGTGTGTGTGTGTTGTTGTTGTTGTTGTTGTTGTTGTTGTTATTGTTGTTGTGGTTGTTGTTGTTGTTGTTGTTGTTGTCGATGTTGTTGTTGTTGTTGTTGTTGTCGATGTTGTTGTTGTTGTTGTTGTTGTTGTTGTCTTCGTCCCACCCGTGACCTACCCGCGACTCACCGCGCGACCCACCCCGCGACCCACCCCGCGACCCACCCACCGACCCACCCCGCGACCGACCCCGCGACCCACCCGCGACCCACCCCGCGTCCCACCCGCCCACCCGCGACCCACCCGCCCACCACCCTGCGACCCATCCGCGACTCACCCACGACCCATTTGCGACCCATCCGCGACTCACCCCGCGACCCACCCGCGACCCTCTCGCGACCCACCCGCGACCCAGCAGCGACCCACCCGCGACCCACCCGCGACCCAGCCGCGACCCATCCGCGACTCACCCGCGACCAACCCGCGACCTACCCTCATTGGTTTAATTCACAAATCGGCGCCTGCGGCGGGTTCGTTGTATACTTTGTGCATCTCTGGCGCTTGCGGCGGGCTTCTCCAGAGTCCCGCAGTCTGCCGACGTCCCAGCCGCCCCCTCACTCTTATCCGCTTGTGCGGGGTGCGAAGTATCAGGATCTACCCCTTCCCCCGGAAATGACCGCCCCCCTCTTCGCATTACAATTGATATATGTTTCTGCCCAATCGCATATCCGCAATATGAATTCCTTTCTTCCCAGCCAAGTGGTCCTCTTCTCCTCTGGAACAAAATTGTATGCGCGCGCTCGCCCGTCAAAAACCATGAGATTCCAACACCCCCCTGCAAACCAAAGGTCTGAGTGCACACGCGTGCATCGTCGCTCGCACATGCCAAAATCCGTCAAAACCCACAGGCGCCGTAATGATTTCACAAAGAGTTTGTTCTACCGCTGCAGGTGGAACACCGGAGGGGGTCACTGAGGGTTCGACCCCCCCCACACCAGTTCATCATGAAATGGGGGGGTCACTACCTGTTCGACCCCTCCCCCTCGCCGCCAGCAAACGATTCCCGCTCCTCGGTACAGTGGGACAGTGGTGGGGACATTGGGACTGGTGGGGACGGTGGTGGTGGGGACGGTGGTGGTGGGGACATTGGTGTGGGGACAGCGGGACAGTGGTGGGAACACGGCGGACAGTGGGACAGTGGTGGGGACGGTGGTGGTGGGGACAGCGGTGAGGGCGGTGGCGAGGACGGTGGTGGGGACACGGGAGTCGTTTAATGGGTGCGAGAAGGGAGAGTGGTGAGGACAGTGTGGACAGTGGACTGGTGGGAACAGTCGGGACAATGGGGAGAGTGGGAGCGTGGTGGGGACAGTAGTGGGGACAGTGAGACATTGGTGGGGGCACTGGTGGGGGCACTGGCGGGGACTGGTGGGAACAGTGGGGACATTGGGACAGTGGTGGGGGCAGTTCGAACAGTTGGACAGTGGTGGGGACTCTGGTGGTGGGGCAGCGGTGTGGGGACAGTGGGACAGTGGTGGGGACATTGGGGACAGTGGGACAATGCGGGGGTCGGCGGTGGTGGGGACAGTGGTGAGGGCGGTGATGAGGACGGTGGTGGGACAATTGGACAGTGGTACAGTGGGGACAGTGGTGGGCACAGTGGGGACCGTGGGACAGTGGCTTGCGAAGCCCCTCCGTTCCGCAGTCCGGGCTCCTCGTGGCAGCACGAGGAGGGTCTTCTGCAAAGGGGCCTTGGCCCCGTCGCGTCCCGATTACTTCGAGGTTCCAGGATCGACGATCTCTCCAGAGTTCTCGTGCCCCTCTGGGCCTCCTCGTCGCCGTGCTGGGTAGCGCCCCAGGACGGGTCCCCCGGGGGGGGCCTGCCGACAGCCAGGCCCGCCCCCCCCCCTCGCGTCGTGCGGAGAGGCACGACGGAACGCGTTTGGCCATCCCCTGCCTCTGGGGGCCCTCGCCGGGCCCCAGGGGCCGTCGGACAGCAGCTCGGGGGACGAGAGGCCGCTCGCGGGGCGAGGGGTCAGGAGCTGCCCAGGGGGCCCACGCGGCACGCCACAGGCAAAAACGCAGCGAAGAGGGAGGGGAGGAGGGAGGAGGGCAGCCGACAGGGCCACCGTGCTCGCCTGCAGGCGGAGGCTCAGGAGGCCTCCTCTGGCCCGCCGAGAAGCTCTCTGAGCTTTTTTCCCCGAAGCCACGGTCAGGGAAGCCCCCCCCCCGAGGGTAGCTCCAGCACCTCCACAGGCCCCCACGAGTCGTCCGGGGGGCGATCACGAGAAGCTGGCGCCGCCTGTGTGGCGGCGCCCCTGGGGCGCCCCGCGCTGGCTTACTCGGGGGGGGGCTCTGGAGGCCGCAGCCTCGATGCCTGGGGGGGGGAGGGGGGCTGTCTGTGCGCAGCCTCGAAGCCTCCCGTGAGGGCCCGCCCCGTCCCGCTTCCCATCCTCGGCGCGCCGCCGTGCTCGTCGTCCGCCGCGCCGCGGCTGACCTGCACCTCGCGCGTCGGGCGGGCCAGGCGCGCGCCCGGCGCGCGAGGTGCAGGTGGAGCCTTGGGGAAGAGGCGGAGGACGCCGCGGAGGCACCTCGAGCGACGCGCGCAACCGAAGCGGACGTGAGGGGCAACGGTACAGGGGGGAGGATTGGCTCAAGGACTCCGCGACATGTCACCGTGATAGATCGGCGACGGGCGTTCGTCACCAGGCCCTTGTCGGCGATGAGTGGTGATCGTTTTTTATTCATTGTTTTGCCGATCGGCGCGGGCCCCCAAATCCCTCCTCCCCCCCTGGAGTAGATCTCGGCTGCTCTTCTGGCGCCTGTCTCGAGCGGGTGGAGCCTCACCCAGAGGCAGCACGGCGCCACGCAGTCGCACTCAGCAGAGGCCTGGAGCCAGACCCCCCCCCTCCCCACCCCCATGTTCCGCCCAGTGTCGCAACGCCGAACAAGAGAACACGCTCACGCGGGCCTTTGGGGAGGCCGAGGCGTCCCCTCCCACGAGCCGACCCCCCGCCGATGATTCAGGAGGGAAGAAAAACACACAGTCTGTCCGTCGGGCCCCCCTGCGGGGAGCTTCTGGGCCCCGCCGCAGAGGGCCTTCCTCGAGCCTCGGGGCCGTCAGAAGACATCGTTCGGGGTGGAAGGCGCGTCTTGGGGGAAGCCGCCGGGGGTCCAAGAGCCCTCTCCTCCAGGGCTTGCTTCCCTCCTGGCAGGCCTCACCCCTTCCCCCGCTCTGTGGCGGCTCTGTGGTCCGAGGCTTTGCCAGGGTGTTCTGTTCCTCGAAGACCACCCGCGACCGAGTCCGAGCTTGCTGCAGCATGGCGGCGCGCGCAGCGGTGTGGCTGGCCAGCCTCGGCTGCGCGGTGCAGGTGAAGGCCGGGACCCAGGTGGACGGAAGCGGCACGACGAATCCGTCCAAGTTCTTTTGGCAGCTCATGGAGACGATGGAGGCGCGCGCCAAGGAGGACATCCGCCTGACATACCGTGCCGTCGGCAGCAGCAACGGCCAGAGGGAGTTCAGCTCGGCTTCCGAATCCGCGGCGGACAGCGGCGACTACTCGTCCTCCGTCAATGACTTCGGCGCAGGTGTCAGGGGCAACGTTGGGGGGGGAATAGGCTCAGGGGGGAACGCATCGACCCCCAATCGCCCAATCATTCGCCGACAGGGGGCTGATAGCCCACCCCTCCCAGGAACGTGCGGACTCGCTGTCGGGGGCCCATCGGCGATGTATCGCCCAGTCAAGCTCGATGTCCCTCCCCCCCGGGACCAGTCCCCCCCGAACGTTGCCCCGCAAGGTGACATCCCGATGACGCAGGAACGCTACGACGGAATGCTCGACTCCGGCAGGGAGATGCTCCACGTGCCATTCTGCTTGGGGGCCATCGGCGTATTCCACAACGTCCCCGCAGCCGAAGTCGGCAACGACGGCCTCAAGCTGTCACCGTGCGTGCTCGCCAAGATCTTCGACGGCGCGATCACGACCTGGGACCACGCTGACATTGCTGTGGACAACCCCAACCTGCAGGTGCCCGCGGGCAAGCAGATCAAGGTCTGCCATCGCTCAGATGGCTCCAGCAGCACCACCGGCTTCACCGGCTATCTGGAGAACAAGTGCTTGTCAGATTGGCCCAGGGGGTCCGGCAGCACGATCACGTGGAGCACGTCGAGCAACTTCCAGGACAACGAGGGCTCGCCAGGCGTGACCGCTTGCATTGAGGACGCCTACGGGGAATCACCGCCGCCCCCATGCACTCAGGGGCAACGTTAAGGGGGGCTAGGCTCACGGGGGACACACCGACCCTCAATCGCATATTGATCGGCGATAGGGGTCTGATGGCCCACCCCGCCTAGGGGTCCCCGCACCACTGTCCCCACCACCACCGTTCCCACCACTGTCCCAACATCCCCACCATTCTCCAACTGTCCCGAGGAGCGGGCATCGTTTGCCGGCGGAGAGGGGGGGGAGTTCGAATTGGTAGTGACCCCCCCCGGTTTTCGAGTGGGGGGGGCTTCGAACCGGTAGTGACCCCCCGCGGTTTTCGAGGGAGGGGGGGTAGGGGGGTTCGGACCAGTAGTGACCCACCCCCCCTTTTCATGATGGACTGGGGGGGGGGTCGAACCGGTAGTGACCCCCGAGTTTCGAGGGGGGGGGATGGGTTAGGAACTCCCAGTGACCCCCCCCAGTTTTCCGCCAGTAGCGGTAGAACACGCTCTTTCCGTGATAACAAACAGGGTGCGAGCCCCGGGAAGGGCTCGTCAATTGAAAAATCACGATGTGCCCCAGATGAGGGGGTCAACAATATTGATTCTTCAGCAATGAAAGTTCAACAACAACCACAACAAACAGCCAAAGATCCCAGGAGCAACCGTCCGAAGGGAACCGTCCGAAGGAAAACCCCGCATTATGTGTGGAAGCTGTTTTGCTTATATTGTTGTTGCCTATATGTCGGTTTGTTTCTAACGGTTTTCCGAAAGTATATCCCGCCAGTTCTTCAGACTTGTTGTTTGTTGTTGGTTTGTCCTCGTGATGCTGTTGTCCAGCGCCCTCCTCCTCCTCCTTCTCCTCCTCCTCCTCCTCCGCCTCCTCCCCCCCCCTCCTCCTCACTCCTCCATTTTCTGTGGAAGCTGTGGTTTGCTGTTGTTTTTGCTGTTCCAATGGTTTTCCCAAAGTTTCGGCCGCCAGCACTTCAGTTTCTGCATGTGTTTGTTAGTTGTTTCCTCTTGTGTTGTGTTGCTTTCCAGCGCCATCATCATCCTCCCCATCCCCATCCTCCTCCTCCTTCTCCTCCTCCTTCTCCTCCTCCTCCTCCTCCTCCTCCTCATCCCCCTCCTCCTCCTCATCATCAATCTCCTCCTCCTCACTCCTCACTCCTCCTCCGCCGCATTCGAGGAGGAGGAGGAAGACGGAGTAGAGAAGAGGAGGAAGTAGGAGTGGAACCAGGTTGGAAAAGCAGAAAGGACTGTACGAGCTGTATACATGTGTATGGAATTGTGAACGCGCGTCCCCGACCTCATCCAGTGTGGAATTCTTTCGGCACGCCCACCGTTAGGCTTGTGCGCGCATACACATACATTTATATATGTGCAGGCATACATACATCGACGTGTTGAATGGTATGGGCGAAGCAAAAATCAGTGAAAATCGTATGTGCTGAATAATTTGGAGTTTGGGTCTCTCGGGGGTAGCTGTTTCCGGGTTATGTGGCTACTTGGAGGCGTCTAGGAGCAGTTCGGGAGCCTCTTCTGGGGGCATGTTGGAGGCAAAATTGAGCCAACGTAGACCGTACGGCGCCATATCGGATGCAATCTCCACCGATGTGTCACATTCAGTCCAAGTTTTCAGGTTGTTCAATGGCTTTGCGCATGGGTCGTAAACTAGCGATGCCCCGCTGGACCCCGAAAGAGACGTCTCGTACGGCGCTCTTGGGTGCTCTTGGGACCGTCCTGGAGCCCTTCCTGGCCATCTCGGGACTTGTCTTGGGCGGTCTGCAGGCCACCTTAAGGCTTCAGGAGCCCATCGTGAGCGAAAATGCGATGAAGCAAAACGCATAGTCATTATAATGTTAGCCAGCGTGGACCCGAAACAGTGTGTTCTAGCATACCCTGCGATGTGACATGTGCAAGGCAGCTTACGCAGTGCAACATATGTAGTGCAATACATGCAGTGCCAATCAATGTGGGATAATATCCGCAATGCAATCGATGCTGTGCAAGCTTAAGTCGCACCACATTGGTTGCACCTTGCTATGATATGCTATGCTATGTCCTTCTGTGCTCTGCCAAGCTAAGCTATGGTGTGCTATGCTGCGGTAAGTTTTGCTATGCTGTGCTGTGCTACGCCATGCTTTGCGAGTGGACGAGTGAGAGTGGGCGAGTGCAAGTGACGGCGACGGACGGCGGCGATGGGCGGCGACGAGTTGGCCGGACCGGCACCAGAGCCCAGTTACTTTAGACAACAGGTAAGAACCCTTGCACTGTTTGAGGAATAAAAACGCACGCAAGGGTTTGAAGACATTCGACGCCGTATTGAGACCCTTTGAGGCCCGTGTTGAGCCATATGGGGGCAGACTGTGTCATCTTGGAGGAGGACCTCATGGGCTGTCTAAGGCCATAATGGAGCCATACTGGGCCCTCTTTGGCGCTTCTGTGGGGGCCCCGTTGGAACGCTTTGGGGCCCTGCTGGCGGTCTCGGGTATGGTAGTCCCCCTTCGAGTCCTCCTCTCTCGGGGCCCCTCTTGAGGCCTTTGGGGCCCTTCTGGGAGGATCGGGAGCCAATCGTGGACGAAGCTTGGGCTCTGCTGGACCACCGCGGGCGCTCTCGAGTTCTGACGGTGTTGACCTCTGGGGCCGACCCCACTGGCCCCACGGCGGCCCAGGAGACCCCGCGGAGGTCCCCGGGGCGGGCCCCCTTGGGGCCGTCTTGGGACATGCTGGAGGTCTGCACTCTTGGAGACACGCTCCCCAGGCCTCAGGAAAAAGTCGCGAGGGGCGATCCGCGGGAGCGCCCAGGAGCGCCCAGGAGGCCCGTGTAAACTGGGGGCCTCGGGGCCTTCATGAGCATGCACGGGATTCAGCACGGAGGGCTCAGATTGAGGACTCGAACCCAGACATGCTCGCGTCGTGACAAAACGCGACGGCGGGTTTTTGGTAGTCCTCGGCCTAAGAGGGCCATCGCCAGGCTCAGGGATCGTTGAAACAACGGCCCGTGCAAAGCCGGCCCTGGGGAAAGGGTGAGAACTTCAGGGGACCCTGTATCGAAAAGAAAGAGATGTCGCACGTCTGGGACGGGACTTGAGGACACCAGTGCCTTTGCACGGTGGCGGATCTCTGACAACGAATATTCCATCGGCTACCTCGATGCTGGCCACGGGCACAATCGCAATTTCCCAGAGGCGATGCTGAAGAACGAGGCGGACAATTGGCTCACCTCAGCGGAGGCCATCGATTACGAGGACAACAATGGGGAAAATGGAGTCGCTGCCGCCGCCGCAGCGTTGTCGAGCCCGCCAGACGCCGATGCGAGCTGGGCGGCCATCGACCTTTATGCGAGGGATGGAGACATGACCTGGCCCATTGTGCTCATCTCGTACATCTACCTTCAGAAGAACATGAGCACCATGGACAGTCAGAAGGTCCAACTCCTCACAGCGTTCGTGGACATGGTCCTGACCGAGGACGAGGGCCAGGCGTTGCTGCCGGACTACTCGTTCAATGCGGTTCCGCAGGCCTGGGCGAACAGGTGGTTCAGCACAGTCAAAGCCATGATCATTTTACCCTCGACGCCTGGGACGGAGTACAACATGGAGGGAGACACCACGGTGCAGTGGGCGGGTATGAGCGACACCTACATCAGCAAGAAGCGTAGCTCGTACTCGCTGTGGAAGCTCAGCGAGATCGACATTGCCATGACGGCTATGGAGGCACGTGTGGCAGCACTGGAGACGACGCTCAACGATTACGGCATCGTGGCGCTCCACGGAAGCGGCACCACCAACCCGAAGAATTGGTTCGCCAAGGCCATGAAGTTGCTCGAGACGAGGGCGCGCGCGCCCCTCCACCTCACCTACCGCGCGGTCGGCAGCAGCACAGGCCAGGCGGAGTTCGTCGGCAACGCCGACAATGGTTACCAGAGCTACAACCACTTTAGCGCAGGTGACATCCCGATGAGTGAGGACAACTATCAGAAGCTCACGGCGGGCAAGGAGATGGTCCACTTGCCATTTGCGCTGGGAGCCATCGGCATTTTCCACAACGTCCCAGCGAGCGTTCGCGGCAACACCGACATCCAGCTCACCGCATGCCTCCTGGCCAGAGTTTTTAACGGTGACATCACCACTTGGGACCATCCAGATATCAAGGCGTTGAATTCAAACCTGGACCCGCCAGCGAACCAAAAGATCATGGTCGGCCACCGCACGCTTGGGTCCAGCAGCACGGGCGGCATCACTGGCTACCTCGACAAGAGTTGTCAAGCGTCTTGGCCGCGCGGTCAGGGATCAACCATCTCTTGGCCAGACACGGCGTCGGGGCACGACAACTTCTTTGCTGTTCAGGGCTCCCAGGGCATGCAGACTCACATCGATGGCACAGAATACTCGATCGGCTACCTTGACGCCGGACACGGGCACGACCTCAACTTTGCGGAGATCGCCCTGCAGAATGCGGATGGGTATACTCGCACATCCAAGGAGTCCCTTGCGGCAGACCCGAACGGCGTGGCCGCAGCAGGCAGCAAGGGCGTCTCAGAAGGCAGCTTTCCTGCAGACGCCAGCGCCGACTGGAGCGCGGCGAACATCCTCAACATGGACGGCTCAACGACGTGGCCTATCACTCTTGTCAGCTACCTGTACGTCAAGAAGGATCAGCAGAGCACGAATCCGAAGACCGCGGCGGCCTTGAAGGCTTTCATCGAGTTCATCCTGGACGACCACGATGGCCTCCTCGAGGAGTTCGGCTTCACGGCGCCGGACTCCGCGCTGAAGACCTTGGCCGCGACTGGGGCTGGTACCATCGTGTGGCCGGCAGGCATGGAGGAGTTTGTGTTCGAGGAGTCGACGGACACGTACGGCGGCATGGGCACCAACGTCATCAGCGCGAAGCGCACCTCCTACGACCTGTACGAGGGAGGTGTGCTCGAGGATTCGCTGGCCGAGCTGCAGGCGGAGATGGCCAGCGGCAGCCACTCGAGCAGCGCGGCGGCAGCCACCGAGGACAGCGACGGCGACCCTCTGCCCCTGGCTCTGTCCGTCCTCGCGCTCGTCCTCTCGCTCTGCTCGGGCCTTCCGGGCTGCCTCGCCCTCAAGCGCGCCTCGGGCCGCGGCCCCGAGGCGCGCGCCTTCGCCGCCGCCGCTCCGCCGGACGTGGTGGGCTCCCCGGCGAACCACGAGTGAGCGGGGGCCGCGGGCGAGTGACAGGACCGCGGCGCACGCGGTCCTGTCGCTGGGGCGGTGCCCTCGGTCGTCTGCGCGCCTCCTCGACCTGGCGCCGGGGCCGGGCGCGGCGGGGGGAGCAGAGGCGCGCCGGAGTCCCCGCAGGAGGGGCGCGGTGGCACGTCGCGCCAGGTTTTGATGTACGCTGCACGCGTTGGAGACGCGGCAGACGATGCGCGTTGGTCGGGCATGCGGGCCCCCTCCTCCTGCGTCGGCTTCCTCACCCATCCTACGCAAACAAAATCGGCAACGCACACACACACAGACACACACACACACACCTCCATCCATCTTCCGCTGCCCGACGCATGCCGGCCGTGTGGGATTCGCGCATCCGCATCAGGCAGCTGAGGTCGTCATGGCACGCGTGGCGTCCTCGGCTTGCTTCCAATTTTTGGTATGCAAAGCAATGGCTTGCAGGCCGCGACCTTTGAGGTGTCGCCAGCTATCAAGTCATCCAATCGCTTCGCGCATGCCGCCGGCCCATAATGCATCATCGCTGGCACTTTCCTACGTGCTTGCGGGGGGTGAGGAGGTAGTGAGTTGTGGCAGGCTTCCTGAGCTGTCGCGTGAACCTCGCTCGGGGGAGAAACGGAGGCAGCGCATGGTTGCTAGGCAACGAGACAGCGAGAACATCAGAATCATTGGAAAACCGTTGGCTTGAAAGATTCGGCCTCTTGGGAGTCATCGGGGAAGCTCTTGAGGGCTACCCTGGGCCGCCTTGGGAGGGCTATCTCGGGGCAGGTTGGGCCTGCGTTCGGAGCGATTATGAGGCCTCCCACCCACTGATCCCCACTCTTTGGGCGCTCCTGGGGCACTCTTTGGGGTCCTCGGAGCCTTCCTGGAGCCCTTCAGGGCTCCGCGTGGAGCCATCGTGGGCGATCTCGGAGCCATCTTGAGACCTCCGAAGTGCACTGGAAGCGAACAGGCGAGGAAGCCAAAATCGTCGACAAAAGCGCACGCATGTTTGAGAGATGTTTGTATACTGTGGGCCGTCGCGGGTCCTCGTTGAGCTGTCTTGGACCATCTTGGGCCACATTGGGACTGTCTCGGGGCCTCTTAAGCTGTTTCGGTACCTTTGGGGGGCCTGCCGCCCATTGATTCCCCTCCTGGGCTCCTCTGGGGCCTTCTTGGAGCCCCCTTGGCGCGATCGCGGAGCTTTCTTCGAGGGAGAAGAACTAGTGACTGATGCCAGTGTACTTGTCCTCCAGGCACCACCAGGGCCCGGCCCGTGCCCGCGAACTGGTACCTGCAGATGCTCTGCACCCCCTGCCAGCGAGCCTGGCACGCCTTTGGCCCGCTCGGCCGGCGAGCTCCCGTCCTCTATACCCCTTGTGCGGGCCGCGCCGTGCGGCGGCATGGGCTGCCCAAAGCCCGCGCGAGCTTGCGGCGGGTTCTCTTTCCCTAGCCGCAGTCGGCACTTCCTGCAGGCCTGCGCGCGAGACCGCCGGGGGTCTGCCCGGCGGGGCCTCGAGCGAGTGAGGCGAGCCCGGCCGCCCTCGCCGCGAGGGAAGGCTCTTGCCAAGCGGGCGCGGTGGGGCCGGCTGAATGCTCGAGCGCCCTGGGATTTCCCTGGCGGGGTTCCCGCGAGAGGCGGCAGAGGCTCCTCCCGGCGATCCCCCAGAGCATAGGCATGAAAAATCATCAAGGACAACAGCAACAAGCGCAAAAACCTACAGTAGTGGTGGGAACAGTGGGACAGCTCAGTGGGACAGCTCAGTGAGACAGCTGAGGAGACATTGGGGACAGTGGGACAGCGGTGGGGACATTGGGGACAGTGGGACAGTGTTGGGGACAGTGGGGACAGTGGGGAGAGAGGGACTGTGGTGGGCACAGTGGTGGGGACAGCTGGGACAGTGCGACAGTGTTGGAGGCACTGCATGGTTGGGTCAGTGGGGAGTGGCGAGGACGGTGGTGGGGGCACGGGAGTCGTTTGCCTGTGGCGAGTGGGGGGTGGAGTTCGAACGGGTAGAGACACCCCCCGTTTTCTGGAGGGGGGGGGGTTCGAGTCGGTAGTGATCCCGCCCGGTTTTCCGAAAGGGGGGGGGGGGATTGCCGGGGGAAGCGGGAGGGGGGCGGGGAGGGGGGCTCGAGCAGGGGAGAGGGGGGTTCTCGGAGGGGGGGGGATCCCCGGGCTGCTTTGGAGGAGAGGGGGGGGAAGTTTTCCACAAGAAAGCGGCGGTGGATCACGCTCTCTCTGATCTCAAAACCGATTGTTTGAAATCACGCGGCTCCGCAATAATACTGTTCAAAACCAGTTTGCGCTCGCGCTCTTGCGAATTTTCCGGTAAACCATATTTTTTAACAACATATTCCATACTTAATATGCTACTCTCTGTGCCTCACGCGCGCGCATGTCGAAATCGTTCGAAAGCCCTCGATCGCGTGTTGCCGCAAGGATCCCTTACAACAAATTGGACGAAGGGCGCACGCGCGTGTCGCCACGCGCGCATGCCGGAATCCTTCAAACACCCCCGCATCCGTAAAATATTTGAAAATCGAGTGCCCCTTACACACAAACACATGTCTGCGCATCACTGCATTCGAAGAAAGCTGTGCCCGCGTTCTTGCGAATCCTCAAGGAAACCATACAGGTGTCACCATGTTTGATCAAACTTCGGCTAGGCAGGCCTTGTCGCGCCGCATGTCGACATCAGTCGAACGCCCTTGCGCGCGTGTTGTGGGGCACGAACTGTGTCAACAAATGCCATGCTGGCCACTCGCGCGTCGGACGCGCGCGCACGTCGATCTCCTTCCAAAAGCTTCATCGCCGACGCGAGGACGCCGTCATCGTCGTCGGCGTGATCAGCATAGGCGCCGTTACAGGCCGTGCCGTCGCCGTTGTCATCATCGCCACCAGAATCGCTACTATCATCCTCATCATGTTTACCGTTGTCGGCGCTGCCATGATACCGCGCCCGCCCAAATGGCCGATTCGCACTGAAGTGTTCCGTGGGAAGTGCCCAGGGGTCAGCGCCACCGTGGCCGCGTCGCCCCGGCCAAGCTGGCTGGCCGCTGCGAGCGCAAGCATGCGCGGGCTAGCTCGGCCGCAGAGATGCAGCAGCCACCACCAAGCAGTCATCGCAATCGCCGCCGCATGCGTTTTGTAGAACAACTTGTGGGTGGCTGGGTGGGATGATTGCGCGAGCAGTCGAGCTGACAACTGCGAGCTCCACATTTCTGGGAAAATAAGGTCCACCCCCCACCACCACCCCGGGATTACCAGTCCCCTCTGAGATATTGCAATGTACACATGATTCAGCCTCCGTGTTCACTTTCCAGACGACTTCATACAATCCCAGCTATTCCTGGTATCAGGCCCCCCTTTCACCCCTGTCAGATGATATTATGCGGTGCACATGCGTTGATTCAAGATGAATTGAGCGCACGAATCTTTATGCAATAATGCCGTGCTGGCCACATGAGCGCGCAAAACGGAATCCTTCCAACATTTGTTTGTTGCCGTTGCGATATCAGTGTAAAGACGGTTAAACACCCAATGGTTGTTCCGCATAAAAGTTTCAACATTTCATCCCGCGCGCTCCTGCGGATTCGTAGGAAACCAATGTTTGTTTCTTCTATTGTCCTGTCCAAGGAGGCCGCCGCGCGCGCGCGCATGTCGAACTTATTGCAATGCCCTCGCGCGCTTGTCAGCGGCATGATTCCTGTCAAATAAAACCATGCGGGGCACCGTCATCGTCATCATTGCCGTCGGAAGCGGCGTGATCGTCGTTTGTCGACGCCGTCGCCCGCGCTGTTTCCCACAAGATGGGCTCAGCCCGCGCGACGGGCGTCCGCGCCCCATGTCGGAGGAGTTTCCACGCTGCAACTGTACTCGCGACCTTATGAGTTCTGCCAACCATCTCATCGTCGTTTGTCGACGCTGTCGTCCACGCTGTCTACCGCATGATGGATTTTGCCCGCGCCCCGAAGGTCCGCGTGCCAAGAAGTTCGGGGAAATTTGCGGACGAGTTCCGCGCTGCAACTGCAGTCGCGATTTTATGGGTTTTGCCACCAAGACGCGGGTGGGCGGGTGGGATGTTTGCACGAGCGTGGGAGGTGGTCACGCACGGTGCAACGTGGCCAATTGCACCTCGTAGATTGCACCACACCTATGGCACTATGTCTATTGCGCCACGTAGATTGCACCACGTCGGTTCCTTTCTGTTAACAAGGATTAGATTCACCCCCCCCCCACCACCTGGGAATCTCACTCCCCCTTCGGGTATTGCAATTAACTGATCCCGCCTCTTGGCCCATTTTCCATAAGAGCCCATACCGTCCCAGCTAGTTTTGGTATCCCCCCCCCCGCATCCCTGTCAGATGGTACCATGTGGTGCGCATGTGCTGATCTAGGATGAGCCGAGGACCCGAACCGTTTTGGCATGGAATTATGAGGGCCACATGCGTGCGCGCGCAAGACGGAATCATTGCACAACCGTTCCCGTTGCGATTTCAACGACAACCATAACCCATTGGATTTCCAACACAATGGTTTCAACATGTTACCCCGCGTTTTTGGGAACCTCGTTTTTTGTTGTTTTGTTGTCCAGCCTCCCTGGCCAACGGAGGCTTTCGCGCGCGCATGTCGAACTTATTGCAATGCCCTCGCGCGCTTGTCAGGGGCATGGTTCCTGTGACATAAAAAACACGCAGGGCACCGCCATCGTCATCATTTCCGTCTGAAGCGGCGTGATCATTATCATCGTCGTTTGTCGACGCCGTCGTCCGCGCTGTTTCCCGCAAGATGGACACTGCACGCGCGACGAGCGTCCGCGCGCCAATGAACACGATGAAATGTTCGGAGGAGGTCCACGCTACAACTGCACTCGCGACCTTACGCGTGTTGCCAACCACCGCATTTGTCGACGCTGCCGTCCGCGCTGTCTGCCGCAATATGGATTTTGCCCGCACCACGTGGGTCCGCGTGCCATTGAGTTCGATGAAATTGTCGGGCGAGCTCCGCGCCGCAAATACAGTCGCGACCTGATGAGTTTTCCTGACCAGGATGCTGGTGGGAGGGTGGGGTGCTTGCACGAGCATGGGAGGCGGTCGCGCGCGGTGCAGCTCGGCCAGTAGCACCTCGTAGATTGCACCACGACGTTCGCACCACAAATATTGCACGACTGCACCACGCCGAGTGCACCACATACGCTGTGCACCACGTAAGTTGCACCACGCAGTTCACGCCATCCATATGAGCAAAGTAGATTGTATAACACATAGTGCACCGCGTATAGTGCACTGCGCACTGCGGTTGCACGACATGTACAACCTAGATTGCCCCACCGAACTTGCACAACACATGCTGCTAGAAACAAGCCGTTTGAGGTCATCGGTGGCCAACATAGATATGTAAGGTCGCGTACAGGCGTGCAGGCATCCCGGCATGCTGAACAACGTGCGGGTACAATGCGTATGCGTATACATATACCTTTAATCACATCCATTCATACATGCATGCATTTCGACTGTTTCTAAAAACTGTGCCGCCGCTGGCGGTGACAAGGGAATGCGATCGACTTGCCGCGCCCTGGGCGACCGTTCGGAACCGTCTCAAACGGTTCGGAACGTTTTTTTGCGAGCCGCATCCAGTGGAACGCGTCCAGAGGCGAAAAACACTTCCACCAAAAACCACCAAATAATCGGATAACCTTCTGGGCCCCTGATCCTATCGCAACGTTCGGGGGCGTCCAAGAGAGGGATGAGGTTTGAGGGGGATACCATGGCCAGTGCCATGGCTCGCTGCGTCCCTTGGCCTCCCCTTGTCCGCGCGCGTGACTCGGGCCGCGATTTGCCATCCCCCCTCTTTGACGCCCCTCTCGAGAGCGTCTCTTACACCCCGTGGCAACAACGGGCGTGACCAGGGGGAAGGGGGGGAAACTGGGGGCCGGGCCAGTCACGGTCGTCATTGCGAACCACACAAAAAACGGGTTTCTCCTGGACGCCCCCGAAAGTCCCAGGATCCAGACGGGGCGAGGGCGAGGATCAGTCCGTTCCAGACCGTTCCAGAACGCTTTTGCAAAGTTCCGTAACGCTCTGAGAAGCCGCGGCGCCCGAGGCGTCTCGACCCGCGCTCGTGCGAGTGCCGTGGGTGGACGGAGCGGGTGCCCGCGCGCAGGCAGGCGACGCTCTTCGTGGGCCAGATGCGCCTCGCCAGGGACAGCCCTGCCGACTTCGGGGGACTCGCGGCGCTTCGCCTCGCGCAGGGCCCAAATGCCATACGGGTTGAACGGGCCCTTGCCGGGCGCCCGCGGCTGCGCGTCGCGCCTGATGCCCATTCGTCAAAGCGCCATTCGTGGTCCTTCTGAGACGCGGCGCGGTTCAGTGCTCCTGTGGCCTCGCGGCTGCTATGGCAATGGCATGGCCGCAATTGGCTTCGACGACGGCAGATATGCCGGAGATTGCCGGCACATCAAATTCCTGGAGCATTTTCTGAGTAGAGTCGGGCCTCAGGAAGCAAGCCCACCCTCCTCTCCTTCCAAGATGGGAGGAAAGCAAACATAGGAGGGGGAGGAATATGGAGGTGGACATGTATGATTTTCCGACTCCTGGCTCTGCCCCCTTTGTCACAGCAGTGGCATTGCGGCCCAGTGCGAGGAGGAGGAGGAGGAGGAGGAGAAGGATGAGGAGGAGGAGGAGGAAAGAGGAACGAGGAGCGGAGATGACAACCAAGCTCTGGAGGCCCATTTCGATCTGATCGATCGGGCTCGATGTCGATTCTGCCCCTGCACGGTCCGATTCGATTCTGGTATCCCGACGGCCCGAGTCGCGTGGTGTTTTCACAGCGCTGTTGTGCATCCTGGCGCAACCGATTCGATTCCGACTCCGTTCCGATGCAGCAGAATTCGGTTCGGTCCGACCGCATGGTTCGGTGCGGAGTGTTTTTGTACCTCCCGAGTGAGGCCGCAGCATATTAGGTCGGGGGATCGCGCAGCTGAGCCGATGTATTACTTCCCTCTCCCTCCCAGTGCATACGAGGGAGAAAAGTAATGCATCGGATGTGCGGCGAAATGGCGGGATGAGGGATTCCCTCCTCCCGCCACCCGCCAGTTCACCGCCCTCCTGCCCCCCGTTAGAAAACGCAAGCGGAGGGAGGGCGGCGGATGGACGGAAGGAGGAGGGCGGGAGAGGGATGGGGGTGGACGTGTGTAGGGAGGAGAGGGGGGAGGAGGATGAGGAGGAGAAGGTGATTGAGGAGGAGGAGGAGGAGGAAGAGGAGGAGGAGGAGGAGGAGGAGGAGGAGGAGGGAGAAGGAGGAGAAGGAGGGGGCGGGTGGTGGGCATAAAAGGAGGATGATGGGGAGGAAGAGGCGGAGGAGGAGGAGGAGCAGCAGGAGGAGGAGAAGGATGAGGAGGATGAGGAGCAGGAGGAGGAGGAGGGAGTAGGAGGAGGACGACGAGGAGGAGGATGAGGAGGAAAAGGTGGGAGGAGGAGCAGGAGGAAGGGGGCGGGAGGAGAAGCTGGAGAAGGAGGAGAGGCAGGAGGGAGGAAGAGGAGGAGACGAGGCGACGAGGGATGGGGGAGTAGGAGGAGTAGGAGGAGGAGGAGGAGGAGGAGGAGGAGACGACGACGACGACGACGACGACGACGACGACGACGACGACGACGACGACGACGCGGACGGCGAGGAAGGGGGAAGCGCGAGGAAAGGATCAGGAGGCGTTGGCGGCCTAGGACGAGCAGGGAGAGGCCAACGTGACCACGGTACCCTACAACCTGCCGACGTACACTGAGCAGCAGGCGCGGCGGCGGCGACGGGCGTCGCGGAGGGGCGGGCCACGGGGCGGCAAGGTTGCGCCGCTTCCGAGGAGGAGGAGGAGGAGGAGGAGGAGGAGGAGGAGGAACAGGGGAAGGATGAGGAGGATGAGGAACAGGAAGAGCAGGGGGAGCAGGAGGAGGAGGAGGAGGGAGGAGAAGCACGGAGGGGGGAGGCGACGTAGCGGGAGGAGGTGGCGGGAATTGCAGGTTTGTCATATGATTTCGTGGCGAGAGGCGTCATGCAGAAAAGAGGAGTGAGACGACGTGGTGTGGGCAGGTCTGGGGCGGCCCTGGCGGGCAGGGCTGTGGCCAAGGTGAGAGCACAAGGATGCAAGCGCTCAGGATGTCGGCAGGTCCTTCCCTGCGAGGAACAAGATGTACCTCGCGGTCGTTGCGTCGGCAAATGTTGTACCTCCTGCGTCCTGTGTCGGCACTACTTATGCAGACAATGTGCCCCCTCGGTTAACGTACTCGTGTTTTGCGAGCGTCCAGATGGAGGGAGGTTCGAGGTACACCAGGCAACGCCGAGGTGCAATGGCATCGCAACTGTGGGGGGGGCAAAGAGACGCGCCACGGGGTCATAGACACACCTCCGGTTAGCTGCTGGGGGGTTTTGGCGCTCCGCGCGGATTTCTTGGATCCGCGCTGGGCCCCCCCGGCGGCGCGGTATCATCCGAATTCCCGCACGTCGGCGCTTCTCTTCTCCCCCCAGGGATCAGAACATGGCAGCAGCTGCACGCATGGCACTGCCCAGGGAGGCCAGGTGCAATCCCGGTTCGTACAGAAGCAAACCGTTCGGCAAGCCTATTATTGTCTTTACCTTTCTCGTTTTCCTCCCTCGTCGTTCCGTGTTTTCTCCTCTCTCCCTTCCCTGGCTGGCTTGGCGCAATAGCTCTGGGGCAGCCGGGTGCACTGCGGAACCGCGCGCGTGCGGCTGCACGGAAAACAATTTGTTTTTGATTGTGGCCTCAATTGATCTCGTTGTTGCGTGTCTGCGCGGTCGATGGGCTTCGCGAGTGGCGCGCCGCATCCAGCAACCTTGTTCCTATGCATACCAGGGGATACGACCAATTTCATAGGTTAAGTGGCATGCAGCGAAGGGTGTCCGGCTATCGTCCAGGAGGATCGCAGGACGGGTCCAGGGCAGGTTCCTTGAGGGGCGTAGGACGGAATGGTATCCAGCACGGCCCCTTGAGCGCACATCCCCCCCTTGGGAGTCGATGTGTGGTGGATGTGAGCTTGTATCGTGTACAAGCTTTAGTTTGCCTGCTGCGTTCCGCCGGCCGTGTCTCATTGAGTGCGCGTCATTATTACATACAGACGCAATGAATCGTCGATTCCCCAGAAGATATGGGTAAATATGGGAAGTGGGGGGGAATAGCAACAACACAGAAACTATATGAAAATATGAGGAATCCTATTATTTGTCTGTATTCATTCGTGTGTCCCGGGGCCCCTTCAATTATGGCCCTCAATGAATGCGCCGACCCCCGATCGGCCAATCGTTCGGGCGACTTGCGTTGCGACAACCCTTTGGCTTCAACATTGGCCTGCCCCCCCCGTCATCTCCCATCTCCCCAGCCCCGCCCGCCAGAAGAAGCGGCGCGCCGACGCGGCGCTGTCGGCGCTGCCCGTGGAGACGATGGCCGCTGGGCCAGCTGCGGAGGAGGCTCCCTTTTCCGACCACTACGAAGGGGCGACGACGGAGAGACGACGAGGACGACGACGAGGACGACGAGGACGACGACGAGGACGACGACGACGACAGCCGACGACGAGGACAGCGACGACGACGACGACGATGGCCGACGAGGACAGCGAGGACGACGAGGGCGACGACGATGACGAGGACAGCGAGGATGACGAGGCCGACTCCAGCGGTGCGGGTGACGAGGGATCGACAGCCTCGGCGCGCCGCCGCGCTGGAGGCCCCGACCTGCTCCATCTGCTACGAGGAGCTCCGTGGGGGCGAGGCCATTCGCAGGCGCTCCCCTCGGGGGTCCGGCAGAAGTCAGAAGGAAAACAAAACACACAGACACAATTAGTTGTCGATTCCCTAGGAAATATGGGGAAACTATGGGCACGGGGGGGGGGAAGACAGAAACCCAGAAACTAACTGGAAAAATATGGGGCATCCTTCTATTTGTGTGTATTCACTTGTGTGTCCCATGGCCCCTTCAAGAAGGGCCACAGGGGAGGGAGAACAGTAGAAAATTGCATCAAGTGAATGTTCGGGGGTCCGCGTGGACTTCCTGGGTGGGGGCTGCCCCCCCCCGCCTTTGCGCGCGAAGCGCGCCGGGGGCGGCGCTGCATGCGCCGCCCGCCCGTGGGCCAGGGCCGATCCAGGAAGTCCGCGCGGACCTCCAAAAGATGTGCGCGGGTTTCAGCTCGCTGAGGGGCAGCGAACGCGAGCCCCTCAGCGTTCTGGGGCAACGGAGGAGGAGGCAGTGCTCGTAGGGTACGAGCAAACCTAGGCAGCCCAATCAAGCCCAAGGTCCCAACTTGTCGCGAATGGGTGTCGTAAGGATTGTTATTGACGGATCAAGCGCGCTGGCTGAGCGTATTGGGATCTGGCCCTGGAAACAATGCTGCGCCACAAGCGACCTCGGGTTTGATTCTGCAGTCGCGTATTCCTGCTGTCCGACGATGGGGTTGATTCCCAGCTCTTTCCCCATGTCCTGAGATGGGGCTAATTTCAAGTCGGGCCTGTCCCTCTACGGGAGGGATACTCAAAGGTAGTAAAAACAGTCAGGGGAAGACTTGTTTCAGCATTTTTTGACAATTTGAGGGTATTTTGTGACTGTGTTTAATTTTTCGTCCAAAATCCCCCTGTAGGAGGACAGGCCCGACTTAAGGCTAATTCCCCTGCCCAGCTCAGGGCCGAGCAGCCGATGGGCCTGCTCCTGCGTCTGCCTCCCCTGCCAGTCTTAAGCCAGGGATATTCCAAAAAAAGAATAGTCTGGGGACTATTTTTTGACTATGTTTGACCATTTCTGACTCTTTTTGGATTATTTTTAGTTTTTCGTCCAAAACCGGCCTGTAGGGGGACAGGCCCGACTTAACGCCAGTCTCTCGATTGCTCCAGGGGCCCCCAGGGAGGGTCCCCGGAGCCCGAGCGCGGCAAGAAGCCTCTCGGAAGGACCCCTCGCATCGCTCGGATGTGTGCATTGTTTTCTCGGCAAGGACCCTGGAGGAGCATCCTGGATCGTCGAGCAAACGCAAACAAGCACGATACCGAAAAATGCACAGGGAATGCACGTCCGAGCGATGGCAAGGACCTGCCTCCCTCGGGACGCGTCTGCTTCCTCGCCGCCCTTGGGCCCCGCGCGGGGCCGCTGGGCCCAGGCGGTTGGCGAGGCGCCCCCGTCACAGCAGTGAGCACAACACAGCCCCTAGCTCTATAGTTAGTTGCGAAATGAATCCGTGGCCCAACTCGCGGTAGGTTCGCGTCGTGTCGACCGGCGGCGACCTCGCCAGCGGAGTTCACCGTGGAGCGCCGGCGGCGGCCCAGAGTCGGTCGATGTTGAACGGTCGGACGTTGCGGAAGCGGCCGATCGTTCAGGGTTGAACGAGCCCCACGGTGTCAGGAACCGAAGCCGGTGTCGACACGACACGACACGAGCTTGCCGTAGGTCCATGGTGTTTAGGGATATCCCTGATCATATGGGCGGTTTCATCTGATACATCTGCAGAGAAGATCGGGCCGGACGAAAGGGGGGTATTGGGAAAGGGGGGTTACGAAATTTGCTGCATGCAGCTGGTTTCGGCCTCACCGAGGGGCCCATTCCTCGATACATAGCCGCCTCCGGTGCCGGGAGGCGCCGGGAAAATCAGCTACGTGAGCTGATTCTCAAACCCCCCCTTCGCTATCCCCCCCTTTCGCCCGACCCGAGAAGACCCACCTGTCCTCATGCCTCTGGCCCTCCTGCCTTCGGTCTCCTCCCAAAAGGGTGAGGGGTCCGTCCGCTGCTAATCATCACAGGGGCGTGCTGGCGCGGGCTGGACTGGTGGCGGAGGCTCTCCCCGCACGCGCCGACGGTCCACGGGGCGGCCTCTCCCGGTATGCAGAGGGCATCTATCGGGTATAGCCAGGATCCCGGGTAAGGGGACCCGGTTAGTGGTAGGGCCTGGGGGCCCCTCAATTGGCCAGATTCACTAAACCAGGTTTGCCGTAACTGGTGTTTCTCGGGTGACGGCAGTTCCGGTTAGCGGAACGGGGCGGGGGGAGCGCCCCCCGGTACACATCACTAAACCAGGTTCCACTAAACCCAGTTCTGCCAACGCCCGAATCTATACACACCACCGCCGCGGCTGGCGAGGGCTATCCTGGGCCCCTTGATGGTGTATAGAACCCCTTTGCCTCGGCCAGGAGGCGTATGCCTGCGTTGGCCCAGGACGGCCCTGACCACACACGGTGGTGGTGTTTAGATGCCCTCTGCGCATCCGGGCCGGATTCCTTCATCCGCAGTTCGAAGTCCGGGAGAGAGGGGAGGAGAGGAGAGGAGGTCGCCATGAGAGGAAAGGCTCCTGAGGGCAAGGGGTCCCGGAGGTGTTGGGCCCTTTTCGTGTTCCCAGGGCCGTCCTGGGCCCCACGACCCTCCTCCTCCTCATCCTCCTCTCGGAGGTAGATAGACCTTCTACCCTGACACGTCGTTTGAGGAATTGGCAGTTTTCGAACCGCGAGAGGGCGTCGCGGCCGTCGTTTTTGCGGGTCCACGTCCGTCGGTTTTGGTCCCAGGCCGTTTTCACTAAAGGGAGGTTTACTAAAGGTAGGTTTGTCCTCCGCCGATCCTCTCCTTCTCCTCCGCCTCCTCTTCCTCCTCCTATTCATCCTCATGAACACCTCTGGATGAAGGACTTGTCCTTCGGGAAGGCCCCAGAGTCCAGGAGCCGTTTCCCTTTCATGCCAGAGATGGGTGGGAAGCATTTCGGGGAAAGCTTCGAGTGCCGCTTGGCGATCCGAGGCTCCCTTGCGCCCACATGTTCCACTCCCACTGCATCGCCAAGTGGCTCCACGTGAAGCTCACCTGCCCGCTGGATGGGCGGGGGGATGGCGAGAACAATGACGACGGCCTCCTTAACCGACTGCACTCCGCCCTTCTCTGATTTTCCTCCCCCCCTTCGCCCACACCGCCTCCTCACCTCTCCCTCCCCCTCTCCCCTCTCCGCTCCTCCTCTCCTCCCCTCCGCTCCTCCTCTCCTCCCCTCCGCTCCTCCTCCTCTTCCTCCTCCTCCTCTTCCTTCTCCTCTTCCTTCTCCGCTCCTCCTCCTCCTCCTCCTCCTCTTCCTCTTCCTCCTCCTCCTCCGCCTCCTCCTCCTCACTGCTGATTGCTCGCCCTCCTGCGCCTGCTTGTTCAGGGGTGAGGGCGTGAGGATGTGGGAGGGGCTCGAGGAGGCAGAGGAGGAGAGTTGGGAGGAGGAGGAGGAGGAGGAGGAGGAGGAGGAGGAGGTGGAGGAGGAGGAGGAGGAGGAGGTGGAGGAGGAGGAGAAGGAGGAGGCGGAGGAGGAGGAGGTGGAGGAGGAGGAGGAGGTGGAGGAGAAGGAGAAGGAGGAGGAGGACCAGCAGCAGCAGCAGCATCAGCAGCAGGAGAGTGGGGGCAGGACAATCTGCCGGTCGACGAGAGCCTGGAGATGCTGGCGGCGAGCAGGATCCCGTTTTCGGCGGGGTCGCCAGGGTGGGGTGCTTCGGGCTGGTTCTCCCTTGCGGGTCGGACGAAAGGGCGGATGTTCGGAAAGAAGGGGGGGTACGAAGTCTGCTGCGTGCAGCTGTTTTCGGGCCCGCCGCCTAGGCTTACTCATCGATGCATTGCCACCTCTGGCGGCGCCGGGAGGCGCCAGGCGTACCAGCTGCACGCAGCTGATTCGCCAGCCGCCAACTTTTGCTATCTTTCCCTTCCCGTGCGCCGCAGCCCTCACCCTCGCCTGGTCGCGAAAGTCTGCCTCCAGATGGGCCTTTGCTCAGGCCGTTGGCAGGCACAGGGCCCACGTCGATCCGATCGATCTGATGCGGTATCGGTTGGTCGGCAGCGCTTTCCCGGCCATCCGATGCGGTCCGAGGCTTGCGTGGCACTGTTGTGCATCCTGGTGCAGCCGATCCGATGGGGCCCATCCGACGCGCATTCCGATTCGACCCGATTTCCCGATTCGGTGTTGCTGTAAGTCGAGGGGGAATATCCAAAAATAGTCAAAATAGTCAGGGGACTATTTTCCTAGCATTTGTTGCCTATTGTCGGATATGTTCTGGCGTCAGTCTTCCGACCGAAATCCGCCTGTAGGACGGCGGGCGTGTTCTGGGGGCGCACAGTGATGTCGTGTCCTGCTGCGCTCAGGCGTTTGGAATCAACATCCTGCGCCGATGTTCTGGGCCTTCCCTCGCCTCCCACTATCACCTTCCCAGTCCCCTTCTCTCTCTCTCTCTCCCTGTCGCCGCTTTGGTTCTGGCTGGTTCGTTCTCAGCCGAGGCCCGCTGGACCCTGCCGTCTCGCTGCAGTCGGGGGCGGCCAGGAGGGGGGTGATGATTGAGCGGGGGGTGGAAACTGTGACGGCAGCCAAGAGGGGGGTAATGACTGGGGGGGGTGGGAACTGTGACCAGAGCCATGGTAGTTGCCCCGATGTCATGGCCCTCTTCTCTTCCGGTCCTTGAGCAGTGGGGGGGGGGGGCACGTGCGGGGGTGGAGAACGGTGCACCCCTTGGGCTTCAAGCAAGCAAGCAACGGCCGTGCATCCTGAAGGACGCGTCGGCATATTCGAAGCTGCGCCATAGGCAACCGAGCGAGATGATGAAGGCATAAGTGCGTCGAAAATTGTAGCGGTGGGAAGAGGAAGAGAGAGAGAGAGAGAGAAGAGGGGCCCCAAATGGGCCCCCCTGGGGCCCAGAAAGGACACGGAGCGTGCGCGTTCCCCCTCCGCCCCCCCCCCTGATCGCTCGGACGTGTGCATTTTTCCTTCGGCGAGGACCATCGAGGAGCATCCTTGATCATCTGGCGAAGCAACAACACGCACGAAACCGAAAAAAGCAGAGGGAATGGACGTCCGAGCGATGGCGAGACTAGTTCACGCCCAAGTCTTGCTTCAGCACGTCGAGTGGGATTCCCTCGGCAGCACACGTGCCTCGGGCCATATGATTCTGCGAACCGCCCTCTCAGACGCCCCCATTTTTTCTCGGCGACAACCATCGAGGACCATCCTGGACACGAGCAAAAAAAACACGCACGAAACCGAACAATACACGGGAAATCGACGTCCGAGCGACGGCAAGTGGACGACACCGATGCAATTTACTGACGCGATCACTGTGGAGTTGGTGGAGACCGGGAGGGGGCGGGCCTCTGGCGAGTGGGGCGCGAAGTACCGAGGCGGCCAGGTACGACGCAGGTCCCGATTCGCTCCGGCTTCCTGGTTCGATGCCTCCAACGTATGGATGCTTTATTCTCGATTCCCCCCTCTCGGACCCACGACTTGTTTTTCTTCGCAGCGTGATGCACCGAAAGCCTGGAGCTTACCTCCGGGACCAGCTTTTCGACCCGAGTTTTTGGTGGTAATGGGGGAGGCGATTAGTGCGGGGGCAGCGAGGGCTGTCGAAAAAGGGGCCCTTCAGGGCCCCTAGAGGGCCTCTTCAGGGCCCAAGAGGGGGCCCCCTCCATTGATCGCCCCTGTGAATTCGTGTCCAAGAGTTGTTTTTGATTGCCATTGGGCCTGGTGAAGTCCCCCCGAGGCCGAATATTGCCAAAGCCTTCTGCTACCAATTGCGAACTTACCCCTGCAAGGCCGATCGTCACAGGGGCACGTACCGGACATCCCCGCTCCGGTTCACCTCGCAGCAGACATCCGTCGCATTCTGAACCCCGTCCGGTGCATCCGAAGTCCGGCCTGCAGGGGTAGGGTTCAGGCCAGCGACGCAAGCAACCGGGGCCGTCTGCGCCAACATTGTAAGCTGCCTGCGCAAGGTCGCGCGTCAGCGCCTCCGTCTCCACTGTGGCCTGCCGCGGTTGCGGCCCGCGTAGGCCGCCGCGTACCGCCGCTGCGTCGTCTCGCGTAGGACCCCTTATTGATCGTCGCTCGGATGTGGCCGCCCAATCCTCCCGTCGTTATTTACAGTCAAAAACCCAATAAGGACGCGCGACTTTGCTCAGGGTACCCTTGCGTCCTTGCTCGTCCTTGCTCTTGCGTCCTTGGGGTTTTCTTCGTCCGCCGCCCCAAAAATCCCAACTTCGGCTTCCATGGGTCTTGCGTCCCTGCTTGGGTCGGGCCCAACCCAGCTAAAAGTGGCGTTACCTTGGTGTTACAGATATCATATAGGCGGCCACAGGATGGGCACCAAATCGTCACCATATTGAGGGCCGTGGTGACATCGCCAGGCTGGTGCGAAGAGGCCCAGATACAAATTCTTTACGCTTCGCGTATCCCCACCAGCCCATCTCACAGCAGCAGCTCTCGCGAAGCATGTCGACAGTTGTGTTTTTCAGGCGTGTGTCCGCTGGGCTCCGTATATCTCCCCTGTCCCTCCTTCCTCCCGCTTCCTGGTGAATCCTCCTTGTGGGGGGGAGCGGGAGAAGGACGAGGCGGAGGGGGAGGGAGAGAAAGTGCTCCTCGTGATTTGAGTCGTTTGGGGTTTCTCGTCCTGGTGTGAGTCGTTCGGGCCCTTCTTCCTGGTGTGAGTCGTTCGGGCTCTTCGTGGTGTGAGTCGTTCGGGCTCTTCTTCCTGGTGTGAGTCGTTCGGGCTTCTCGTGGTGTGAGTTGTTCGGGCCCCTCGTCCTGGTGTGAGTCGTTCGGGCCCCTCCTCCTGGTGTGACTCGTTCGGGCGCCTCGTGGTGTGAGTCGTTCGGGGCCCTCGTCGTGGTGTGAGTCGTTCGGGCTCCTCGTGGTGTGAGTCGTTCGGGCGCCTCGTCCTGGTGTGAGTCGTTCGGGCCCCTCCTTATGGTGTGAGTCGTTCGGGCTCTTCGTGGTGCGAGTCGTTCGGGCCCCTCGTCCTGGTGTGAGTCGTTCGGGCTCCTCGAGGGGCCTCTTGGGGGCCTCTTGGAGCCTCTTGGGGCCTCTTGGGGGCCTCTTGGGGGCCTCTTGGGG
>CAUYUJ010001282.1:9363-19363 GCA_963575745.1 Prorocentrum cordatum
CTACTACTACTACTACTACTACTACTACTACTACTACTACTACTACTACTACTACTACTACTACTACTACGACTAAGACTACGACTACGACTACGACTACGACTACGACTACGACTACGACTACGACTACGACTACGACTACGACTACGACTACGACTACTACTACTACTACTACTACTACTACTACTACTACGACTACTACGACTACGACCACTACTACCACTACTACTACTACTACTACTACTACTACTACTACTAATCCACCACCCCCGT
Organism: Prorocentrum cordatum; assembly: GCA_963575745.1. Classification (NCBI taxonomy): domain Eukaryota; class Dinophyceae; order Prorocentrales; family Prorocentraceae; genus Prorocentrum; species Prorocentrum cordatum. Next base: position 9,637 of record CAUYUJ010001282.1, read on the forward strand.
CTCCTCCTCCACTGCAATGGTTGCCTCCTCCTCCACAGCATCATCATCAGCAGTATCATCATCATCAGCATCATCGACATCATCACCATCATCGTCATCATCAGCAGCATCAGCATCAGCATCAGCATCACCATCAGCATCAGCATCATCACCATCATCATCATCATCATAATCATCAGCATCATCACCATCATCATCATCATCATCATCAGTCGTCAGCATCATCAGCATCATCAGCATCAGCATAATCAGCAGCATCATCATCAGCTTCATCAGCACTATCATCAGCCGCATCATCATCATCATCATCATCATCATCATCATCAGCATCAGCATCCTCAGAACCATCATCATCAGCAGCATCATCATCACCAGCATCACCAGCATCACCATCACCATCAGAATCATCATCATCACCAACATCGACATCAGCATCATCATCAGCATCATCAGCATAATCATCATCATCATCGTCATCACCATCATCGCCATCATCATCACCATCAGAATCATCATCATCAACATCATCATCATCGAAATCATCATCACCATCGTCGTCATCGTCATCGTCATCGTCATCATCCTCTGCCTCTTCGTCGTGTTCCTCCTCTCCCTCCTCCTTCTCCTCCTCCTCCTTCTCCTTCTCCTCCTGCTCCTACGCCTCCTCCTTCTCATCCTCTTCTCAAGCCATTGTGGGTCAGGCCTTCTTGGGGGGAGGCCCCGACCCGCACACGCGCACGCGTACCGTGTGTCGGTGCCCTGCGAGCGCAGGGCGGCCAGGCACACCCGCGGCTTGAGGGGCGCCCAGAGGGCGGCGGAAGTTGCGCGTGATTTGATCGGACCAGCTGCAGCTGCGGATGACCAAGGGGGGCAAGCATGACCGCCCGCGATCGTCCAGCCGCAGCCGCAAGAATGAGTATCTGGCATGCCCTAATTGCCCTCGGTCTTGGGTGTTTGTGCACAAGGCAGGGAAGACGGGATGGGAGAGCTGTCGAGAGTGTGGCCGTCTGTGGAAGGATCCAGCCAGGGCGATTGTCACGTTCGACCTGGGGGAGACTGAGGGAGGCGCGAGCTTGCCCCTCCGATCATGTCTCAAGGGAAGCGGAGGTGGCCTGGACCCGATCCTCCAGGTACTCCTCCCCAAGTTCAACAAGGCCAAGGAGGACGGAGATCGCGAGGGCCAGACCAAGCTCCTGGCCGTCTGCCCAGACTTGGAAGCTGCGTGGAAGCCGCCACCAGAGGCCTCACCGGTGGAGCGCCTGGCACAGAAGGCGCAACAGCTCCGCCAGCTCCAGGCGCAGCAGGGGCGGATCAAGAACCAGCTGTTGCAGGCGGCTCAGACTCTCAAAGATATGCAGACCAAGCTCAGGACCAACATTGATGAATGCCAGTCTGCGCAGTCCGAGATCGACGAACTGGTGGGCAAGACCAAGGCAGCAGGACCACAGTCGGACGCACGGCAAGCACAACAGGCACATCAAGAACATGAAGAAGATTTCCCAGAGTTGGAGACCGAGGAATTGGCATCCCTCGATGAACCCACTCGGAAACAGTACGAAGAAGCGGCAGCGGCTCACAAGAAGGCTCGCAACCTGCTCAAGTCGGCCACTGATGCGGGCAAAGCGGCACGTGAGGCTGCAGAGAGGCTGCGAACGCTGCACAACTCCATCAAGAGGCGCAGAGGAGCGGGAGGTGAAGCCCAAGGAACAGATGCAGCAGCTGCGGAACCAGACGAGACCGCCGCAGCGTCAACCCCAGAGGCGGTGGACTTCACGGACCCGAGTGCGATCGACCAGTATATTGCCAAGACAGCGGCGCTCCGTGCCAGGGCCAAAGGGGCAGCCAGCGTTGCACCGTCGAGCTCCTGACAGCGCCATCGTCAACACAAAGAAAGAACGACCTACACGAATGAAGTGTGGCTATGTGGACGTGCTGTTCGCCAATGTCACGCACTACGGGGAAAAGGTGCGACACTATGTGGAGCACTGCAGTTTTGACATGATCGGCTTAGCAGAGCATCACCTGCTCCCAAAGGCCGCCAAGCAGGAGATCAAGAAACTGAGATTCAAGGGGTGGCAATCACAGTTCTCGTGGACGCCTGCGACACCATCGATGCGGAGTAAGTCTGGTACTCAAGGGGGGACGTGCTGGCTTGCCAGAGCAGGCCACGTCACGGCAGCACACTTGCCCGATGGCACGGGGCACAGTGTATTTCAGAAAGAACTGCGCGACATCTCGATCATCCTCTGGCGTTTGAAAGGGGCAACGCTGGCTTTGATCTCGGTGTATCTTGATTGCAGTGTGGGACTTGATGGACCAGCGAACGTCGCCAAGATGGTACAGCTGACACGAGTGGTGAAGTCCCTAGGAGTGCCATGGGTTGCACTCGGAGATTGGAACAACACACCGACGCAGATGCAGCAGTCACCATGGTTGAAGGCTCTGAGGGGAGAGTTGCTGATACCAAGCGATTGCACCGTCACATGTTCCACAGGCAAAGGCAGACTCATAGATTACGGGATAGCTTCGCGAGACTTTCGCCCTTTTGTGAAATAATTCAAGCCTGTGAGGGATGTACCATGGAGCCCACACGTTGGCCTCCACCTGCGCCTGCACTCGCGACCCGCCTCGGTCAAGGTGCAGATGCCGATCCAGCCAGTGAAGATCGAGATCGCCACCACCACGGCCCACAAAGAGAAAGGACTCAAGCGAGCCCAACGTGATCGTGAGAAGTATCAGAAGATGGTGGCAGCAGCAGCAGAGCGGGATGAGAATGCAGCGACACCAGGAGACCTGCATCATGATGAGTATGGGCATCTCCTGGAGACGACGTACGCCACGAAGCAGAAAGAGACAACCAGCGATGAGCAGTGGTTTCAGGCGCTGGCAGGCACCCGAGGACGAGCGGTCCAAGACCCAGTTGATGATGTGGCAGAATCCTGGGCGCATCGCCTGGACCCTGAGGGTTCAAACAAGCTGGCCTACCACTTTGGCGAGTGGTCAGTAGCAGCGGAGCAGTCACTGTGTATCATGACGGATGCCAAGCCAAAAGAGAAGGTGCGCAGAGGATGCAACCCCAAGTTCACGTTGCGCAAGGTCACCATTCAAGAGAAGACAGACCCCTTCTTGGACGCGGCCCTCAGGGAGAAGGCGAATCTGTGGGAGGCCTTGGCGGCCAGACTGAGGGAGTTGGCAATACTGAAGGCGCGGCAGAAGAAGGATGAACACTTGAAGCTGGTTGAGAACGTCATGCGCTCGCTCAGTCAGCGCATCGAGTTCATCGATCAGGCCAAGGGCGGCAAGCAGGACACTGACTGGGACAAGGAGGAGGACAGCAGGGTGCTGCTCAACTTGACGCAGTATCTAGCAGGTCAGCCGTGTCAGTCACTGCGGGGACCGTTGGGCCCAAAGCCGTCAAAAAAGCAGCGGAAGGTCGGAGTGAGCGGCACCCAGCAGGAGGCGACGGAGATTGTCCCACCAGTGGCCACCAGCAGTATGGACTGCGAGGACGACCCCTACGAGCATATGGATGCGGAGGCGGACGAGCCCAGCCTGCAGCAGCTGCAGCTGGAGGAGGAGGCTGCTGAAGCAAAGGGGGAAGGTGCGATGGCAAGTAATGCTGAGGAGCCCCAACTGGCCCGCTCTACGGGCTTGGGGACACGAGGGACCCTGATGGCGGGAAGCTCGACACCTACGGCTCCACCGACTGGGGGTACATCGTCCCAACTGGCCCGCTCTACGGGGTTGGGACCACGAGCGACGAGGGCAGCAAGCACTACGACACCCTCGACGCCATCTACTGGGAGTACGCCGCCCCAACTGGCCCGCTCTACGGGGTTGGGGCCAAGAGCGTCGGGGAGTGCGAGCAGTTCTACTTCGATGTCGCCGTCTACTGAGCAGCCCCAACTGGCCCGCTCTACGGGGTTGGGGACACGAGGGGCCCTGATGGCGGGAAGCTCAACACCTACGGCTCCACCGACTGGGGGTTCATTGTCCCAACTGGCCCGCTCTACGGGGTTGGGACCACGAGCGACGAGGGAAGCAAGCAGATCGACACCTCCGACGCCGTCCACTGGGAGTACGCTGCCCCAACTGGCCCGCTCTACGGGGTTGGGGCCAAGAGCGACGGGAAGTGCTAGCAGTTCTACTTCGATGACACTGTCTACTGGTTGTACGTGGATGTCAGAACGCTCCAGGGCCCCGCAAGGGAGCCCTGGATCGCCGTCGCCACCTGGACGACCCGCGCCCTGGGCACTCCAGCCACAGGAGGAGGGAGCTCCAGCGAGCGGCGCGGGCGGACAGGAAGCTTGCTGGATTCGTGATAGCAATGGCAGCACAGACAGCGGTAACTTCCCCCTGCGTGGCGAGGGGTTAGGCCACAGTGGGCAGGAGCAGATGAGGATTGAGCTAGGTGAGCCCCTCGACTCCCCCACCACCCTGATCGAGCCAGGTGGGCCCTCCGTGACGTTGAGGTCTGAGCTAGGTGAGCCCCTTGACCGAACAGGAGCAGATCAGAACGGAGCATCGGAAGAAGCAGAACTGATAGCTGAAGTTTTCCGACGCGCAGCCCGTCATGCTGCCCTGGCCTGGCGTGACACTCGAGCACAAGTACGATCATGGGCCAAGAAGGCAACAGACAATGCGATGAAAGGAGCACATCGGTATTTGAGTTCAGAGGAGCGAATCGACACGAGTGATGGATGCTTGGACCCAGACACCAGGAAGTGGGAGATGGACCCGCAGAAAGGAATTCAACTTCGACGACGGCAGTGGGAAAGGCGATGGACGGCTCACAAGGACTTCGCCACAAAGGAGCTCCCGCAAGCCATGCACGACCTGAGGAGCAAGGCACAGGAGGCGCTCGCTGAAAGGCCCTTCCTCACGCGTGAGTGCCTTGACATGGCGCTGAGCAGCTTCCACGCGGGGACCGGGCTTGGTGCTGATCAATGGGCGCCAGACCAGTTGCGAGCGCTCAGCCCGTCGTGCAAGGAATCCTTCCTCATCATCTTGAATATGTGTGAGAGGCAGTTGACTTGGCCTCATCAGATAATGCAGATATGGCATGCCCTACCACCAAAGGGGGACAAACAAATAGCGGGGGAAGAGCGGCCTATAGGGCTGATGCCGATGACGATGAGAGTCTGGGGTAAGATGACCAAACAACGATTAACCGAGTGGTGTGATCGAAAAGCGGGGTTCTGGGACGCGGCCGTCAGGAAGAGTTCGGCGTTGCAGTCGGCACTGCTAACACTTGTTCTGGACGAAACACGGGCCAATCTAGACGAAGCCAGCCAAGCTACTTTCTTCCAGGACTTAGAGAAGTTCTACGATTTGGTAGACTTAGGTATATTAGCTGTACGTGCTGCGCAAGTCGAGTATCCCCCAGTAGAGCTGTACATGTGCATCATGTCGTACCTCTGCCCTAGGCTAGTCAAGGCTAATAAGATCTACAGTGACCTGATCGTTCCTGACAATGGGATGGCACCAGGATGCGGGAAAGCTAACCACGGAGCCCGAGCACTACTCTATCATGTGCTAGAAGAAGTACACCTAGCCGTCCCGATAGCGAGGTTGAGACAGTTCGTGGACGACATCACCGTGAGGGTCGAGGGCCCTGACGACGTGGTAGGTGCAGCGGTGTCGAAAGCAGCGAGTGTCCTGGTTGGAGGCTGCCTCAAGGCGAGGCTCAGGATCTCCGACAAGTCTACCATCCTTGCCCAGAACCCCCAGGACGCCCTGGAGGTGGAGAGGTCCCTGGCCGAGTTTAATATTTCCATCAAGAAAGGCAAGGAGATGAAGGACCTGGGGACCGACAACACCATGGGGATACGCAGATCCAGGAAAACGGCGACAAGAAGGAGTAGACTCGGCAAAATTCGGGCCACCAGGGCCGGTTTATTCGCTAGTTTGGGACGGGCCCGACGTAAGAAGAGCAAGCTCCTATTTAATGCTAACGTGCGGGCTAAGATGTCCTACGATAGCCCTCTCTTTGGCCTCCCCCCGACCGAAATCCGAAAGCGGAGAGCCCTGGCCGCGGATTTAGCTGGTTTTGGGAAGAAGGGCCGCTGCACCGCGATGGTCATGCTGCTGATGTATGGGGAGGGGGACCCTTGGGCTGCGTGCGTGAAGCGCCAGGCCAAAGAGTGGCTCATTTTCTGGGCCAACAACCCCACCCTCAGGCAGCAGGTTCGGAGGGGGTGGACGGCCACTAAGTTTAAGCTTGCTAGGTTGAAGCCCCGATCCCGATGGCGAGCTGTAACGGGGCCTATGGGGGCCTTGTTGCTCACCCTTCGGTCCCTGGGATGGGTCGGGGTTGAGCCTGACGTTTGGGAGGACCCCGACGGTGCTCAGTGGCGCTTCAACCCCGACCTGTCCGATGATGTGACCGAAATTAGTGATGCTTTGGCCCAGTCAGTTCAGAAGCAGTTGTGGAAGCAAGCCTCCTTGCACAGTGAAGGAGCCTGCCTCAAGGACGGGGGGGGCCTCACCATGTTGCAAACTAATGTCAAGCGCATGCATAAGAAAGATATGTATCAGGAAGCTGGCGCCCTGGAGGGGATAGCGTGTGCCACAATTTGGAATGGAGATCGTCAGAAGCGAGCTGGCTATCAGACAGACGGCATGTGCACTAGGTGTGATCTAGGGGGCCCAGATTCCACGCGTCATAGGACCTACGAGTGCCCCAGTCTGGCCCAGTTGGAGCATCCTTGGATTGCCAGAACGGGACACTTGTGCGAGCGAGCGATCCGCGACCTCGACCGAGGGGTTAACGAATCGCTCTGGCTCCGAGGGATCGTTCCCCTTTCATGGAATCCTGTTCCACCCCCACCAGAGTGGGGGGATGTGAGTGCCTGGCGTGTTAGAGCCGTTGACACCCCGCCACCCGCCATCGGTCCCAATGGAGAAGTGACGCCAGCCCGAAGGCTGGAGGCGAGGTTTGGTTTTTTGGATGGTTCTGGCACGTCGTCGGACCCGCGTGTGGCGCGAGTCGGGTGGGGCGTCTATCTCCAGTTGGGACTGCATGGCCCTCCCGCCCCTGGAGCTTCGGACCCTTCCCCTCCCCTCCCTGGGTGGTACGGGGGAGTCGACGGCCGCCAGACCGTCCCAGCAGCAGAGCTCGCCGCCTTGTGGTGGTGTTTGGAGCTCACAACTGGGGATATAGTTATATATACTGATAACCAGGCTGTCTTTGATGGGTGGCACGGGGGTAAGCTTGACAACCCCAGTGGGGTGCTCAGGGGGTGGTGGCAGAGGATCAGAGCTGCTACCCTTTCTCGCCCTGGGGTTGTCATCCTCCGAAAGTGTTTTTCCCACCTTGATTCCCATTCCCACCTCCTGTCCTCCCAGCCTCCCTCTGTCTCCCGTGGGAATGAGTTGGCCGACGCCTACGCCCAGAGAGGGGCTGAGGAGGCGAGCGCTCCCATCAGGGGAGAAATCAAGGCCTTAGGCGTCGCGGACGCCTGCGCCACCCTCGCCCAGCAGCGCTTGGCGGCGGTGACCAGGGAGCTCGCGTCGCAGGACCGCGAGCATTGTGCACGGACTCCCGAGGGGGGAGGGGGGGCTGCTTCCAGGCGGGTTGTCGAGCTCGAGCGAGTGTCGGGCCACCACTTGGGGCGGTTGCCCAATGGGGCGTGGCTGTGTCGTCGGTGCCGTCAAGGTCCGCCCCCAGGGTCGTCGCTTGTGGACTGGCTCGGGCTCGAAGATAACCGCTGTAAGGGGGACCCCACCCAGCGGCACTTGAGCGAAAATGATAATGTTGTGCTCGTGCCCCGCCCTGTGACCACGGAGTTGAGGACGGCCAATAAGCATGTCCACCCCTCCCATTGCGTGGCCATGCGTAACGGGCAAGTGTGGTGTTGGAAATGCGCCAGTCTGGGCACCGTGGTGAATGGGGGGGGCCGTCTCATGCTCCTAGCGGAGCCGTGCCGAGAATGGACCACCCCCTCGGGAGATAATTATCTTAGTAGATTGCGCAAGGGGCTCCCACCCAAGGGCAACAAGTGGCCCAATGACAAGGGAGCTGGGCGCCTCCGAGTGGAGGCCGGTTCGAGTGTAATCCAGTCACTTTTGAAACCCAAGTCTCGGAGATAGTGTGCTATCGAGAGCCGCCCCCCGAGGGGGGGGTGTAATTGTCCAGCTGTGGCTTCGCTGCTGACTGGCACCCTTCAGCATTCTCCCAGCATTCTCCTTCTCATCCTCTTCCCCTTATGTTTGTTCTTAGCCGTAACATTATCATTAGTTTGATTACTAGTGTTCGTTCCTTTTTGTTCATTGTGTGCTTATTACGTGTATTGTCGATCGTTTTCTTAATATTGTTAGTAGGTATGTCATGTGTACTGAGATTCGTCCCATTATTCTCTCATAGTTTATTAGTGATACTATGATTATTGACATTATTAATATTATTCTTCCTCCTCCTCCTCGTCCTCGTCCTCCTCCTCCTCCTCCTCCTCTTCCTCCTCCTCCCTCGTTATTATCCTGCCTCGCCGTCCTCCCCCTGGCGTGTGGCCTCTGGTGCCAAGCACGAGAACACCCAGAGGGCCACTCGCCACGAGCGCACACACGGCAACGAGAGGCCGGGAGACGGGTCGCGGCGGTGCACGGGGAGAGACTCCCCACGCCCCGCCCGCACTCCAGCGGTCCCCGCCACTGCCACGACCACCGCTGCCTCTCGAGCCCCACTATCGGGTGCAGCCGTGCTGGCGCTGAAGCACATATGTTGGGTCCATGGGTACTCTAGATCTCGTAATAAAAGGGAGGGGGTCTGGACCCTCCAAGACAAGCCATTTCAGACCCCCCCCCGTGGGAGAACCCTCCAAAACGTCGTCCCCAGACCCCCCCAGGCCCTCCAAGATAGCCTGGAAGAGACCCCCCCCGAGATGAGACCCCCTCCCTTTCATTACGAAATCTGGAGTATGTAGAAACCTCGACTGCTGGGCCGGGCCTCCCAAGTCCGAGCAACGTCAACGACCTCAACCTCGTTGGGCATCCCCTCCCCACAAATAACCCTGCAGGCAACCCGCACAGCTTCTGACTTTCAAAGTCCACGCCCCCCCCCGCTTCTCAGGGGGCTCCACCTTTAGGTCGGGCGTGTCCCCCTACAGGGGGATTTTCGACGAGAAGTAAAAAATACCCCCAAAAATCCTCTCAAGGGTCAAGAAATACTCAAAAAGTAGTCCCCAGATTATGATTGGACTATTTGTTGATTATTTTTGTTGGGGTACTTTTTATTTTTCGTCGAAAATCCCCCTGTAGAGGACAGGCACGATTTCTCTCTCTCTCTCTCTCTCTATATCGGGGCTCAAGGGGCTATACCTCTCTCCCTCTCTCTCTCGGTCTGTCTCTCTCTCTCTCTCTCTCGGGGCTCAAGGGGCTCTTCTCTCTCTCTCTCTCTCTCGGGGCTGTAGGGGGACACGCCCCCCCCCGCTTCTCAAGGGGCTCTACCTCTCTCTCTCTCTCTCTCTGACGGTCTGTCTCACTGGTCGATTACCGCACGCTCGGCAGTGGCTGTACTGGGCCCTCGGGATCCCCCGCCCCACAGCTCCGCCTGCTGGGGCACGCCACTGCAGCATGCCAAGAAAGCAAGCACTGTACAGCTGGTGCCGGCAAATTCGGGCCATGTGCCAGCCCGTCCACTGCCAGCACTAACTTGTGTAAAAACAAATCCCCCTCCTGCCCCCTAATTACGGGTGGGTCCACGGCGGGCAACCTGCAACGACACGCTCTG
>CAUYUJ010001282.1:31863-36863 GCA_963575745.1 Prorocentrum cordatum
CATCATCATCATCACCATCACCATCATCATCAGCATCATCAACATCACCCGCCAACAGCATTATCAACCGCAGCAGAAGCGTCATCAGCAACTGCAGCCTCATTCATCATAACCCTCATCCTGCTCATGACACTCATCCTCCTCCTCCTCATAATCATCGTCATGATCACTACCAGAAACAGCAGCATCCTTACCAGCATCACCATCACCATCATCACCGTCATCAGTACCATCATTACCAGCATCATGAACAGCACCATAATCATCAGCAACACCATCACCATCAACAGAATCGTCATCATCATCAGCATCCTCAGCAGCATCATCATCATTATCATCATTAGCATCGTCATCATCATCATCAGCAGCATCATTACTATCATCATCGTCATCCTCATCATCATAATCATCACCAGACGCCTCATCATCAGCATCATCACCCTCCTCATCATCATCACCCTCCTCATCATCATCATCATCGTCATCATCATCAGCAGCAGCAGCTTCATTCGCAGCAGCAGCCACCTAATGCTCATCCTCAATATCCTCCGCATCGTCCTCCGCCTCCTCCTCCTCCTCACCACCATCATCACCATCAGCACCACCAGCATCATCACCATCATCATCAGCAGCAGCATCATCAGAATGAACATCATCATCATCATCATCATCATCATCATCATCATCATCATCATCATCATCATCATCATCATCATCATCATCATCATCGTCAGCATCGCCATCATTATCATCATCATTTGAGGCAGCAGCAGCTTCGTCAGTCAGCAGCAGCAGCAACCTCAGTATCGTCCACTTCCTCCTCATCGTTCTCCTCCTCATCATCATCGTCAGAAGCAGCAGCCGCATCACTATCATCAGCATCATCATCATCAGCAGCAGCATCGTCATCATCGCCATCATTATCATCATCATAAGCATCGTCATCAGTATCATCATCAGCACCGTGATCATCGTCATCATCACCATCATCATCAGCAGCATCATCGTCATCATCAGCAGCATCATCACCATGACCAGCATAGCATCATCATCAGAATCAGCATCATCCTCATCATCATCACCATCATCGTCATCAGCAGCATCACCATCATCACCATCATCATCTTCGTCATCATCATCAGCAGCATCATCATCGTCATCATCATCACCATCATCAGCAGCAGGAGCAACAACCTCAGTATCATCCTCCTCCTCATCGGCCTCCTCCTCCTCATCAGAATCATCGTCATCAGCAGCAACAGCAAAATCACCATCATCGTCAGCAGCAACAACAACGACATCATCATCATCATCATCATCTTCATCATCACCATCACCACAACCATCCTAATCAGCACCCACACCGTCATCACCATCATGATCTGCATCATCACCATCATCAGAATCATCATCATCATCATCAGCATCATCATCATCACCATCGTCATCATCATCATCAGCATCATCCTCAGCATGGTCATCATCATCATCAGCATCGTAATCGTCAGCATCATCATCAGTATCAGCATCAGCATCATCATCATCATAATCAGCATCATCGTCAGCATCATCGTCACCCTAATCATCAGCATCATCAGCGTCATCATCAGCATCAGTAGCATCATCTTCATCATCATAATCGCCATCCTCATCATCAGCACCATCCTCATCATCATCACCAGCATCATCATCAGCATAACCAACATCCGCAGCTTCATCATCAGCAACAGCAACCTCATTGCCTTCCTCATCATCCTGATTATCTTCCTTCTCCTCACCACCATCATCATCAGAAGCAGCAGCAGCATGATAAACATCGTCATCATCCTGATCATCATCATCATAAACATCGTCAGCATCAGACTCATCATCATCACCATCATCCTCATAATCAGCATCATCATCATGATCAGCAACGTCATCATCATTAGCAACATCATCGTCACCAACGTCACCATCATCCATCATCATTATCATCATCAGAATCAGCATCAGCATCGTCATCAGCATCATCAGCAGCAGCATCATCATCATCATCGTCATCAGCAGCAGCCTCATCCCCCTTTATCGCACTCGTCGTCCTCGGGTTCCCTCTCCTCGTCCTCCTCCTCCTCCTCCTCCTCCTCCTCCTCCTCCTCTCCCTCCTCCGCCCGTCCCATGTCCTTGCAAAGGGCAAGCCCAGCGTTTCGCTTGAGACTTCCCCTCTGCTTACGATCCTGAAGCTTGAACCCCAACAACTACAGGGGTAGAGTGCTGGCCGGTTCCAAAACCGACCTCTCGCTCTGGCTCCGCGCACATTCGTGGTTGAGCATGTCCAGCGGTCACACGGATTGAGGGCGAGGACAGTTGCAAAACGGAGCTCTCGCCTCAACGCCGTGAAAACTGGCCCTGGAAATGTCCACCCGTTATGCGGATGGGGGACGGTTCATGTTCAAAGTGGGACTTCCCCCATCGCTACGACCCGAAATTCCGAACTGTGCACCAGCTGACTACACGGATGGAGGGAGGCGCAGTTGCTCTCGCCTACGCTGTCCTCAGAATATGCATTGCCAGAGTCTGGACACGTCCACACGCCGCGACAGTTCTCACGGCTACAAAACACGGACCGCCCACGGGGTCTCGGGTCTCGCCCGCTCGCCTGTGGTTGAGGCGAGCGCTTCCCGCGGCGACGAGGAAAGCTTGCAGGGACTAACGCTCGTTTCCATGCATCCTGCGTCTACTGTGGCCCCCCGCATCCTCCTCGTGCTCTTGCGCCTTCTCGTGTGAGCCTCCCCTCTTCCTCCTTCTCCCCCCCCCCTCCCCTTCAACCTCGTGATCCACCTCGCCCGTTCTTCTCCTCGTCCTCGTCTCCCCCCTCCTCCTCCCCGCACCCCCCCCCACTCCTCCCCCCCCCCACTCCCCCCCCCATCTTCTCCTGGGGCGCGCTCTGCTCAGACCCCGATGAGAATCCCGCCGCGGCCACGAGGACCTCCAGCACGAGCAGCGGCAATCCCCCCTCCCGCCTGCACTTCTTGGGAGCCCACAAAGGACGTACGCGCCCAGCTATGTACGTGAACACGGCCCCTCGATCCGCGAGACCGGCCGCGTTATACTAACATTTGTGCAATGCGTTCTCTCGACACCAGCGTGGATTCATGTACATGTACGTCCTTCTTTCGCTCCTGCACTTCCCCCTGCCCCCCCCCCTCCCGCTGCTCCCCCTGGCCCGGCCGCGGGCCCGCCGCGGCGCGGGCGCCGGCGAGCCCCCTACCCGGACCGCGCCGCGCCGACGGGGGCGCAGAACGCCCGGTACCTGTGCGGCGGCCGGGCGTTCCCTCCTCCCCTGCTCCATAGGAAGAGGAGGGGGACGGGCAGGGGAAGGAGGGAGCACGAGGGAGGAGGAGGAGGAGGAGGAGGAGGAGGAGGAGGGGGAGGAGGAGGAGGAGGCGGGGGAGGGAGGAGGAGGGGAGGAGGAGGGAGGAGGAGGAGGAGGAGGAGGGGAGGAGGCGGAGGAGGATGGAGGAGGAGGAGGAGGAGGAGGAGGAGGGAGGAGGAGGAGGAGGAGGAAGGAAGGGGAGGGGGGAGGGGACGGCTGGGGGCTGTTTTTTTGTTGCTCTCCCCACGCGGGCCGGCGAGGACGCCACGAGTCAAGAGCGCGGCCGATCACAGGGCTGCGCCCGGGGCCGCGCGGGGCCCGCGGGCTGCGGGCCTCTGGGTCGGAGGGCCCTCCTTCAGTTTCTCCTCGTCCTCCTCCCTCCTCCTCCTCCTCCTCCTCCTCCTCTCCTTCTCCTCCTCCACCGCTCTCTCTTCCTCCTCGTCCTTCTCCTCCTCCTCCTCCTCCTCCTCCTCCTCCTCTTCCTCCTCCTCAGGCCTTCTCCTCCTCCACCGCTCTCTCACTCGCGCTCCTCCTCCCCAGCCGTCTCGGCATCGTCCTCCTCCTCCTGCCCTCCTGCCTCAACAACTCGGCCTCCCCCTCCTCTTCTGGCCGAGGCCCGCGGGGCGGGGGGGAGGGGGGCTCGCCGCGAGGGCGAGCCCATGAGCTCGGTGCGGGCGATGTACCTGCGCGGCAGGGGGAGGGGAGGAAGAGGCCAGGAAGAGGAGGATGACCATGATGAAAAGAAGGGGTACGGAGGATGAGGAGGGGCGCTGGGCCGACGGGGGAGAGGACGGGAGGAGAAGAGGAAGGGAGGGAGGGAAGAGGCCGGGAGGAGCAGCGCGCGAGGATTATCGACTCGTATCCTCCAGAATCGCGTCCGCTCCTCTCCGCTCGGTGACGTTCCTCTAAGCTCAGCGTGGCAAAGGCTTAGTAGCAATGGCAATAGCGATGGTGCGTAATCGCCAGAGTGCACGCCGGGGGAAAACACGCGCGCGCCTCGAGTTGGTCAAGCCTGAAAGTGTGACGCAATGCGGTGGCAGCGTCGGTGTCTGGAATGGACAACGCAGTCCTCAGCTCCAAGTTGCGAGCGGGAAGTACTTACAACGAGGGTTCATCTCGCAACCAGTGCTGCAAAGAGTACGACGCGACGCGTTAACAGCCACCACGAACACGAATATCCAGCCATAGCACATCCCCCTCAACAACCAACATAGAAACTGCCTGCGAGCAAAACGCTCAGTATTCAAACAAGTGATGAGCGCATACACTGGTTTGGTGGTTTCACTGAGACACACGTCTAACAAACCACACGCTCCGCTAACATAGCGGCAACCCGCACACACACACACAACCACACACACACAACCACACACACACACACACACACACATCCCTCACCCTTCCCTGCCATCCTCTCCCTTCCCCCTCCCCCTTTCAAGCTCAAGCTCTGGCAGCCCTACTGCCCACGCGGTGCTCAAAGCCGCAGGTGCTGGACAGTTTTGCCGAGCTGCGAGACAGGAGAAGACACACACACACACATCCCTCATTGTCCAGTATCTGCGACCATCGTATCCTCCACCTCCCGCCCTCCTCTCCCATCACCCTCCCCCTCCCCCCCCTCCTCCACCACCTCCTCCTCCTCCTC
>CAUYUJ010001282.1:39363-49363 GCA_963575745.1 Prorocentrum cordatum
GTGGGAAGGCCAGCAGTACCTGAGACTCTCTGGGCTGACAGTCTCGGCGAGGCGCCTCGCCCGACTGGACGCCAGGACGGGCCCCCAGGGTTACCTACACCACCACAACCAACAATAACAGCAGCACCGAACGCCCCACCTGACGTGAACGCTTTCCTCATGTGCAAGCTTGGGGAGAGCCTGTCAGAGGTCGCGCGGGAGCTGGCGGCCATGCAGTCCGGCGGCGGCGGGGACGGCAGCAGTTCCAGGCGGCCGTTGCACGACCTGCCTAAAAAGGTCCCCGGACCCTTCCGTCGGTCAAGTCGTGGCGCACGTGGGTAAACACCAAGCTCGCCAGCTGGCACGGCCTCCAGAGCGCAGGCTTTGCTGATGCGGTACACCTGGTCCTCAGCGACCCAGACCTGGACACGTCACCGGTGCACAACAACCCGGCTTACACCGAAGCCAACGAGGCGTTAGCCTTCGAACTCTGCAGGCTCGCGGACGAGGATCTATGCCTTTGCATCGAAGAAGACCGCACCGATGGCATATCAATGTTGGCGGCTCTTGCCGGAGCCGTCCTGAAATCCAGTGCAACGCACGCGCCCGCCTTGAACGACAAGTTCACTGACCCAGAGCCGGTCACCGACAAAACCAGACTGCAACGCGCGCCTCGGGTGTGGAAAAGCGACCACGACGAACTGCGGGCCGTGGGTGCTGCACCGCCACAGCAAACTTCTCTTCGTTCACTGCGGAGGCTGATCGGCAAGCTCCAACCACTCCAAGTGACACTGGAAACGGCGTCGCACACGCACCCGAACGATGTCCACGCCATCCGTGAGATGGCTGAGCGGAAGGCGGGCGAAAGGGGCACTCCCGCACGACGCGCCGACCACCGACACCCCGCCACCGCCGACTATAGCGTCTGTAGCTGGCGCGGCTACAACAGAAACGAAGGGCCAAGGAAAGGACGGAAAGAAAGGCAAAGGGAAAGACACGTGGATCCCCAGACCCCCGACGCCAGGATTTTTTCATTACGTTGACCCCCGAGGTCTCGACCCATTCCCCGGGACCGGTTTTTCATCCTGAGTCGTTTTTTGACGGCCCCGAGGGCCTGTAAGGGCCTCCCGAGGCCGAAAATAAAGAAAAACCTCCCGTCGTGATTTTTTCATGACCCGAGGGGGTCTGGGTCCCCTGGTCGTTCTACATGAGCGGGGCTGGTGCTCCATGGGCGACAGGCGCCGCTGCTCCCACGACAACAAAAAGGTCCCGCGCGCACCCCTGGCACATCAGGCGGCCCCCTGGGCCAACCAACACAGCGGCTGCCGCAAGACATCTGCAGACTGCGCGTCCCGCCGGGGCACGGGGGAAACGAATGCCCGAACAGAGGCAAGGGCAAACACAAAGACAACGATGCCAGAGAAAAAAAACACTCAGGTTTTTGTTGGGGCTATGGGGCTATATGACTACAGGGCTATAGGGCCATGGGGCTATAGGGCTATATCGGGGTATAGTGCTATAGGGTTATTAGGTTTAGAGGCTATAGGACTATAGTGCTATAGGGCTGTAGGATTATAGGGCTATTGGGCTATAAGGCCAAATGGGCTATATGGGCTATTGGGTTATTGGGCGATCGGGCTATACGGCTATAAGGCTATAGGGCTACATGGATATAAAGTACCCGGGCACCCCTGGGCACCTCCGGGCACCCCCGAGCACCCGGGCACCCAGGCACCCACGGGCACCCGGGCACCCGGGCATCAGGCCACCGGCCACCGAAATCCTGGGGCAGCGGGCGCCCACGAGCACCTGGGCACCCAAGCACCCGGCCACCAGCCACCAAATCGGCGCCCCACCTCACCAAACCATATGAATCCGCTAGGGCCTCTACAGAGGCAAGCTCTGATTGGGGAACGGCAAAGGATTCGGCAACGCCAATCCCAGCTGGATCGGAGCCAGCAGCTCGGGCGGCGCACCGGGGACGCCAGCGCCGCAGCCGAGTTTCAACGAAAGGAGAAGGAGCTGGATCAGAGCTGGCAAGTTCGCACCTGTCACAGAACAGAGTTGGATCGGAGCCAACCAAGCAGGTCAATTTTCGGGCGGCGGATGGGCACCGCCCGCCCCACCAACAACCGCAGTCACACTGGATTCGCTCACGTCACAAGCAGAACAATACATGGAACACTTAAAGGAAGAGTAGAAAGGCACCAAAAACCTCCTGCAAATATCGAGCGGCCAAATGGTCCGTCTCACGTTAAAATCCATGAGCATCACCGAGCACGGGGTCGCGCGCGACGTCATCCGTCTGATCGCCGATTCGGGCGCCGAGAAGCATATTTTACGCGACGCCGACATCCCGCGCGCACAAACCGGCGACCTTCGGCGCAACCAATCGTGCTCGGGACCGCTAATGGCGAAACACTCGTCACCGAGGAAGCAAACGTTGTTTGTTGTGGCGCTCATCTACATTATTGTCTCCTGCGCGCAGTAGCTAACTCTTGCCTCTTATCCATAGCTCTACTTACGGACAACGGGTGGAAGCACAGGCAGGGGAAGGTTGGAGCGACTTTGGCGAGCCCAGCGGGGGAGCACCATAAGTTGGCCAAGGGGAACTTGTTCTACTTGGGTGGGCACCCTTAAACCAGCCCCTCGAACTCAGCTTCCCCGACGCGCCCCCCCGCCACTCTTGGCCGAGCACCAGTGCGCATCTGCAACGAGGAGGGGAAGGAACAGGAAGGGGCAGGAGAAAGAAAAGGAAGAACACCTTCCGGAAGGCCAGGGGGCAGTCGCGGGAAGGGGCCTCGCCCGACTGGAACCGACCCGTCGACTCACCCAGTTCGTCCATGGCCCGGCGATCTTGGCCACAATTGCGGCGAAGAGCCTCGCCCAGCTGAAACCGCGACGCCATCCGTCGGCCCAGTGGCCAGCAATTGCTTCGACGCGCACGCTGGATCCGCCGTTCGAGGAGACGGCGCTCCAGTTTCTAGCGAGCTCGATTATTGCATGGATTTCTCACGCACATTCCGAAAAATCTTCAATCCTAGAAGGGCAAATTTTGGATCGCACTCGACGGGGCCACATCGACAACGACGTCGATGGCGATATCTGCGCGCGGGCCAAGCTCCGCGCACGCCCCGCCCAGCTCATCTCTGAAAAGAGCGGTGGAGGGAAATGTCTGCAGACTTGGCGGGTCCATTGCCAGTTTCCCTGAACGGCAACAGGCATGATCTTGCCATGGTCATTAAGAAACCGCGCCATGGATTCGCACTCGGACTCCCAAACTCAGAGCCACCTACACTCCGAGACGCCGTGATAACATGCACAAACCACCAGCGTAGTCTGCGGCGTTTCCACTCGGACCTCGGCGCGGAACTCTTAGGAAAATGCGAGACATGGTGACGTGAATCAGGTATTATGCATACAGACACGGGCGAGCGTCGATCTCAGGCCAGTGGCATTGCGGGCGTCGCATCCAGAGCGTGCTCGAAATCGCCCGGGCCATTCTTCCTCAAACGTCCGCGCCAACAGCTCTCTGGGGCAAAGCCTTCCAGCATGCCAACAACATATTCAACAATACTCCACGCGTCGTCCCGGGCTTCGCCGAGAAGCAGGTCCCGCAGGCATTGGAAAACCCCGACAGCACGTCTCAAGATGTTCCCATGGGGTTGCACAGCATTGCACTTCGCGCGCATGCCCCAGCGCGCTGACAAGCTTGACTCGCATGCAAAACTTGGGATCTTCGTCGGTTTCGACACGAAAACTTCTGGGGGGGCGCGCCCCCCCGATCACCTTGGTCGGCGAGCAAAGGGTTGTCGAGCGGCCAATCGCGCGCACTACAATGCGTTTCCGCGAGACGGCCCCCCCTCTTTCCACTCCGCCCTCGAAACCAGCACCCTTGGATGCACCCTTGGATTTTGGAGCTCCTCCGGGCGATATCGAAGCAGATATCCCCCAGGAGAGTTCTTCCCGGCCAGGCGGCGTAGGTGACGGTCGCGGCGAGGCGCCTCGCCCAGCTGGACCCTCGCCGGCGCCCGAGGCCCAGGCTTAGACGACTCCCGTCGCTGGGTCGAGCAAGAAGGCCACGACTGAAGAGAGACGACGCAACTGGCGGGGGCGCCACCACGCGCGTCAGCGAGATCGTAGGACAGCCCAGCCAGAAGGACCTCGGAGGACTCGTCGTCGCGCCGCCCACGCCGGCATAGATTCTTCGAACGACTTGTCGGACTTGGACTCCGAGCCCCACCTCAGCACACCGTCGTCGCTGGCATCTTCTTGCGCGCCTGGAGATGAAGACGGGTGCCCAGACCCATCCCCCAAAGGAAGTCGCGGCGTTATTTACGAAGACTTCGTTTCCTCAGCCCGATCTTCAAGTCCCACCTCCATCCTCAGATGTTGCCCGAGCCTTCCTTCTCGACTGAGATCGCCCAGCAGGAATTGTAGTCTGAGGTAATGTACGTTCTCGGGCGTCAGGCGGCGCACGCCGCCCAACACATGGACACTAAGGCGCACCTCAGAACACCGCGTGGTGCTGAGGCGGCTGCCCAGGAGTTCGCTCCCAGGATGGAGCACCCTGCGTGGGCACCTCCCTGGGAGCTCGCCTCAGTCCCAGAATCGACCCGCGTCGTCAACTGTAAACTCCTCACTTCGGAGAAACACTTCGAGCTCCCAGCGGCCACGCGCGAGCGCAAGGCCCGATTCGTCGCCATGGGAAACATTATACTCAACAGGCACATGCGCGTCATTCGCTCCTCCCCTGACCTCCTGCGGTTTCCCGTTACCATACTGGCCGGAGCTCGCCTCGCGCAGGCACGCAGTCTAGCCATGGGGGAGGGAAACCGAAACTATAGACTTAATGAGCGCGCACTTGCAGATCTTCCTCGGGGGTGACATCGAGTACTACATCACTGTACCAGCTATTGTCATCGACATCCTCCCTGCAGATCTCCGTCGTCTGTTCCTTTCCTTGAAAATGCCAGCTTGTAAGTTGAAGCGTGCTTTGCACGGTCTCCAACGCCCAGGCTCCGACTTCATCGATGCATTTACTCACTGGTTGACGTAGAACGAGTGGCAGTTGATGGAGTAGGAACCAGCGGCATTCTATCTCTGGCACAAGGACAACAACAAAGACGCCCTCCAGCGAGCTGTGAAACTGAAACTTTGGGTTGATGCTGAAATCGAAGGTGGACGGGATCCGTTTCCTCAGCACGACCACGTTGACACCCCATGCTGGCACGAAGTAGGTGAAAATATTTTGGCCCCACACCACAAGCCAAACGTAGTTCGAAGCACTGCTCCACTATGGCTACACATGTCGACGACTGCGAGCTAGACGCGCAGAAGAGGAACAGTGAGAGCATCTGGGCCGACATCCGCACAACGTTTGCTTCGAATTCGCCTGAGATTGTACAAAATGTTGGGGTGCATTTGTAGCCCTCCGCGTCTGATGACGTTCGCTGACGGTAGGTCTGGCACCGTTTGCACCATCTCGCAGGCCGAATACTGCAAGCGCATCGTCAATGATTGGGAGGCCGTCACAGGACAAACAGCGCGACCAACAACAACTCCTGCTCAACAGACGTCGCCTCCACGCCCAGAAGACACTCCACCGTCAGAGGCTGGGCACTAGCAGGCGCAAAATCATTGGTGAGAGCCTCTACGCTGCCCGATGCTCAGGCCCTGACAGATCCTTCGCTGTAGGCCGCGTCGCGCGGTACGTCGACAAGTGGTGTCCATGGGCAGAGACAGAACTTGCACATCTCGTAGGGTATTTGTCCACCACGTTTAATCTGGAACTGGTCATGCTCAATGCCGGCGACAGCTGGGACAATCTATCTCTGCATGCCTGGTCTGACGCAGACTTCAATGCACCGAGGAGCACTACGGGTTTCTACCTCGAGCTGGTCGGACCGAAGGGTTCGCAGTACCCTCTGTCGTGGGGCGCTGCGCGCCAGAACATTGCGACGACGAGCACTGGCGAAAGCGAGAGCCTCACATGGGCAACAACGGCCAAGAACGCCATCCGTCTCGCAGCCCTGGTAGAGTACACACGCCCCACTCCAGTAGATATTGCAGGTCGTCTTGAGAACCAGGCAGTTGAACAAGCGATCAAAAAATTGTACAGCCAGAAGCTCGGACATCTGAGAAAACATGCGGAAGTGTCATTGCTTTTCTTGCATGAGTGCGGAATCGTACCAAACCACACGCCTGGAATCCATAACATGGCCGATGCGTTCACAAAAGCCCTTGGTCACAATAAGCTTATGCACCTTGTCGGTCGTTTGTTTGGCATCCAAATTGATCAATTCGGAAATGGATCGATCCGCGTTTGCATGGGTAAGGTCGCAACGGAGTCCTCGTCACGCCCCTCTTCTTCGTCAGGAATGAGCCGGATGCCCCCTGGCCAGCGCATGGTTGAGTTCGCGTGCAGGGCGGCGATGCTGGATAATGCCGAGGGCATCGCTAATGCGGCCAGCACTTCTATCCATATCCAGAGCGTCGTGGACTTTTGGGGAAGAGGTGCCGCAACGCCGAGGCGCACTGGAGATGGAAAAAATCAAGCCTCTTGGGGCCAGATCTTTATCCATATCCAGTGCGTCTACGGCTTCTGGGGAAGAGAGCCCAAGAATCCAAGACGCACTGGACGTGGATATAACTATTGCCCGCAGCTAAGAGCACCGCCTGCCTCGACCCGAACCGCCCTCCGCAGGCGGCGCGTCTGAACACGCGGACCGACCTCCACGGCCTTGTCGAGGGCCTGCCTGAGGCAGGCCCTCGACAAGGCTGAAGGGGAACTGGGACACACAAATAAATATACACAAATAAAAATGTTCACCATATTTTCCCATATTTTCTGGATTGTTGTCTTCCCCCCCGCTTCCCATATTTTCCCATATTTTCTGGGGAATCGAATATTAATTGTGTCTGTGTTTTTTTCCCATCCTGAAACACGCTGACCGACCTCCACAAGCAGGCCCTCGACAAGGCGTCCGCTCTGAAGGCGCACAAATGCAGCCGGGCAGTGACGGTCGCGGCGAGGAGCCTCGCCCGGCTGGACCAAACCGTCTGCAGGCCGACATCCGCAGTCTCATGCCTAAGTATCTGGATCGCTCGCCGGAAGGACCGGGAACGTTCCAGGGCTCGGGGCGACACCCGTCCAAAGCTCCATGAAGGCTGCTGCTGCACCAGCGGGCGGATCCGATATCCCAGTCAAGGTCTTCACGATCGTGATCGACAATTCGGACGACGAGTGCTTCCGCGTGACATGCACGAACCCTCTGGAGGGTAGTTCGTTTGTCATCGACGTCGACAGGGTGGACCGTTACGGCGCGCTGAAGACGCTCATCTCCCGCAGGATCGGCACAGACAAGCTCTCTCTGATAGACGAGACCAGTTTACCAATACATAATCTTCGAGACGATTGTTTGATTCAGGGTATCCCTGATCTGACGGCCGAGTTTCTTGGACAAGTTGCCGCGGAGCCTGCGGAACAGCTTCGCGTACGTCCTGCACGCGTCGTAGCCCGGAAACCGCCAAACAGCAACCAACGTTTCAGGAAGAAGGCCAACAGAACGTTGAACAAGAAGATCAAAAAGTTTGGTGCGACCACGAAGCCACCCCAATCCTTAAGGCCACCCCCAAGAGGAGCAGTATGGGAACCACGTCAATGGCTGCAGGGGCGCCCCCGGCCACCATCGGCAGCCATCTCCCTCTACGATGTCGTGGCTCTGAGGTTCATTACCAAGGTGGTCATAGGTGTGTGTGTGTGTGATGCGAAATCGACTGCGTTCTAGTGCAGTTGTACTCTAGCTTTCAAGCTAATGAGAAAAACGATCGTGATGCATGTTCCGTCGGATTTTTATATTCGATCTTGTAGTAACGACGTTTGGTAATTAGGACGCGTAGTCTGGACCTTCCCATCCCTCTTTTCCCCGCCCTCCCTGGTCAAGAGCACGCGTGTTGTCAAATAACTGGTTTAGTATGTACTGTACAGATCTGGAGCTGCGCCTGTGCAGCAAGGCCCGCGCAGGGCGCCAGGGCGGCGCGCGGGGACAGGCCCCATGCTGCCACCCTGCTTGGGCCTTGGCTCAAGTCCCCAGGAAAAGGCACGGCCAGGGGGGGCCCTCCAACCTCAGGAGGAGGCGGAGGAGGAGAAGGAGTAGGGGGAGGGGGATTCGAAGACTGGACTGCCGGAACACTGCTGGGCCGCCTTCGGGAGGGGTCTGGATCGACTGCTGCTGGGTAGAGGCCTTGGGTCAGGCCGGGCATGTCCTCCTACAGGCAAATAGTGGACGAAAAAATAAAAAGAATCCAAACATGCGCTAAAAGACAAAAGAACGTCCCATACGATTGTTCTACTATTTTTGTAGATTCCTCCTGTAGAGGGACAGGCTCGACTCGAGCCTTGGGGGAGGAGGAGGGGGGGAGGCGCTGTGGGAGCAGTGGGCTGCCGCTGGGCCCAGGGGCCCACCCGCTGGTAGGACAACCTTCTGGGCTGGGCTTATGTTGCTCCCATCATACTTGAGAACCACATCCCAGAAATAATTCCCCAATCAGTGCTCGCACTGAAGGGGTCCCAGCGGAAATTCAAAATTTGGAGAAAGTTTCCCGCCGATTTTGGTAGCCGGCTGGGTTCCCGGGTTCCCGGTTCTGGGTTCCCGGGTTCCTGGTTATTCGTTCCGGGCCGATTTCGGTGGGTTCAGGGTTCCCGGGTTCCCAGTCGATCTCCTTATCGATCAAACCATCCACTCATTGGGGTGTTTCTCTGGTGTACTTTCGAGCACCCAGAAAAGTATCGAAGCAGAGTCGAACAAGTATCGCCTCCCACGGCCCAACGCGTGAAAACCCTCCAATTTCGGTGCCTTCTTGGTGCTCGAAGTTCTACCTGGTGATCGGGGCTAAAGTAGGCTGGAACATCACAAGGCTGGGCCAACCTGCGCTGGAGGCCTGCCCGCCCTCGAGGACACGGGCGCAGCAGGACAAGGCCATGGGAAAAGGCCCGGGCACCATACCGAGCAACGCACTTTGCGGGTCTGTGCCGTACGGGTCCACCCCAGAGGTGTCTTGCTGACGTAAGCCGTTGCGAAGCGCACGACGGAGAGGCTATCTTGAAGCCCCCTAAGGGCTCTCTATTAGCCCCTAGACGGGGCCAGGACAGGGTGGGCCGGTCCTCGAGGAACGACGAGACGCTCTCGGAGGAGAAAAAAAAGGATCAGGAGAGGAAACACGTTTTTTCCCCATATCCTAAGATGGGGTTCTTGTTATTACTTGGACGCCTCCTACTCCTCCTCCTCCTTCCTCCTCTTTTCTCCTCCCCTCCTGTCGGGCTTCCCCAAGAATGGCGCGAGGAGTGCTGAAGTGGACGCCAGCCCCAAAAAAATACGTCGCGGCTCTGACGCACAGGCTCGGCCCCGCGCAGCTCCCTCCACGCAGGGGGACTGAGCCAAGCGCGGCACGGAGCACGCGCCCCCCCCTTCTTCTCCCTAACCAGCCCCTGGCTCATCCCTACCCCCAAGATTGACAAGCCCAAGCCGACGGTAATAGTATCAACGATGTGCCCTCGGAAACTGGGAGGAGGAGGAGGAGGAGGAGGAGGAGGAGGAGGAGGAGGACAAGAGGCGATGCCAATCTCAGGTCGGCGGCGCGCCCAGAGGGGGGAAGTGAGAAGGGGCGGGCCTTCTCAGAAGGCTCGAAAGTTCCCCGACCTCCTAAGAAATGTTCGAAGCCTCACCCAGAAGACACAGAGAACTTCTCCCACGGCTGGGCGGCTTCTGCGAATCCCGCCGCCTTCTGAGAAGGCCGCCTTCCCCCCTCGCTCGCCGCCGAGCAGACAAGAGGCCATGCCAACCTTAGGGGAACGGGTCTGTTTCCGTCAGGCCCCCCCTGGCGTTACAGGCCCCCGAGGCTTTTAGGGCCGCCCTCTCAGCTCGGGTCCCTCGCCTCCGCAGCCGCCGCCGCCGGCGTCGTCGTCGTCGTGATCGTCGCGGTCGTCGTCGACGTCGTCGTCGTGGGCGTCGTCGTCGTC
>CAUYUJ010001282.1:56863-102915 GCA_963575745.1 Prorocentrum cordatum
GGCAGCAAGACGCATTGGAAACCACGTGGTGCCCATGTGTTGATTCCCCCTCGCGCTCCTGCCCAAGATTGCCCCCAGGGCCCCCGAGAGGGACCCAAGCAAAACAAAGACAGACCGAGAGCCCACCAAGACAGCCCAAGATGGTCCCGAGAGGGCTCCGAGACGGCCCAAAGGCTCAGGCGGTCCCCGGACGGTTCGACCGAGCGTCTTCGGGAGAGCCAACCAGTCCCGTCGCGCCCAAGACGGCCCCAAGAGACCCCCCGAGGCCCTCCAGAAAGCCTACCATTAGGTCGGGCGTCCGCCTCCCTACAGGCGGCTCTTGGACGAGAAATTGAAACATGCCCCAAAAAATGCTCAAACATACTCAAAAATGGCAGGAAAGTAGTCCCCAGAGCATGTTTTGCTTATGTTTGGCTATTCCCCCTGCAGAGGGACAGGCCCGACCCCAAACAGGCAGGGCTGCGCTGGATCGGATCTGGAGGTCGGATCGGATCAGCAGCGAATCGGATCGCCATGGGACCGCCGCGCCTGGCTCCAGCTGGCCCCGACCGCTGCTGCCGGACCGAATCGAGTCGGGATATCGCGGCCCCGGCCAGCGAGTCAAACCGCATCGGGTCGGGCCGTGGGCGGTCCTGACGGGCCCAGGGTGATCCCTGAAGGGACATCGCAAAACAACGACGACGACGACGACAACAACCACAACAACAACCACAACAACAACCACACCAACAACAACAACAACACCAACACCAACACCAACACCAACACCAACACCAACAACAACAACAACAACAACAACAACAACAACCATTTTAAGGCTGTACGCTCTTACTTGCCCGCGAGTCATTCAACACGTATACCCTACACCCTCGAAACCCGCCCTCTTCGTCTTCGATCACACCCCTTTCGGGGGGATTATTTCTCTTTGCTGGGGCCGGCGGGCTTAGACGTACGGGCAAACCGGAACGGGCGGACAATCCTTCGGGGGCGTACATCTCTCTGCCCGCCATTGGAATTGGCGCGGGCCCTGCAAGAGGAGGAGGGGAAGAACGAGGAGAGTGGGAGGAAGGGGAGGGGGAAGGACGAAGGAAGAGGGAAGATACCACGTTGTGAAGGCGTCCTTGGCGCGCGCGTGGTTCCTGAGCGCCGAAACGCAATTCCAGAATAATTTGTGAGGACGTCGCACGCGAGAGCGCAGTCCTGAGTACATTGTGAGGAAATCTCGGGCGGGAGCGGGGGCCCTGACTAAGTTGCGAGGAAGTCTCAAGCGGGAGCGCCGTTCCTGAGCAAATTGCACGGAAGTCTCAGGCGGGAGCGGGGGTCCTCACTAAATTGCGAGGAAGTCTCAGGCGGGAGCGCCGTTCCTGAGTCAATTGCGCGGAAATGTCAGGCAGGAGCGGGGGTCCTGAGTAAAATTCGAAGAAGTCTCAGGCGGGAGCGCCGTTCCCACGTAAATTGCACGGAAGTCTCAGGCGGGAGCGGGGGTCTTGATTACATTGCGAGGAAGTCTCAGACGGGAGCGCCTTTCCTGAGAAAATTGCGCGGAAGTCTTAGGCGGGAGCGGGGGTCCTGAGTACAAATCGAGGAAGTCTCAGGCGGGAGCCGTTGTTGTTGTAGCCCGGGGGGCAGGGACACAGTTTGAGCAGGAAGACTTTCCTTGAAAAAAACAAGGTGCGAGCCCCGGGGGTGGCACTTCAATCGAAAAAAATCAATGTGCACCGGTGGGGGGGATCAACAATAATTATTCTTCAAGAATGAGAGTTCAACAACAACAACAACAAGCTAAGCCAAGCCAAGCCAAGCTAAGCTAAGCTAAGCTAAGCTAGGCTAGGCAACGCTAAGCTAAGCTAAGCTAATCGAAGATGAGATCAGCTAAGCTAAGCTAAGCTAAGCTAAGCTACTGGGGGAACCGCGGGGCGGATCCTGGGGGAACCGCGGGGCGGATCCTGGGGGAACCGCCCGGGGCGAGGACCACTGCCCGGCCCTTTAAGCAGACCGAGTAAGAACCCTTCTAGGCAGAGCCTAGGTAGGGAAAAGACAAAAACAACAACAACAGCAGCAGCAACAACGACGACAACAACAACACCAGCAGCAACCACAACAACAACAGCATCAGCAGCAGCAGAAGCAGCAGCAGCAACAACCACATCACCAACAAAAACAAAAACAAAAACAAAAACAACAGCAGCAACAACAACGACGACAGCAACAACAGCAACAACAGCAACAGCAACAGCAACAGCAGCAACAGCCGCAACCACCACCAAAACCACCACAACTGCCACAACAATAACAATGACGGCAACACAACAACAAGAACAATAACAATAACAAAAACAATAACAGCAACAGCAACAACAACAACAATAACAATAATAATTATTTTAAGACTGTTCGCCCTTATCTGCTCGAGTGTCCAATAACGCCTATTTCCCAAACCCCCGATGCCCACCCTCTTCGTCTTCGATCGAACCACTTTTGGGGGGTATACCTTTCTTCCCTGCAGGCCGGGCCCCGGCAAGCGGCGGGGCGGCCGCGGACCGTCGGCCTGGCCAGCGGCAGCGCTGATCGGCGGGGCGGCCGCGGACCGTCGACCCGACCCCAAGAGGGACCGACAGGGGACCGACCACGACGACGACGACGACGACGTCGACGACGACGGCGACGACGACGACGGCGACGACGACGACGAGGGAAAGCGAGAGCGAAAGAGAACGACAGCAGGGCCACAAGGACACGAAGTAGGCCACGCAGGGCAACAGCGGGGACACGAAGGGAATGCGAAGAGCGCGAACGAGCGGGGGCCACGAAGGGCAGATAATGCGGGGCCACAGAAGGCAACGATGGGGCCACTGAAGGTAGCAACTGGGCCACGTAGGACAGATGCATATGGGGCCACCACGGGCGCGAACGAGCGGGGGCCACGAAGGGCGAGGGGGCCACGAAGGGATGCAACGGGGCCACGAAGGGCAGCGAGGGGGCCACGAAGGGCTGCAACGGGGCCACAAAGGGCTGCGACGGGGCCACGAAAGGCAGCGACGGGGCCACGAAGGGCTGCAACGGGGCCACGAACCAAAGCGAGGGGGCCACGAAGGCCTGCAACGGGGCCACAAAGGGCAGCGAGGAGGCCACGAGGGGCTGCAACGGGGCCACGAAGGGCTGCAACGGGGCCACGGAACAAAGCGAGGGGGCCACGAAGGGCTGCAACGTGGCCACGAAGGGCAGCGAGATCCCGATTCCTATATAATCTGTGAGGGAGTCCTAAGCGTGAGCGCGACTCCTGGGTGCCTGGGTGTCGGGAGCGCGGCTTGAGTAAATTGCAAGAAATTCCAACGCAAGGGCGCTATTCTTTAGTAAATTGCAAGCAAGTAAATCTCCAGCGAGAGCGCGACTCCAGAGCGCCGGGAGAATAAATTCTAAGGAAGTCCCAAGCGAGAGCGCGATTCCTGAATAAAACGCGAGGAAGTCTCGGGCGGGAGCGGGAGTCCTGGCTAAATTGTGAGGGAGTCTCAGGCGGGAGCCGTTGTTGTTGTAAACCGCGGGCCAACGACACTGTTTGACGCTCAAAACTTTCCCTGATAAAAGACAGAGTGCGAGCCCCGTGAAGGGCACTTGAATCGACAAAAAAACAATGTGCACTGGACGGGGGGAACAACATTATTTATTCTTCAGAGATGAGAGTTCAACAACAAGAACAACAACGACAACAACAACGACAACAACAATACTAATAATAATAACACTAGCAGCAGCAGCAGCAGCAACAACAGCAACAGCAACAGCAACAGCAACAGTAATAACAACAACAGCAACAGTAGCAGCAACAACAACAGAAATAACAAAACAACATACTAGTTATTATGTGTCACACATATGTAAAATATACATATATAAATGCATGTATATATGTATAAACTGCATTACTGGACTAACATGTATGCAAACGAATAAAAATGGGCAAACCTACGATTCAATCAAATCAAAAGAAGAAACTCGGGAGAGCTGAGCAGAGCCGTCCCGCGAGCGTCTTGATGCTGCGCTGGCACGGGCGATGGCGGCGAATTGCTGCAGGCAGCCAGACTCGGCGGCGAGCGAGGGGGGAAGTGAGAAGGAGAAGGCCTTCTCAGGAAACAGCGGGGCTCCTCAGAGAGGTCTTCTGCGTCTCTGGGGAAGGCTCAGGAAACTTCTCAGAGAAGGCTGGGGGACTTCCGAGCCTTCTGAGCAGGCCTTCTCCTTCTCACTGCCCCCGCTATCGCTCGCCGCCGACAGACATCACCCAGGAAAAATGGTGCGTGCTCCGCAGCTCGCAATGCGACGGCCCCGTGGAGCATGGACGACTACGGCTCGCAGAGGTCTGTTCGCCTCCGGTCTCTGCAGGGAAAGTGGAAAACGGAGAAGCTGGAAAGAGGGGGAGCTGGAAGTGGCCGTGGCCGGCCAAGACGGCAGAGGATCGAGAGAGGCCGAAACTGATGGGGTAGTGGCGGGGGCTGGAGAAACAGGAGGGAAACTGACCAGGGCTGGAGACGCTGGGGGGCTGGCCACAGCATAATTCAAGACTACCGTCCTGCCACCAACATCGACCCGTGGACCTGTCCCGGGGTGCAGTCCAGCCGTGGCCACGCGGGCACGCCAGGAGGCCCACAAATGACGGAAAAGGTGGTTCAAAACATCGAGACTGCATACTCGAACCTCAATCCTCGAACCTCCCCAGGGATTCTCGATCCTTCTCCTCCTCATCCTCCTCCTCCTCCTCCTCCTCCGCCTCCTCCTCCTCCTAGTCCTTCTCCTCCTCCTCATCCCCCTCCTCCTCCCCCCCCTCCTCCTCCCCCTCCTCCTCCTCCTCCTCCTCTTCCTCCTCCTCCTCCTCCTCCTCCTCCTCCTCCTCCTCCTCCCCCTCCTCCTCCTCCTCGTCCTTCATCTCATCCATCTCCTCCTTCCCAGACCGCCGAGGTACGTTTTCTCCGTGGCGTGGCCGCCCGGAGCGATCGACCACTTCCCTAGGTACCGTGTATTCTCGAACGCAGCAAAGACGAAAAATGGAGTAGCCCACAGGTGCATAGAGGTGGGTACAACGGCAAGATCTCCCCACATCCCAGCCACGCCACCTCACATCAAGCCTCCTTCCCAGATCCGCACACGAAGAGAAAGGGGATTCCAGGACCCCTCCTCCTGGGAAACCAGGAGATGGCGACACCGCTGCTCCCCGAACCTTTCCCGAGGTGCGTTCTGACCAGAATTTCGAGGCGAATTCGGTTGTGGCGACGAGAGCCTCCCAGGAGGCCCACAAAGGCGAAATCAAGGTAAGGGTACGTAGCGGTATCGGTACCTGTTCCTCCTCCTCCTCCTCCTCCTCCTCCTCCTCCTCCTCCTCCTCCTCCTCCTCCTCCTCCTCCGTCTCCTCCTCCTGTCGGCGAGGTAAACGATGACGGCGACGACGAGGACGAGGACGAGGACGACGAGGACGAGGACGAGGACGACGACGACGACGACGAGTGCGACGACGACGACGACGACGACGACGACGACGACGACGACGACGACGATGGCGGCGGCGGCGGCGACGACGACGACGACGACGACGCCGACGACGACGACGACGACGACGAGGACGAGGACGAGGACGACGAGGACGACGAGGACGACAACGACGAGGACGAGGGCGACGACGACGACGGCGACGCCGACGGCGGCGACGACGGGAGCGACGGCGACGGCGGCGACGGCGACGGGAGCCGAGCGTGCAGAATCCCGACCGGCTCAGCCGCCGCGCGGGCATCTCCGAGACCTCCCGCAAAGGCCACCCGCGGCCCTCGACGACGCGCGCCACCTCCCCGGGGGGGGGGGGGGCAGGAGGGGGGGAGGCCGAGGCAGACCTCGTGCACAGGAGGAGGAGAGAGGAGGAGGAGAGAAGGAGGGAGGAGGAGGAGGAGGGGGAGGGGGGAAAGGAAGAAGGGGAGGAGCGAAGGAGACGAAGGAGGGATGGAAGAAGGATAGAAGCGGAGGAGGAGGAGGAGAGGAGAGGAGGAGGAGGAGGAGGGGGAAGGAAGGAAGGAGGGGAGGAGCGAAGGAGACGTAAGAGGGATGGAAGGAAGGACAGAAACGGAGGAGGAGGAGGAGGAGGAGGAGGAGGAGGAGGGGGAGGAGCAGAAGGACGAGGACGGGGAGGAACGAGGACGAGGACGAGGACGAGGAGGGGGAGAAGGAGGAGGAGGACCAGGAGCAGAGTAAAACCTGAGCTGCATCCGCGATGCTACAGCAATCCCTCCCGTCCCGAGTCCCGTCCTCGCATGTCCCTACAATTAGGTTGGGCATGTCCCCCTACAGGCAGACTTTGGAGGAAAAACAACAAATACCATTCAAAAAACAATAATGCTCAACAAAAACTCAAACAATCCTCCCCGGACTATCTTTGGACTATTATTGAACGTTCCTCCTGTAGGGGGACGGACGCGCCCGACTTAACCCTACAAGTCTTGTTTTCCACTTCAAGAAGCGCCCCCTTGAAAGACCAGCACCCCATAGGCTTTTGCATTCGGATAGCCCCGTCCTGACAAGGCACAAACTGCCCCTCCTCCTCCTCCTCGTCCTCCTCCTCCTCCTCCTCCTCGTCCGCGTCCTTGCCGTCGTCCGCCTCCTCTTCCTCCTCCTCCTACTCCTCCTCCTCTTCCTCCTCCTCCTCCTCGTCCTCCTCCTCCTCCTCCTCCTCATTGCAGCCGTCCGCCTCTTTCTCCTCCTCCTCCTCCTTGCAATCGTCCGTCCTTCCACCCTTCTAGCGAGTAACGAGGAACGCGCAATGATACGACCAGACAATTCAACGAGGTGCCAAGCGAGATCCCCACTTTCGGAAAGGACCACACCCATCTGTTTAACTGTTGCGCAAGTGCTCATGCCTGGCCATGAGCGTCGAGAAAATCTTAAGCGAGAGACCAATGTTGAACATGCGCCACGTTCCATCAGTGCAACTGCACCATATGTCCAAGTTGGATCGTCGAAACATGTCAAGCGAACGCCCGACCTGCAGAACTATCCGCTTTCTGTGCCTGTTGCGCGTGTCAAGCTTCCGGTCTTTAAGTCTGAAGCCAAAGCCCCACGCTGAAGCAGAACAGCCCAACTAATCCCGAAACTGCCCCAAAAGTGTCAGATGGCTGTGCGCGGCGCCCAGGCGAGAGCCCCATCTCCAAGAGGAGCCGCCGCCCTCCGTCACTGAACTTCTCCGATGGCTGTCAAGATGGATGCGCGCAGCGCCGAGGCGAGAACCACATGTTGACGATGGCCCCCTCCCGTCCTCGAAGCTCCTGCAAACTTTGGAGACGAAGGTGCGCGGCGCTGAGGACGAGGGCTCCTCTCGAGAACGCCCCCACCTCCATCCCTGAAGCGACTGCCAGCTTGTGAGGCAAGTGCGCGCGGCGCGAAGGCGAGAGCATCCTTTTGAAGACGGCCCCCCCGGCATCCTTGAAGTTGTTGAGAACTTTGCACGGGGCGCCCATTCGCATGGGCGCCCCGTGCAAACGGTCGCCGAAATTGGCCAGACTCCGTGGAGACTAGGCCCATTGGTGAGGGACCGGGCTAACTCGGGGCCACCATGGGCTCTTAGATGACCCCCGACATTTCGAACACGCCCAAAACGGCCCGAGGACACCCCCGACGGGACTTCCAAGAGGGCTCCAAGAGGGCCACATCGTCAAAATCCGATGTGTTCTCGCATGTTTTACGCATGGCGGTTCGTTCGGTTTCGGGGCCCCGGGAAGTTCCAACAATGCTGCCAGCAGGCTCCCAAGAGGCCTCAAATGACAACCCAAGAAGCCTCCCAACAGTGCGTCTTGTCGGCGGCCCAGTTTCCTCACTGCAGTGCCTCAAGAACGTCGTCGAAATGCCTGCACAATTACACAATATGAATACGACACCCCTCTCTCCCCTGAGCTCGTGCGGAAGATGGCGGGCACCCCTCCACGTACGGCTTTTTCCACACAGGATTGCCGGGAGCTTCGTTTACAATCCGATTATTTTCGGTCTTTCCAAATGTTGCTCCCGTTGCAGCGTTGGCCCCACTTTCGAATTTCCGTTGGTTCCGAATCGTGCTCCCGCTACAGCGCTGACCTCATTTTCACATTTCCGGTTCGGAATCGCGTTCCCGCTGCAATGCTGCCCTCATTTCCGCGCTGCCGTTCGTTTCGAACCGCGTTCCCACTGCAGCGCTGGCCTCATTTCTGGTGCCACGCCATGGCTTACAATGCAATGATATGGTGCATTCCGCTATGCGACGCCATCCCCTCAGCTGCAATGCAATGATATGCAGCGGTTGACTACGCATTGCCACACCGTGCTACGTTATATTACGCGTTGATCTTCAACTCCACGTTATCCAATGTAATGTCATTGCCACGGTACGACATCTGACCGCGCGAAAGGAGAGGAGCCCTACGCCATGTTAGGGGATGGGAAGGAGGGGCAGGACTTCAAATAAGACACTTGCGCACCTAGCTTGTCCTCCTCCCCCATCCCCCTCCCCCTCCCCTTCCCCCATCCCCCCTTCGTCCTCTTCATCCTCCTCCTCCTCCTCCTCCTCCTCCTCCTCCTCCTCCTCCTCCTCCTCCTCCTCCGCTTCCTCCTCCTCCTCCTCTCCTCCTCCTCCTCCTCCTCCTCCTCCCCTCCTCCTCCCTCCTCCTCCTCCTCCTCCCTCCTCCTCCTTCTCCTCCTCCTCCTCCTCCTCCTCCTCCTCCTCCTCCTCCTCCTCCTCCTCCCCCTCCTCCTCCTCCTCCTGCACCTCATCCTTCCCCCCCTCCCATCGAGTCCCCCATCCTCCTTCTCGCTGCCGATAGGCGCACCGACACGTTGCAACAGTGGTACAATACGAGCTGGCGCAGTGACCAAAGCGATCGAATAAACTTCTGACGCGGTGACCTCCGACGGCAGAGGTCACTGTCCGACTGTCCGAGAACAGTCCCCGAGAGAGAACCGCCAGGATTATCACGTCGACGGATATGTGCGTCATCTTGTTCGCCCTCCTCCTCCTCCTCCTCCTCGCCGTCTTTCTCCTCAGTCGAAGTCGGGCGAAGAAGAGGGAACGAGCAACACGATTGGGACAGGCCTGGCGGCGCTGCGGGGGCCGACCGCGACGGTGTGCTGGCGGGCGTGCAACGCTAGGCTCCCAGAGCAAAACATGTCCAACGGAACGTCAGCCTCCTCCTCCTCCTCCTTCCTTCCTCTCCTCCTCCTCCTATCCCTCCGCCTCCCTCTCCCTTCCTCTCCTCTCCTCCGCCTCTCCTCGCCGCCTCCGCCTCCTCTCTATCCTACCTCCTCCTCCTCCTCTCCTCCTCCTCCCCCTTCTGCTCCTCCTCCTCCTTCGTCTCCTCCTCCTCTCCTCCTCCTCCCCTCCTCCTCCTCCTCCTCTCCTCCTCCTCTCCTCCTCCTCCTCCTCTCCTCTCCCCTCATCCTCCTCCTCCTCCTCCTCCTCCTCCTCTCCTCCTCCTCCGCTCCTCCTCCTCCTCCTCTCTCCTACTCCTCCCCTCCTCCCCTCTCCTCCCCCTCTCCTATCCCTCCTCATCCTCCTCTCCTCCTCCTCCTCCTCCTTCTCCGCCTCCTCTCCTCTCTCTCCTCCTCCTCCTCCTCCTCCTCCCCTCCTCCTCCTCCTCCTCCCCCTCCTCCTCCTCTCCTCCTCTCCTCCTCCTCCTCCTCCTCCCCTCCTCCTCCTACTTCCTCTCCGCCTCCCCTCCTCCTCCTCTTCCTCCTACTCTCCTCCTCTCCTCCTCCTCCTCCTCCTCCTCTCCCGCCTCCTCCTCCTCTCCTCCTCTCCTCTCCTCCTCCTCCTCCTCCTCCTCCTCCTCCTCCTCCTCCTCCTCATCCTCCTCCTCCTCCTCCTCTCCTCCTCCCCTCCTCCTACTCCTCCTCCTCCCCCCCTCCTCCCCCCCTCCCCTCCTCCGACCAGTCACGCCCTTTGAGGGGTACGGCGCACCTCTTCCTCCTCCCTCCTCCCTCCGACAGCCACGCCCTGAGGGGTACGGCTGCACCTCATCCCTCCTCCCCTGCCCCCTCGCCCCCTTCCTCCGACAGCCACGCCCTGCGGGGTACAGCTGCACCTCAGCCTGCCCCCTCCCTTCGCACTTTTCCCCCACCGTCCTCTCCCCTCCCCCCCTCCGACGGCCACGCCCTGCGGGGTACGGCCGCACCTCTGCCTGTCTTGCCGCCTCCTCCCTTCTTCCCTCCTTCCTCCGACTACCACGCCCCGCGGGGTACGCGTGCACACCCGCCTACCTCCCTCTTCCCTCCTCCGTGGATGCCCTCCTCCCCCCCTCCTCCTCCCCACCTTCCCGCCGCTGCCTTCCAGGCTCTAAGGGGGGTCGTATTGAGGGCAGTGCACTTCCCACGCGCAGGCGGCGAGATGGCAGGTCGCGGTGCTCGTGAGCGGTCCCGTTCGCGCTCCAGGTCGCGCAGCCACCCGCGCACCCGCCGCCACAGCCGGGGGGGCCGCGACCCTGCGGCGGAGCGGCACAGGGGCGCCCGGCACCTGAGGTCGGGAAGCCGGAGGTCAGGCTGGGACGTCGAGGAGGTCGGGGCGCCGCGCAGCCTTTACTTGGCCAGCGAAGTCTACGGACGCGAAGGCACCCTTGGTTCGGGAGCCCCCCGGCCGAAGTCCGAGGGCATCCCAGGCAGGGCGCCCCAGCAGCCTGCGCCGCCGCAGGGCGCGCTCCTCTTGCAGGCGGCCTTCGTCGACGGCGCCTCGGTGCGCTTCCTGAGCCTCGGCGGGGCGGAGCGCTGGCGTGTCGCGGCGGCGCCCGCCACTTCGCTCGCGGAGGTGCGCGACCGGCTGGCGGCCGAGTGGCGCGCGGGCAGGCTGGGCGCCGGGCTCACGCGGGTCGACGCCATCCTGCCCGAGGGGCGACTCCTCAGCGAGGCCCCTGGGGAGGAGACCGTGGAGGCCGCCTTCGGCCCCCTCCGCGCATGCGGGCTAGACTTGGCAGCGCGCGGCGCGTGCGACCAAGGCTGGGCCCAGCTGGCGAAGGGCGGCGCCGCCACCGAGCAGAAGGTGGCCGCCTCCCATTTGGACGTGGCCCCGCAAGCACCCCCTTTCCCGGGGAGCCTCACCGAAGACCAGTGCCTCCAGCAGCTTGCGTGGTGGCAGCACGTGCGCCAGAGCCAGGGGGCCCTGGCGGCGACAGGGGCCGCGCCTGCCACGGCGACACTGCCACCTTGGCGCGGGGGGCCCCTGCCAGAGCGCCAACAGCTGACGGCGCCGCCACAGCCACAACAACCGCAGCAGCAACCTGAGCACACGAAGCACGAGCCCCCGCCGGCGTTCCCGCCGCTCTACCTGGGCGCCGCCGCTCTCGCGCCGACCCCGGGCGCCGCTGCTCTCGCGCCGACCCCAGGAGGGCTGCCGCCGCTGCAGGCAGGGGGCCACTTGGCGCCCACGCACCAGCCAGACCAGCAGAAGCAGGAGGCGCACCAACAACAGCTCCTCCTCCAGCAGATGCAGCAGAACGCCGCCCAGCTGGAGCCCCCCAGCCAGCAGGAGCAGCAGCAGCAGCCTCCACCGCAGCAGCTTTCACCGCTGATGCGGCTCCCGCAGGCGCAACTGCAGGGCCTCCCGGGCAGCAAACTTGGCGACCACCCGAGTATGCCGCCGCCCTGGGACGCCGCTCGCGCCCTCGCCCATCAGCAGGCGCAGCCGCAGACAGCAGCGAGCCCCCTGTCGACCGCGCGCCCAGAGCCGCGGCAACCGCCGCAGCAGCTGCTGGAGCAGCAGCTGCTGCTACAGAAGCAGGCCGACACGCAGCAGCCGAACCAGCACGCTCCGCTGCCACGCGGGCAGAAGGCCCTGCCGAAGACCGTGGCCCCCCCAGGCCCCGGGCACACCGCACCAGGCTCGGCACCGCCCCCGTTGCTGCCGCCGCCGCCCCGAGCCCAACTGCCCGGGAAGCAGGGGAAGCCGCGCGAGGCGCTGGCGCTCGCCGCCGCGGGCGCACGCGGCCGTGGCTCGGGCTCGCCGGCGGGCAACTCCTTCCTCGCCGCGTGGCAACTCGGCGGGCAGGCGGCGGCTTGCGCGAAGGGCGCCTTCACCTTCGGCGCCCTGGCGCCGAAGGCCGACGTCCCGACTGAGCACCAGAAACATTTCGCGGGCGGGGATGGCGCCCGGATGGCCGAGGCCGGGGAGGACGTCGCGGCGCTCGCCGGCTCAGCCGAGGAGGACGACCTCCTGACGACGGAACTGGCGGACCGCGTGCGCCAGGCCCTCTCCGAGGCGGAGCAGGCGGGCGCCCCGCCGGACGCGGCCTGCGAGGCGGTTAAGCAGGCCGTCGCAGCGGTGGAGGGGAAGCTGGCGCGCCGCGGCGGCGCGGCACCAGCAGCCGCGGCGCCGGGCACAGCGGCGAGGGCGGACGACGCCGTCGCAGCGCCGACAGCGGAGCAGACCACCTTGCATGCGCAATCCTTCCTGTCGCGCCTGAACGCCGCCGCTGGGACGGCGAAGGCGACTGCGGCCGGGCTGCCCCCGTTCCTCACCGTGGAGTTTTCGCGCCCGGCGGACTCGATCGAGGCGCTGGCAGAGGCGATGTCCATGTTCGGGGGCGTGCAGATCCTGTGCCAACCGCTCGTCGAGAGGGCCGGCGGCATCTGGAGGAAGCCGGGCAGCGGCTGCTACTACGCGGAACGCGGCGGGGACGATCATTTGCTGGTCCTCCGCGTGCACTTCCCGTCAAGGCACACGCACCGCCGGGCCACGACAGTGAGCGTGCAGGTACGGGAGGCCACGAAGGTCGTGACGGCCAAAGGGATCAGACAGAACTTCGTCGAGTTCGCGCAGGCGTGGGTCTCTTGCCTGGGGCCGGTAGTGAGCGTCACCGGCCAGCCAGGCACAGGAGGGGGCAGCATGCTCACATTCCTGCAGCGGCCCACGGCGTAGCACGGCACGCCATGGGGAGCTGCAGGCGCAGGGAGCGCCCGCCGTGTTCGGATAAGAGATACGGATGAAAGCTCCCCCCTTTCCTGCGTCGTCTGTCGCCCCGCGGCCGCATTCTTCCCCCCACCTCCCGCCCCGGGCCCCCGTGGAGACCGCGGCAGGGTGGAGAACTGGGCACAGGCCCATGCTGGGAATCCGGGAACAGTGTCCGAGCTCGTATTCGGGGCCGCCGTTGGACAGTGACAGCTGCGGGGAGTGCGACTTCCAGCGCCGATTTGGGACCGACGTTCGGACGACGACGCCCTGTCCAGCCAGCGGGGGACTGGGGCACGGCAGGGGCAAAAGAGCCCGCGACCCAGGCATGGCAATTCCTTTTTGCCGCGCATTCTTGCCTCTTCCCCTTGTGTGCGGGGGGTGGACACGCTTCTGGGGGATGCCAGCCCATCCGTTGGCCGCGCATTCTTGCCTCTTCCCCTGGTGCGCGGGGGTTCTGCAAGGCATTGCCCGACCAAACCGTATGTATGCCCCGGGAGACCTGAAGGGACCTGTTGAGTGACTTGGTTTCGTTTGAACTTCGGCCACGGTCACAGGAAACGCTTCTGGGGGATGCCGCCCACCCTTGGACAGTGTTCCCCCGGTCGACTCCGAGGGGCCATGTTGAGCGATACGTTGTGCGGTGCAACGCGTGAAGCTTAGCATGACGGTGATGTCCTTCGGCGGGCCAGTCATCGGTGCCCT
This sequence comes from Prorocentrum cordatum, assembly GCA_963575745.1. Classification (NCBI taxonomy): domain Eukaryota; class Dinophyceae; order Prorocentrales; family Prorocentraceae; genus Prorocentrum; species Prorocentrum cordatum. Next base: position 70,497 of record CAUYUJ010001282.1, read on the forward strand.
TCCTGAGGGCCTCGGAGGCCTTCGCAGGTCACCGGCCAAGCCGGCGACCGTTTAGATTCCCACGACGAGGTAAAGGTTGGGGAGGTCTTCGGCGCTTCCTGCCATGGAGGGCGCACGTCCTCAGGAGCACAGGGCCTCGACGATCTGACGAGCAGGGTCGAAGGGGGGGGGGGGAGGGGAAATTCGTTACTTTTCCCCCCTCCCGCCGCTCCTCCTCCTCCTCTCTCCTCCTCCCTCCCTCCTTCCTGGCCCTCGCTGGGGTGGGATGGGCTGGAGTGGTTCCTTGCCGCCGCCTTCGCCGTCTGCGCTGCCGTCGTCGTCGCTTTTGCCGCTGTGTTGTCTTGTCGCCGTTGCTTTGGCTGTCCTTGCCGCCGCCGCCGCCGCCGTGGTCGTCGCCGTTGGCGCTGGCGCCGTTCCTGCTCCCGCTCTCGTCGTCGTCGTCGTCGTGGTCGTCGTCGTCGTGGTCGTCGTCGTCGTCGTGGTCGTCGTCGTCGTCTGCGTCGGCGCTTCGGTGAACGGACGCCTTCCCGGCCGTGCAGTGGCTGCGGTCCGTCGGGGTTCGCCCCCGAGCTCCGCCGCCGCCGGTTCGGAGGGACGCCCCTGGTTGCCGCCTGCCCCCGGGCAGTTTTTGAGGTACCAAACAGGTTCCTGTTTGGTACGGGGATAACTGCCCGGGGGGGCTGCCGAGCCCGACGCCGTGGCCGCCGGGCGCGTCTTGGCCCTGCGGGGGCTCCCCGGGCAGTTTTTGAGGTACCAAGCGTGCCCCCGTTTGGTATTGCGAAAACTGCCCGGGAGGCCTGGGAGGGCCCGCCTCGGTGGCAGCCGGGCGCGGGTGTCTGCTCGGGAGGTCGGGGGAGTGCCTCCTGGCCCGCCGGAGTGCGCCTCGGGCCTCTTCTCTTTCCGGGTGGACCCCTTTTGGAGCGAAGATGAAGCGCTTCTTGCCGCCCTCCCTCCCTCTCTCCCTCCTGGTCGATTCCCTCTTGGAGGTCTGTGCGGAGTTCCTGGGTCGGCGTTGGGCACCCCTCCCCGCACCGGCTCTGTGCGGGGGACGCTGTTGCGGCAGTCTCTGGATGTGGTGAGTCTCTGGAGTGTGGTGACTCGGCGCAGACCCCTTGGAGCCGGTCGTGGCTGGGGTGGGATGGCGTTTGGGATGGGTCGGCAGCGTGGAGGGGCCGGGGCTTGCTTCAGCTTTTTCAGCTCTGGAGGGGCCGGGCCTCGCATCACCTACGGAGCTAGGCCCCCAGCCTGAAAATGACCAAAAAGATGCTCAGGCAAATCCTGGAAATTTGCCTGAGCATCTTTTCCCGTGCGGGGCGCGTCGCCCAGGTGCGCCGCCTTGGGAGCCTCCCGTGCGCACGTGTGGTCGTGTCCAGGGGGAAGCCCGCGCATCCCCGAAGGGGCGCCCCCCGCACGGAGCCTGGGGCACGGAATCGGCGCGGCCTTTGGACCCCACCCTACCGTGATTTTCTAAGTGGCCTTCGCCGGACACTCTGTTTAGGGGGGCGTGTGGCGCACCCGGTCTGAAGCCACAGGGGTCTGCGCCCGCTCGTCCGTAGCCATTTTGGCTCTGGGGCGTAATCCAACGCCCGGGACGGGCCCAGCGGCGCGCTACGGGGCCAATGGCTGCACCTTCTACCGCTGACCTCCAGGAGTGGGGGTCCCCGAGGGCCGCGACAGCGGCGCGACAGGAACTCTTGGGCCTCGTAGGGGGGGCACTTCCTGGAGATGCTGGCGCTCGAGGGCGATGGGCGGCGCTGTGCCTGAGGCGGACGCCCGGGCACTGCTGGACTCGCGACCGCGCCACGGGCTGCGCGACCGCGACGTTCCGGAGGGTTTCGAGGTCTTCCGTATTTTCGATGCTGCCGTGCAGGAGGCCCTCAAGAGGGCCGAGGATCGGGCTGCCCAACGGGCGGCGGGGCTCCCGCTTAACGCGATGTTTGGCCCCTGGGAGGGCGGGATGCCAGCATCGCAGTGCCCGGCCCCCCCGCCCCCCGAGTCCACAGTCGTCACGGGGATTGTGGCTGCTCTGAACGTGGCCGGGGCATTCCGGATGGGGGCTGGCATGGAGACCGACAGCGGGAGAATCGCGGCGGTCACAGCTGGGCTCCACGAGGAACGCGCGGTCGTGGCGGTCATATCCGAGCCGCGCGTGGCGCCAGGGCTGCATTGGCCCGAGTGGACGGGCTTCCAGTTCCATGGCGAAAGATGCGACGGACCAGAAAGCGCGGCGGTGCTGGTCGCGGAGCCGCTGCGGGGGACGGTCGGGCCTATCGACGGCGTGGGCGATGCGCGCGCCATCTGGTGCGAGCTGCCGGGCGTGGGTGGTTGCAGCGCGCTCTTGCTAGGGGTGTACGGCCCACCGCCGCACTATGGAGCAGACGTGCGCCGGCAGTTCTGGCAATCCCGACTCGCGGAATACCTGCAATTGCAGGCGCTGCCGCGGTACCGGGGCTGGCGGGTATTGGTGGCCGGGGACTTCAACCTGCATTTCAGTCGCCTGGGGCTGGCCAACAGGGGGGCGGAGTCGCTAGTAGACCGTGAGGTCTTGGACCTTCTGACGCGCAGCTCAGGGTTTGGAGTTGCGTTACGCAACCCCGTCGGAGTGGCGACGCACAGATCTGGTACTATCATCGACGTGGTGGCTTCGTCGCCCGACTTGTACGCACAGGTTATGGTGGCGCCGCGCGGGTCTCCAGGAGCGCCCGGGGACCACGCGCGCCTCCTGGCCGTCATCCCGACGGACTTGGCGGCAGCGCCAGCCCCACAGGTGGGGAGCAGCAGGTGGGGTCGCGACGCCGACTGGGACCGTGCCCTGGATCAGATCCCAGAATGCCTGCGTTTTCTCACTGGGTGGGCGGGCGCGGCGATGCGAAACAGCCCGATCCGGGCGTGGACGGCGACGGGGTCGCGGAAGGGCGTGCGGCAGGCGATGCTAGACCGCGCGGTATGGTGGCGATCGGCCCTGTACACGTTGGCAGGGCACTACGGCGACCTCGTGCTAACGGCGCGGCGGCCGCCGGAGGCTAGCTGGGGCGCCCAAGAAGCAGCTGGCCGGCGCGACGGCGAAATGGCCATCGCGGTGGGTCTGCCGCCGCCGGAGGCCGACCACCTCGCACTCGAAGATGAGCTCGATGAGCGGCGGGCCGCGGAGCGGGATCGGGCACTCGATCGCCACCTTGAGCTTGCGGCGACGTCCCAGGCAAAGGCCGAGAGCTTCCTGACCAGTCTCCTTCGGCCGCGCGCCGCCCTGCAGGTGGCGCTCTGCGACCCGGAAACGGGCGCGCGGCTCGGGCCCGAAGAGACGGTCCACGCGGTGGCTCAGGCGGTTTTGGGCCGGGGGGGAGACGCAGGGCCCGGCTCGCCAGCATTCTCCGCCGCCGTGCGCGACGCAGCTCGGGCAGCGCAGGCGGAGGCCCTCCGCGAGACGGCGGACGAGCAGGACGACCCCTTCTCCCTGGAGATCGTGGAACAGGTGGTCCGTGATTCCAAGGCAGGGAGGCGGACGTTGCACCTCCCGCGCGCCGCGGCCAAGGCCACGGGAGGTTGCGGCCGCTTGGCCACATGGGCGCTGCTGAATCTCAGCCTGGTGGTCGGGTTGGGGGCCTCAGCGTGGGTGAGAGAGGTCGCGCCGATTCGGAAGAAAGGCCCACTGGTCGTCTCAGACGTAGTAAACCTTAGGCCGATCAGTTACGTCGACGACCTGGAGGGGTACCTGGATGCGGCGTGGCTGGCGGTCACCCGCCCCCTCCTGGAACGCTTTGCGGGGGAAGAGCAGGCCGGCGGGAGGTTCGACGCAGGCCTCATGGCCGTCGGACTCCTGCTCGCCCTGCAAGTGCGCCTGCGGCAGGGGCGGCGCACGATCATCGAGAAAGCGGACCTGCTCCACGGGTTCGACCTGGCTTGGCGGGACGCGGTCCTCGTGCAGCTCAGGCTCGCCGGAGTGCGCGGCCGTTTCTGGCTTGCCGCCGCCGCCTCCGTGGGCGAAGAATCCGTTCGCCTTCGCCTGGGCCCGCTGGTCGGGCCGATCCACGCCCTCGTCGGCTTCGGCGTGGGCCAGGGGCGCCGAGCGGGGGTGCACCTGTTCAGCTCCTTAATAAGGGCGCTCCTAGAATGCTGCCGCGCGGAGACGCCGGGGGTTTGTTTGGACCCCACCGAGCCGGGGGATGCCGCGATGTCACTCCTGATGGTGCAGTTCGTGGACGACACGTTCGTCCTCCAGCCAGACGAGGCGGGGCTTGCGCGGGCCAATGCCGGTTTAACGAAGTTCTGTCATTTCTACAGACACCGCTTCCAAGGAGGCGCAAAGGGCCCAGCGGCCATGGCAGTGGGCGGCCCCGCCCCGGTCCAAGCGGCCTGCGGCGCTGTGGATGGGGCCCCAGTTCGCCCAGCCACAGAGCTCGATGTTTTGGGCGTCGTCATCGACGACGCGCTGTCGCTGGAGCCGCTGCTGGCCCGCGCGTGCGGCAGGCTGCGCGACGGAGCGCGGCGCCTGGCAGCGGCGTTGACGGACCGGGGCCTCGGGCTGCCCCTCCAGTCCGGCCAACTCCCTGCCCGCGTGGAAGCAGCGGCTTACCACGGGGCCGAACTGCTGGCCAGCCACGCGCGGGGCTGGAAGGAGGTTGCTGCGCAGCTGAACCGCGTGTTCTACGACGTGGCTAAGGCGCTGCTCGGCCTTCCTCCGTCTGCGTCCCTCGGCGCGGGCGGCCACGTGCGCGCCTTCCTCGAGACGCGCCTGCTCACGAGGGCTGCCGCCAAGGTCGCGACGCGGATCATCACAGCGTGGGCTCGGGTGCTCCTCCTGCCGCAGGACTCGCCGGTGGCGCCAGCGATCCGGGCGGCGCTGGCGGCCAGAGGCGGCACTTGGTTGCAGGATGCTGCGGCGGTGGCACAGACGCACGGCGTGTCCGCGCCCCCGCTCCACCTGGCCGACGCGGCGGAGGCGGGGCCGAAGGCCAGGCGGCAGGCGGTTCGCTCGTGGGCCCGCGCGGCGGTGTTGCCGAAGATCCGCGAGGCGGAGCGCGCGTGGTTCTGTGAACAGCTGGGCAAGCTCAACGACGACGGGCTGCTGCCCATCGCCGAGGTGCTGCCCTTGCAAGGGCAGTGGCCCGTCGACCTTCGATGGGCCGGGTGGGGGAAGTCGACGTGGAGATTTCACAGGGCCTGGTGCGTGGCACGCGTGACCTCGAAGATCCCTGCGGACGTCTGGGGGCTTCCCCAAACGAGGCTTCCGCAGATATGCGCCCTCTGCGCGGGCGCGCCGAGCAGCCTCGAACACCTGCTGGCCCAGTGCCCCGCTGGCCGAGGCCTCCGGGACGCGCTCTGCGAGCGGCGGCCCCTCGGCTGTGACGCCGTGGCCGCGTGGGTGCTGCGCGACGCGGACGCCCTCGACGCGCTCGCCGAGAAGGTCCGCTACCTCGGGCTCCTCACCGCCACCCTCGTGCACGCGTGCGGGTGCGCGGGGCGCGCGGCGTGACCACGGCAAGGCGGGGTCGCACAAAAACATGCGATTGCATAAGCCTGCGGGTCCTCCCCGGTCTGCGGGCCCCTCCCCTGGCCTGCGGGCCCCTCCCTGGCCTGCGGGCCCCTCCCCGGCCTGCGGGCCCCTCCCTGGCCTGCGGGCCCCTCCCCGGCCTGCGGGCCCCTCCCCGGCCTGCGGGCCCCTCCCTCCCTCCCCCTCGTCGTCCTTCTCCGCCTCTTCGTCCTCCTCCTCCGCCCGGCCCTCCCTCTTCAACTTCTCCGTCTTCTTCCTCTCCGTACTCCAGCCTGCTGCTCTCCAGGGCCAGGTCCTGCGGGACAACGCCCCCACCCCGGAGCCGCGGGGATATAGGCCCTGCGGGGTGTTTCCACCCGGCCCGGGATGGACGCTACCCTGCGGGGTATAACCACCTACCGAATGCTCAACCGAATGCTCCTCCTCCTCATCCTCCTCCTCCTCCTCCTCCTCCTCCTCCTCCTCCTCCTCCTCCTCCTCTCCTCCCTCCTCCTCCTCCTCCTCCTCTTCTCCTCCTCCTCCTCATATCCCCTCCTCCTCCTCTTCCTATCCCTCCCTCCTCCTCCTCCTCCCCTCCTCCTCCTCCTCCTCCTCCTCCTCCTCCTCCTCCTCCTCCTCCTCCTGTCCTCCCTCCTCCTCCTCTCGTGTCCTCCCTCCTCCTCCCTCCTCGTCCTCCCCCCTCCCCCGCTTCCCGCGCAGTCGTGGCGCCATCCGATCGCACAGCCGCCTCGGGGGCCCACGCAGACGCGCGGGGGGCGGACGACGGGCGCCCCCCCCCCCCCCCGCACGGGGGGGCGCCGGGCCCCGCGCGAGACCCCGCTCCGAGAGGAGCGCGCCTGGCATGCGCGAGGTCGTCTGCGGGTCACGCAGGCGACCGTGACCTGGGATGCGCACCTAAGGTGCCCGTGTCGCTGTAGGAACGGACAGTCAGATATTCCCGATCTCGTAAGAAAGGGAGGGGGGTCTCATTTCGGGGGGGGGGTCTCTTCCAGGCCATCTTGGAGGGCCTGGGGGGGTCTGGGGACGATGTGTTGGAGGGTTCTCCCACGGGGGAGGTCTGAAGTGGCTTGTCTTGGAGGGTCCAGACCCCCTCCCTTTTATTACGAAATCTGGAGTACCCGTGTCGTTGTAGAAGCGGACAGCCAGATACTCGAAGAATCCGTCCAGCCGCTGAGGGCGGCAGCGGTCCCAGCGCGATTCCCCCTCCAACCCAAGTCTTCCACCTGGAGAGGGGGTTCCCCACTGCTCTGGCCCGTATCAGATGCACCCCCTGCATACCCCGCGCTGAAAGAGCCCGAACAGAGCATAGTAAGCACAAAGGTCTCCAGGGCGGGAGCCCCTGGAAAAATCAGAGTTGGTGACCCCCACCGGGATCCCCACTGCGCACCACAATTGCGAAAGCGTCTGGGCGGCCCCCAGGGGGCATCCAAAGAAGTTGTTAGAGGACACCCGACGAAACATCACGCCACGTTCACTGCTACACATACGTGTAAGCACTGGATATTCGGAGCGCTTCCAGTGACCGACGGAGACCAAGACAGCCCAATAGAGTGCCGCAGCACGCAAAACGACGCCCGAAAAAAAAAAACAGGAAAATATACACGCTCGGCAGATGTGGCGTAAGCCTTAGGAGGCATAATCATCGCATACATCGTCATCGTCGTCATCATCACCATCATCATCAGCAGCAGCAGCATCATCAGCATCAGCAGCATCATCAGCATCATCATCAGCATCATCAGCAGCAGCATCATCAGCATCGAGAGAGCGTGATCCACCGCCGCTTTACTGTGGAAAATTGCAATCCCCCCCCCCCCCCCTGCCGGAACCCCTCCCCCCCCCCCTCCCTCCCGGCAAAACCCCCCCCCCTCCCCCCCCTAACCCCCCCCCCCCCCCCCCTCCCCCTCGAAAACCGGGGGGGTCACTACCGGTTCGAACCCCTCCCCCCCCCCCCTCCGGATCCGGAAAACCGGGGGGGTCACTACCGGTTGGACCCCCCCCCCCCCCCCCCCTCGAAAACCGGAGGGGGGTCACTACCGGTTCGACCCCCCCCCCCACGCACCGCCAGCAAACGACTCCCGGTCCCTACCACCGCTCGCATCACATCCCCCACTGTTGTTCCCAGCACCACTGTCCTCACCACCACTGTCCCCACTGGTTCCACCACCGTCCCTATTGTCCCCACCAGTGCCCCCACCACTGTCGCACTGTCCCCACTGTTCCCACAACTGTTCCCACCACGGTTCCACTCTCCCCACTGTCTCCACGGACCCAACCACTGCCTATCCCCACTGTCCCCACTGTCCCACTGACTCCTCCGCTGTCCCACTGAGCTGTCCCACTGTTTCCACCACTGTCCCCACTGTCCCCACCACTGTCCCCACTGTACCTCTGTCCCATTGTCCCACCGCCGTCCTCGCCACCGCCTTTACCAGTGTCCCCACCACCATTGTACCCTCCACTGTCCCAGTGTTTCCACCTCATTCCCACTGTCCCCACACCACTGTCCCCACCACCACCGTTCCCACCACTGTCCACTGTCCCCCCTGTTCCCACCATTGTCCCCACCACTGTCCCCACCACTACCGTCCCCACTGTCCCACTGTCCCACTGTCCCCACCACTGTCCCGCTGTCCCCTCACCACTGTCCCCACCAACACCGTCCCCACCACTGTCCGCACCCCCACTCGGTTTTCGAGGGGGGGGGGGGGGGTTCGAACCGGTAGTGACCCCCCCCCCCTTTTCATGATGAGCTGGGGGGGGGGGAGGGGTTCGAACCGGTAGTGACCCCCCGGTTTTGGGGGGGGGGGGGGGGAGGGGTTCGAACCGGTAGTGACCCCCCCTGGTTTTCCGCCAGCAGCGGTAGAGCACGCTCTTTCTCAGCATCAGCAGCAGCATCCTCCTATTTCTCCTCTTGCTCCCCCCCCCTTCCCCATCCGCGAAGTGCGCTCCCGCTCGGCGGGGCGGCCACCTCGGCGACCCCCTGCGCCAGCAGGGCCCACGCCCTCTCGTCGGCGGCGTACACGGCGACGCCTGCGGGGGAGCCGCCGTGCAGCGAGAGCGTGCTCGTCCGCCTCCCCGTCCATGGCGCAAACGCACCCAGTTTGCCCCATCCCGCCTCTCCTTCAGCCTCCTCCTCCATCCATCCATCCTCCTCCTCCTCCTCCCACGTCATCCCTCCTTTTTCCCTCCTGCTCCCCCCTCCGCCCCCATCCACTCCTCCACCACCTGCTCCCTTCTCCCCCATTTCTCATCCTCCTCCCCCTCCGCCTCCTTCTACTCATCCTCCTTCTCCTTCTCCTTCTCGGTATATTTGTTATTGTCCTTCTCCTTCTCCTTATCATCCTCCACGGTTGCACATTATGAACAGTACTCCCATCTCTGCCTTCATTCGGTCCTGAAACTGTTCGGCCCTCTCCGCGTACCCATCGGTCGGACGAAGTGGGTAGAAGCGCGAAGTAGGAAGGCGTTGAAAGTAGATTGGATCGCCGCCCCCCTTTCAACAAAAGAGAAGGGGAAAATCCACTCGAACGCTTGTAGGAAGGAGCACCAAGTATATTGGGATCTGGAAAAGAGCGTGTTCTTCCGCTGCTGGCGCGAAAAAACACAGGGGGTCACTGGTGGATCCCAACCCCCCAACCCGTCCCCACCCCCCCTCGAAAACCGGGGGGGTCACTACCGGTTCGAACCCCCCCCCCCTGCCCCCCATCCCAAGCCATCATGAAAAGAGGGGGGGGTCACTGCCATGGGTTCGAACCCCCCCCCAGCGCCGCCGGCAAACGATTCCCGCTCCTGGGAACAGTGCGACAGTGGTGGGGACACTGGGACAGTGGTGGGGACGGTGGTGGTGGGGACACTGGTGTGGGGACAATGGGACAGTGGTGGGGACAGTGGGATAGTGGTGGGGACGGTGGTGGCGGGGACAGTGATGAGGGGACAGCGGGACAGTGGTTGGGACAGTTGGGACAGTGGGGACAGTGGTGGGGACTGTAGTGGTGGGGACAGTGGTGAAGGCGGTGGTGAGGACAGTGGAGGGACAGTGATACAGTGTGGAGAGTGGTGGGGACAGTGGGGCAGTGGTGGGGACAGTGGGACAGTGGGACAGAGGGACAGCACAGTGGAACAGCGGCGGGGACAGTGGGGACAGTGGGACAGTGGCGGGAACAGTGGGGACAGTGGGACAGTGGTGGGGACAGTGGGGACAATGGGGAAAGTGGGACCGTGGTGGGACAATGGTGAGAACAGTGGGGACAGTGAGACACGGGGCACTGGTGGGGACAGAGTGGACAATAGTGGGAACAGTGGGGACAGTGGCACAGTGGTGGGGACAGTGGGACAGTGGTGGGGACGGTGGTGGTGGGGACAATGGTGTGGGGACAGTGGGACAGTGGTGGGGACAGTGGGGACAGTGGGACAGTGGTGGGGACGGTGGTGGTGGTGGGGGCAGTGGTGAGGGCGGTGGTGAGGACGGTTGTGGGAAAATGGGACAGGGGTACAGTGGGGACAGTGGTGTGGACAGTGGGGACAGTGGTGTGAACAGTGGGACAGCTCAGTGGGACAGCGGCGGGGACAGTGGGACAGTGGGACACTTGGGACAGTGGGGACAGTGGGACAGTGGTGGGGACCGTGGGGAAAGTGGGGAGAGTGGGACAGTGGTGGGAACAGTGGTGGGGACAGTGGTGGGGACAGTGGTGGGGACAGTGGGGACAGTGCGACAGTGGTGGGGGCAGTGGTGGAGACAGTGCAGACGCCAGTGGGAAAAGTGGGGACAGTGGTGGTGGTGACGGTGGTGCTAAGGACAGCGGAGTGAATGTGGTGCGGACGGTGGTAGGGACCCGGCAGACGTTTGCCGGCGGTGAGTGTGGGAGGGTGTTCGAACCGGTAATGACCCTCCCCCGGTTTTCTGCGGGGGGGGTTCGAACTGGTAGTGACCCCCCCCCCCCGGGTTTTCCAGAGGGGGGGGAGAGGGGAGGAGTTAGGGGGGCGGGGAGGTGCCAGGCGAAGGGGGGGGAGTGGAGGGGAGGTCCAGCAGAGGGGGGGGAAGTTTTGTAGGGGGGGGACCCCCGGGTTCCGGAGGAAGAGGGGGTGAAAGCGGCGGTGGATCATGCTCTCTCGGATCTGGGAATCCAGTAAGACCCACTTTCAGCGGCCTCCTGCTGACACACAAGATGTCCAAACAAATATGTTTTGGGGGCTTCGTTTGCAATCTGACTGCTTTCAGTGTTTCAAATAGTGTTCCCGCTGCAGCGTGGGCTTTATTTTCGGATCGTCGCTTTGCTCCCGTCGTTCAGAATACAGCTCCCGCCCCAGCGCAGGCCACTTTTCTGGATCCGATTCCTGTTTCGTGGTTGCCGCCTCCCTCGTTTCCCCTTCTCCGCACTCCCCTGGTCCTCCTGCTCCTCCCGCTCCATCCGCTCCAGCTCCTGCTGCTGCTGGTCGTCCTGTTCCCTCTGCTTCCTGATCCTCCCCCTGCTCATCCGCCACCTCCGCCTCCAATGTACGCAGCTCCCCTCTCTCCAATTGCGCATCACACGATGGGGTCCTCTTGTCCTCTCTGGAATTCCAGCCCTGCTATGACACGAGTCGGCGAATGGAGAAAATAACAGCGCAACAGGAAGGGATGGATGGGAGGGAAAGGATGTCGGACATGGCGCCAGATAACCTGGCTTGTCTTTTTGTACCCCAACCATCCTGTGGTGCTGGGTTCTCGTTTTGAAGAAATGGCCCCCACGTTCCTCCTCCTCTCCTCCTCCTCCTCCCCCTCCCCCTCCTCCCCCCTCTTCCCGTCACCCCCCTCACTTTGGCACACCCCTCACACGTTTCGTGGCCCCATAGGTAGCTTCACCGAAGGCCCTAGTGGGGGAGCCCGCATGCGGTCCCCACACCCATTTTGGCACACCCCTCACACGTTTCGTGGCCCCATGAGCTTCACCGAAGGCCCTAGAGGGGGTGTCCGCAGGCGGTTCCCCCACTCAGTGCAGCGCTTCGTGGTCCCATAGGGAGCTCTACCGAAGGCCCCGGTGGGGGTGCCCGCATGCGTCCGCCACACCCAGTGCGGGGTTTCGATGCCCTATAGGGAGCTCCACCCTCATTTCGGCACACCCCTCACACGCTTCGTGGCCCCATGGGAAACTCCACCAAAGGAAGGCGCCAGTGGCAGGGTCCGCATGGCTGTGCCGCCCCATTTCGGCACGCCTCTCGCACGATGCGCGGTCCCATAGGGCGAACGCGGCACCCACAGCGCGCTACTCACAACTACGTATGGTTGGGTCCTTCGCCAGGATACGTTTCTCTCTCTTCTCCTCCGTCTCCTCCTCATCCTCCTCCTCCTCCTCCTCCTCCTCCTCCTCCTCCTCCTCCTCCTCCTCCTCCTCCTCCTCCTCCTCCGTTTCTTTCTCTCTCCTCCTCCTCCGTCTCCTCTTCGAACCTCTCCTCCCTCGCCCTGCTCGCTGCTCTGCTCCCCCCTTCCCCTCTGCCCTGCCTGCTCGGGCCGGTGTGCACGCGGGAGGGGCCTCGTCGACGGTGCCATGGGGGGGCATCTGCGATGCTGGCGACGTCGTCTGTTTCGGCGGTGGACAAACCTCCCTTTAGTAAACCTCCCATTAGTGAAATCGGCTGGGGACCGAAACCGACGGACCTGGACCCGCAAAAAGAACGGCCGCGACGCCCTCTCGCGAACCGAAAACGGCCAATTCCTGAATCGACGTGTCAGGGCAGGAGGTCTGTCAACCCCCGACTGTTCCAAAGACCAGCAACAAGCGGCCCCGAGAGGCTCGTGGCCTGCCTCCCAGACCGCGCAGCGCGGATGGCCTCGCCGAAAGGCTGCCCAAGAGCGCCCCCAGTCAGCCACCCAGCAGATTGGCTTCTGCGGGTGTTGTACGTATGTTGCATTGTCGCCTTCTCGGTCTTGGAACAGTCTGAGACGGCGCAAGCATGCTAGGTCAGCCCCAAGAGCCGAAGACGGCCCAAGATGGCCTTCAAGCGGTCCCAAGCCAGTCCAAGAGGGACCCGAAAGCACACGAAATAGGGCCTCCAGACGATCCGAGGAGGCAACACATCGTGGAAGAACATTCAATGTTTCTGGCAAAATCCTTACTACCTTCACCCCGCCTTGACGTTTTCTGCTAGCCGCAGCTCCTCATCCCAAGTTGCCCCAATGTGGTCCCAAGACCCCAAGATGACCCCGAGGTGGCCTCTGGAGGCCCCGAGATCCCGAGTTGGCTCCAGGATGCCCCCAGAAATCCCAGACAACCTCGGCACAGCCCGAGAAAAGCCTTAAGGGGGCCCCTAAAGGCCCCAAGACTCGGCGGCGAGGCCGGGGGAGCAGTGATAAGGGGCGGGCCTTCTCAGAAGGCTCGGAAGTCCCCCGGCCTTCTGAGCGTTCCCCAGAGGCGCAGAACACTTTTCGAAAGGCGCAAGGGGCCTCCGAGAAGCCCGGCCGCCTCCTGAGGAGGCCTTCTCCTCCTCACTTCCCACCCTCGCTCGCCGCCCAAAGATGCTGTCCGAGAGGCTCCGAGATGGCCCAGCAAAGCACCAGGAGGAGGAGGAGGAGGAGGAGGAGAAGGAAACCAAGAGGAGGTCCCAACAGACTCCCGAGAGATGGATCCGCCCGGGTCCGGCGCCGGAGGGCACAGGCGCAGCACGCCTTCGGGAGAGCCGAGACGGTGCTCCGCAAGGCATAAGCTCACCGACGAGCGCGGCCTGCCCAAGGGAGAACCTGACTAAAGCTTCGGTGGCAACTCATGGGAGCCTGCCATACCATATTGTCGGCTTTGCGAATTGACGCTAGTCGACGCTAAATCGACGCTCATCAGCACGCTAATCGACGCTAACCGACGCTACATCGGCGCTATCTCATCGACTCCCAGACGCTAATCGACGCTAAAGCCGGAATTAAGAGGGTACATCAGGCTCCCAAGACTTGCGACCGACTAACGCCCTCACGAGGAGTGCCAGGACTTCTGATGTGCGGGGCACCGCTTGAAAGCGCAAATGTAACCACGAACAGGAAGAACGTCCGCATGGGCCTCCCCATCATCAACGATTGAAAACGCAAAACCACCTGGGTTCCGCTCTGGGGCGGCTTTGGCCGAAACGGTTATCTAAGCTCCGTCCTGGCCAGCTTTGATCAGCAGCCATGCCCGTCGCTGGCCCAACAAGCCAGGCATCAACCGCGGGGCGGAGGAGGACAAGAAGGAGAAGGAGTCAAGCAGTCTCTCCTCTATCATCTGCCTACTGCAGTTGTAGGCCTGCCTTTGTCGCGATGCCCAGCTGATACGCGTCCATGACAAACGTCTGACGAGGTCGCTCCAGCTTCCCGCGTCAGCCCGAACGCTCCTCTCTGCCCCCCCTTCCTGGCCAGAAAAAGATATCTGTATTCAAACTGGCGTTATGTGTCATGGTGAGGCTTTCTGTGTCCGGCAGGGGACTGTCTGTGTCCCAGTTTGCGCTCCGATGAGTAGCCCTTCGAAATCCGAATGTGATCCCATTGTTACTGTATGTTCTTGGTGTCTGTGTGTGATTGCATGCTGTGGCCGCCAGGCCCCACTGCCGCAGCCGATCCCAAAGTACCCCGCGTCGTCCGCCCTGTGTACCGCGGCTACCAAGCCCAAGAGATCCCCGATGACACAATGACGGCGGAGCAAGCCAGCAAGTAAAACAGGCGCAACGAACAGGCAAACCCACCGAGGAGGCGTCCAGACGCAACGGTTGAAGACAGATTGAAGTAGTATTTTTTTGCTTACCTTCCGAGCGGCTCGAGCTCCAGTGCTCTCCACTCTTGGGACGCGCGTTCTTGTGAGACTCGCAGTCGCTTCGCTCGCTCGCTTCACTCGGCTCTCGCGAGACATAGCTGCGCGAGAGGGAGGGAGACAGAGAGACAGAGAGAGAGAGAGACAGAGAGGCAGAGAGACAGAGAAGGAGATCGCATCGTCGTGCTCGAACCGTGCCGTGCCTCCCGCGCGTCTCGGGGAGTCGCACGATCCGTCCCGTGCGGCCGTGCACTCCCCAGACGGGCACGCGGCCGTCCGCGGACTGCGCTGCGCCCGCCGCTGGCGCCGGCATCCTTCCTCCTCCGCCTCCTCCTCCTCCTCCTCCTCCTCCTCCTCCTCCTCCTCCCTGGAGGGCCCCCCTCCGCGCGCCGCCACCCGGCCCTCCGCCCTCGAGGGCCTCTCAGGGGCGCGCGCGGGCGCCCGCGCCCGCACCCCGCGGCACCCCGCGGCGCCCCGCGGGGCCCGTCGGCCGGCGCCTGCGCCGCCTGCGCCCTCCCCCCCGCGCCCCGCGGGGCCCGGCGTCCGTCTGCCCCGGCCCCCCCCCAGGGGGGCCACCGTGCGAGCCCTGCGCCCCCACCCCCCACGAGCTCGGAGGGGGAGGGCGGGGTGCCACTTCGCTCGAGAGCGCTCCCGAGCGAAGTGTGAGCCCCCCCCCCCCCCCAGAAATCGTGGGGCGCGGGGGCCAGGGTTCGCATATGCGGCCCCCCCCCCCTCCCCTGCCCGCCGACCTCTGCGGGGGCGCGGCCCTCGAGGGCCCCGGCCCCGGGGCCGGCGGGGGCGGCCGGGCCAGGGCCGGCGGGGGGGGGGGTCCAGCAGCCCGGCGGCTTGCGCCTATTACACTGGCTTGATGCGGAAGTGGAGGCCTATGAGGCTGAACACGAAACACTTCAGGTCCTGGACCAGGTAGTAAAACACGCGCAGCCCCTCCGGGTCCTTGGAGGCCTGCACATCGGCCAAGGAGCCGATCTTCGACGTGGTGAAGGAGATGTGCTCCTTGCCGCAGACGACCTCCAGCTCCTGCCTCCCGACCCGGTCTGGAGCGGGCCAGTGGTTGTCGTCCTCCTTCAGGATCTCGCTGTCCTCGATGGTCTTCCGGAGCTCACGCATCACTGCCTGAGTCACGTAGCATTCCTTTCGTATCATCTTCTCGTTTTTATAATTCGAATCGTTCGCGTACCGGAGGCGACCATCCGGCCTGAACTCGAACTCCAAGAACTCGTGACCGAACTTCCCCTTGTGGCCCACGTAGTACCGCACGTAGAACTCGTCGCCATCGGCCATTCGGACCGACCACGGCGTACCTTGGGCCCGAGCCCTGGCGAATCAGTCGACTGGGCGACGCGCACCTCGCTTGAGCCAAAACGCCTTGAGCCAAGATGGCTACGGACCAGATTGGGATAATATCGAAGCCATGTTGATGTCAGAATTGAGGCCATTGTAAGATCACATTGACGTCAACCTGAGGCAATGTGGGTATTATTAAAGGTAGTGGTCGCGATGTTGTTTAGTGTACGGTTTCAGGTGGCCTGGGAACTCGTGTTGGTGATAATGCCTGGCATAGTGTGTGATATGTTTCCAGGTCACGTGCCTGAACAGTACTCAGGAGTATGGCTAGAAACGTGTGTTGAAGATGTTGCTTATGTGTTGCTTAGGGCATGGTGTGTGATATGTGTTCTAACATTGATTAGGGTATTGTGCTTGAAATTGCAGAACAACGTTTACGGTATTGGCTCGGATATCGCTAAGGCATGTGTTTGGGATACTGGTTAGTGAGCTGTCTAGGACATGATGTATGATATGAATCACGATGCAGATCATGGCATGTATTAGAATGGCGTGCAGGACCTTGGCTAGGATATCGTCTGGAACAATCATTCGGATGTGTGTCAAGATATAGGTTCGGAGATCCGTTAGGAAGATAATTCGGATACGGTTGAGGATGTTGTTCCCCAGACGCACGTGTGCGCACGATGGCACGTGCACATGCTGGCGCATCCTCCAAGCATGACGGACACGGAGACACGGATAAGTCAGAGTGAGACCTGCTGACAAATCCACAAGACTGAGCGTGCATCACTGAGGGGGCACCTTCGTCTACAAACCGAGATATCGCTCGTCCAGCAGCAGATACGTCAGAAAACAAGACGGGCGACACAGAAAGGCACTCACCAGGGCTGAGCCTAAACGGAGTTGTTCGTTTTTGTTGTGTGTTCGTTTTCCCTCGTTTTACCGCAAAACGAAGTCGAAACGAAAACGACCCACGAAATCGCCAAAACACAGTTTAGGTCCAGCCCTGCATGATACCGCTCGTCCAGCAGTAGCTACATCACAAAACAAGACGGGCGGCACGGAAAGGCACACACCACCGCCCCCAGGGGCTCAGGCAGCCCCAGGCGGGACAATAAGAAAGCCCCAAGCTGGACACGGGAAGCACCAGTCGCCCTTCCAGACCTCCCTCCTCCCTCCTCCTCCCCCTCCTCCTCCTCCTCCTCCTCCTCCTCCTCCTCCTCCTCCTCCTCCTCCTCCTCCTCCTCCTCCAGTTGAGCAAGCCCTGCGCCCCCTCCACCAACACTGGTAAAATGAGATTGTCTCGTTTTCGGAGAGGGCTCGCCCCGAATCCCCGAATTCGTGCGTTGATCGACCGAGCCGTCCCTGCCCCTCGCGTCGGTCTCACAGTGGCTAGCGCGCGGGATGTCAGAGCGTCGACGTCAGTCGTCGAATACTCGGTCGACAGTGCAATCCCGTATGAAGCTCGAATGGCTCGCTTGCTGGAGCGGGTTCGAGCTCGCGAGAACAGCCGCCAGGTTTAAGTTTCTCGGAGCGGGTGCACCTGTCGCGAGCGCCGAGAGTGGCTAGTGTCCACCACTCTCGGCCTCACAAAATCTCCCCCCGAAGGTGCACCCGCCCGCACAAGTATTGCGGGCTGGCCCCTCTCTCCTCGGACAGTCCTCCTGGGAATCGTCTCATCTCATCTCATCCTCCTCCTCCTCCTCCTCCTCCTCCTCCTCCCCCTCCCCCTCCTCCTCCTCCTCCTCCTCCTCCTCCTCCTCCTCCTCCTTCTCCTCCTCCTCCTCCTCCTCCTCCTCCTCCTCCTCCTCCTCCTCCGCACGAGCATCCGTTCCATAGGCGGGCCCCCAGGACTCCCGACCCCCGCCCTCGAGGGCCGTCCCGCGGGCCCCTCCCGCAGGGGGGCCACCGCGCGAACCCTGTACCCCCACCCCCCACGAGTTCCGAGGGGGAGGGTGGGGGTCGCTGCGCTCGAGAGCTCCCGCCCGCGGGAGGTGGGCCCCTGCCCTCCCCCTCAGAACTCGCGGGGGGTGGGGGGGTGCAGGGCTCGCACGTGGCCCCCCCTGCTCTGTCCACGATCCCAGGATCCGCGCGAGCCCCGTCCCTCCCCCCCACGAGTTCTGAGGGGGAGGGTGGGGGTCGCTGCGCTCGAGAGCTCCCGCGGGAGGTGGACCCCTGCCCTCCCCCTCAGATTTGGACGCCCGAAATGGGTACCGAAAAAATGGGTACCATGCCCAGCAGCAAATGTTGCCCCAAACCGACAGCGGCCGCTGTTGGGCAGGCGGCCTCCTGTCTCGAATGGACACAGGCCGCGGCGGCGTGGACAGCGAGCCCTGTTCAAAATGAACGAGATCCGCTGTTGGGCATTGTACCCATTCTTTCAGTACCCATGTCGTGCGTGCAGATCAGAACTCCTGGGGGGTGGGGGGTGCAGGGCTCGCACGGCGGCCCCCCCGGTTCTGTCCACGATCCCGGGATCCGCGACGGGCCTCCCGAGGCCCGCGGCACGGAGACCCCCTGAGCATCGTCGATCCGATCCCCATCCCCAGCAGCGTGGCCGGGGCCCCACTGGCCGATTTACTCCGCTAGATGGGGATATATAGGCCGTCCCTATTCGGGCTTCAAGGGGCGTATCCCCAGCTGGGGTGGTAATTTTGGGGGGGTCTCGAAGGGGATGGGGATGGGGAGGGGGGTCGGATAAACGATACTGAGACCCAGACCTGCGACGCCAGGACCCTCGCCAGACCTCACGACGTGGACCCCCGGAAGTCCCGCCGCTTGCCAAGGATCCGCTCTTCGTCCCGCGTCCTGCGTCGTTGCGTGACAGTCCTGGGCAGGCAAATAGCAAGAAGCCTCCCGCCGAAAGTTTGCTGCTTCACGACGCGATGGGATCTGGCCACCGTGCCGACGCAACATTGTCCTGTCTCGGTGCCACCTCCCCGCCTGCGTGCTGCCTGTTCTGTGGCACCTGGACGGGGGCCTCCTGTGTCGTCTTGCCCGGTCTAGCGAACACGCGCCGACCGATGTGAATCAACGCGGATCGACGCCGATCGGCGCTGATGAAGGGACCCTGGGACACACAAATAAATACACACAAATAACCGGATTCCCCATATTTTCCCATATGTTTTTGGTTTTGTCTTGCCCCCCCCCCCCACTTCCCATTGTTTCCCATATTTGCTAGAGGATCGACGATTCATTGTGTCTGTGTGTTTTCATTGTGTCTGTGTGTTTTTGTTCCCAACCATCCTGTGGTGTTGGGTCCTCGTTTTGAAAAGACGGTGGCCCGCGTCTCCTGTCCTCCTTTCCTCCTCTCCTCCTCCTCCCCCTCCCCCCTCCTCTCTCCCCCTCCGCAAACCCATTTCGGCACACCCCTCACACGCTTCGTGGCCCCATAGGGAGTTACACCGAAGGTCCCAGTGGGTGTGCCCGCATGCGTCCCGCACACCTATTTCGGCACACCCCTCACACGCTTCGTGGCCCCATAGGGAGCTCCACCGAAGGTCCCAGTGGGTGTGCCCGCATGCGTCCCGCACACCCATTTCGGCACACCCCTCACACGCTTCGTGGCCCCATAGGGAGCTCCACCGAAGGTCCAACTGGGTGTGCCCGCATGCGTCCCGCACACCCATTTCGGCACACCCCTCACACGTTTCGTGGCCCCATACGGAGATCCACTGAAGGTCCCAGTGGGTGTGCCCGCATGCGTCCCGCACACCCATTTCGGCACACCGTTCACACGCTTCGTGGCCCCATAGGGAGCTTTACCGAAGGTCCCAGTGGGTGTGCCCGCATGCGTCCCGCACGCCCATTTCGGCACACACGTCACACGTTTCGTGGCCCCATAGTGAGTTCCACCGAAAGTCCCAGTGGGTGTGCCCGCATGCGTTCCGCACACCCATTTCGGCACACCCCTCACACGTGTCGTGGCCCCACAGGGAGCTCCACCGAAGGTCCCACTGGGTGTGCCCGCATGCGTCCCGCACACCCATTTCGGCACACCCCTCACACGCTTCGTGGCCCCATAGGGAGCTCCACCGAAGGTCCCACTGGGTGTGCCCGCATGCGTCCCGCACACCCATTTCGGCACACCTCTCACACGTTTCGTGGCCTCATAGGGAGCTCCACCGAAGGTCCCAGTGGGTGTGCCCGCATGCGTCCCGCACACCCATGTCGGCACACCCTCCACACGTTTTGTGGCCCCATAGGGAGCTCCACTGAATGTCCCAGTGGGTGTGCCCGCATGCGTCCCGCACACTCATTTCGGCAAACCCGTCACACGTTTCGTGGCCCAGAAGAGGCTCCACCGAAGGCGTTCTCGTTTGGAAAGGCTAACGGGGGTGCCTCGGCATTTTCGAAGCGGGCGCGATCCTCGTGTGGGGCGTGCCGACATGGGCGTCGCGGCGCGCGGGCGCTGCCGTCGGGGTTCCCAGGGAAGCCCCTGCAGAGGCTACGCCACACAATTCGGTACACCTTCATACGGTTCGTGGCCCCATAGAGAGCGCCACCCGAGAAGATATTCACAATTGCGGTACTCACAACTGCATATGGCTGGGTCCTTCGCCAGGATAATTCCCTCCTGAGCTGAGCCTGGGCTTTCTCATCGACTGCCAGACGCTAGAGGCACGCCGGGGCCGTCGACGGTCGGCATCTCGGAGGACACGCGCGGCACCCCACCGCGCTGCTCGGGCACGCACCGCCCGGGGGGCCACGCCCGGGCGCTCGCCGGCTGGCCATAGGGGCCCCGCCGCGAAGAGCCCGGGCCGGCCGCGCGGTGAGGCCCTCGGCCTGGCCTGCAGGGGATTTCCAGGAGGTCCGCCAGCACGGGTGTGGCTCACAAGCGGAGCTCGGGCTCCGGGAAAGCCGTCGCGAGAGATTTATGGTGAGAAATACTCGCGGCGTGGCTCCGTGGTGGCTAACACGCATGGCTCTGCTAGACCCCTGAGCTGGTCTTGGCCGACAAAGCCACATGTGCGACAGAACCCCAAGCGAAGCGCTACGTGGAAATAGTGGTGGGGAATCGGCCCCACGTGGCTCCCAAGCCCAGGTCTCGGCCAAGTGGGAACGGCTGAACCCCGCTCTTCGGTGGCAGCTCAGGGGAGCCTCCCATACCATCTTGTCAGCTCTGGCGGATCGACGCTGATCGACGCTAGTCGACGCTAAGTCGATGCTAAGTCGACGCTAAATCGACGCTAATCGACGCTAAGGCTAAATCGGCACATCCCATCGACTCCCCGGCGCTAATCGACGCAGGTCGACCCTAAAGGCGGGGTTAAGAGGGTATACCAGGCTCCCAAAACTCGCTACCGAACCGTTCCCTGAGACCCGAAGTTGCGAAACCACCCCGCAGCATCGCGAGAAAGCACGACCAGAGCCCCAGACCACGGCTTCCTGGGGCACCTTTCGAGCTCGATCGGTCTGCGCTGGTCCCAGGGGATGTCGCGCGGTGTGAAAAAGCTACGACACACAAACACACACACACACACACATTCACACATTCACACATACACACACACACACACATTCACACACACACATTCACACACACCTATACACACACACACACACACATTCATTCACACACACTCATTCACACACACACACACAAACACACATACACACACACACACACACACACACACACACACACACACACACAACAACAACAACAACAACAACAACAACAACAACAAAAATCAAAATCTCAGGGCTGGAGCTGACCCCAGCGCCGCGAGCCCCGAGCTGCTATACTGACCGCACCCTCTCCTCTCTGGAGGCCCGAAATGGGTACTCTGGGTTTCTTACTAAGCGTGAAGGGGTCCCCCCCGACGGGGGTCAACCTCGCCTCGTCGTCGCGCCGCGACGGGGGTCGAAGCGCCTTCGTCGCGCGGTGGCTGCCCGCGACGGGGGTCGTTGTGGGGGGCTGTCGGCGAGGGTGACGCCCCCCCGACGCTTATTAAGAAACTCGGAGTACAGAACAAACGGGTACGATACCCAACAAAGGTTGTCCAACATCGACGGCGGCCGCTACTGGGCAGGCGGCCTTGTGCCTCAAATGGACCACATCCGCGGGGGCACTGACGCCGAGTCCTACTCAGAATGGACAGGAAATTGTGTTGGCGCTTTTTTTGCGTCATGGAGAACTCGCAACTTCGCAAAACTCGCACCATCTCCCTATCCGGAACCGGAAGGGAACGGGAACGGGTACGTTTGGAAAAGAAAAAAACGTACGCATGCAGACCAGAACTGGCAACCGTAAAACATGAACACCCGTAGCACGTGCACGTGCAACGAGGGGGCCCCATCGCGGATCCAAGAAATGCGCGCGGAGCTTCTAAAGTTGGTATACGCCGCTTTCTCTGCTTCGAGCAACGGCGTGAGGAATGAGGGCCACTATGTCTGTCCGCACCCCCTTCTCTGACCAAGCAGGCATTGCCACAACTGGGATCGGACGGAAGCGAGGCGGGCCCTAAAGAGTTGAAAATTGCTGGGGGAACGAATGTGCATAAAGAACGTAGTGCCGAGAAGACCTTCAAGTTTTAATCTCTGCAAGTGCTGAAATGGTGTCGGCGCTTGTGCCCATTTCTTCCGTACTCTCGGGCGCGTGGTCATGGGGGGTGAGCTACATGTTGATGAGATCCACATCCCATTAAGGACACGCGCCTTCGCTATGAGTGTCTGGCGTGTTTCGGGGTGTAGGAGGTTGGATGACCATGAGGGAGCTCCCGCATTGGCGCGGAGGCGTGCGGAAATTGGGCGGTCACTGAGAGCATTTGGATGGACATGGGGGCAGTCGAGCAAGGTCTGGATCGTTGACAGGGACGATAATGACATGGGGAAAATCGGGCGAGCATGGGGGAAGTTCGATGGCCATGGAGAGGGTTGGGCGACCGTCTGGGGGGCTCAGGGCCCCAAGACCAGGGCCAGAAAACTCCAGGGAAGCGCAAGGGCCCGTGGGCCCTTCCGGCCAAGGCCGGGGTGCTCCAGACTCCCTCCAGCCAAGCTGGCGGGGCTCTGAGACCCGTGCAGCCACGGCGTCCGGCTAAGACTGGAGAGCTCCAGGGCCCGTCTGGCTACGTCCCAGGGGAACGCCAGGAAAATATCTACACAGACACCCTCCAACGGATTTTGCACGTGCCTTCAGGGAGGGCGGCGGTGTACAAAGTCGCTGGCTCGCAGTGGTGATCTACTTATACATCGCCATCCTCCCTGGAGGCCCAGGAACAATCTACTGGAGGGTGTCCGTGCATATTTTTTCGGGGGCGGAGAGGGCTCCTGGGCAAGGAGTGCGCGCAGTTTCGCTGGGCCCGTCAGGCCAAGACTGGCGGGTTCACGGGGCCCGTCCGGCTAAGGCCAGAAAGCTCCGGGGCCCGTCCGGCTAAGGAGGAATATTCGAACATTTTTTTTATGGGGACTACGTTTGAGCATGTTGAGGGTATCTTTGATTTTTCGTCCAAGATCAACCTGTAGGGGGACACGCCCGACCGAAGGCTAAGGCCAGGAGGTTCCAGGGCCCGTCCGTCCCAATTTCCCCGTGGCCTTCCCAGTTTCCTCACGTCCGTCCCATCTCCCCCTTTCAAAATAAAGATTCCCCATGTCCACTCAACTGTTCCCATGCGCCATTATGTTTTCCCATGGTCGCCAAATCTCCTTAGCCTTCTCGCCACTTTCCCGACGCCCGCGCAACCTGCTACACCCCGACGAGCAGTTCACCATTTTCGCCATCGCAAACCAACCTCCCTCGTGACCTTCCACACCTCGTTTGCGTTTCTGGCCCTACCACAGCTTAATGGGATGTGGATTCCTTCGATCTAGATGAGGGCGCGGAGAGAAGGGCCCTCCGGGGGCCCTTGGGTTGAGCAGGGACCGACCGTCCCGGCATTCCTATAGTCATACCACGAAATGTTCTTAGAACCCAAAAATGTTCTAAGAACAAAAACAATGTTCTTAGAACATTAGCCCCGTGCGTTAAAACAAGACCGTCCCAGCCAGAAATGTTCTGAGAACATTTCGTGGGAACCACAAAATGTTCTTTCGGGGATGGACAGACCCCCATTTACTAAAACGTGGTTTAGTGAAAACGACCTGAGGCCCAAACCTGGCGGGCGCAAGCCTGGAAAATAACGGCCACGGCGCCCTCTCGAGAACCGAAAACGGACCATTCACTAATCGACGTGTCAGGGTAGGAGGTCTGTCGACCCCGACACACACCATTTAGAGGCCTCCTAGATGGGGTCGCGCCGCAACGTCGATACATCGGCGATGCACTAGCGATGCGTCGGCGACCTCGGCGATGCATCGGCGACGTCGGCGAGGAGGCAATCGGACTTCACATCGAGCCGCATCGGCGATGCATCAGCCGTGCGCTGCGATTCTCCGACCCCATCCACTCCGACCCCATCGAGGAGTTCTGGACCATTATTGTGGAGGCCAGTCCACGAGAAACCTTCCACAAAAAAACCCAACCCTGAGACCCCAGGGCGTCCATCGATTTTCGGAGAGGGAACGCCACGTTTTCCATCCCAGAACCATCGAAAGCCAAGAAACCCAGGGCACCCTGGAGGCACGCAGGGTGTTTCTTGGCATGGACCTCCACTGTACCACCCGCCCGATCATTTCGATCGTCCCCCTCTGGCACACGGCCGAAACCCAGCCCTCCTCCTCCTCCTCCTCCTCTTCTCCTCCTCCTCCTCCTCCTCCTCCTCCTCATCATCATCATCCAGACGATGATGGAGAGCCTGAAAGAAGGGGAGAGGACTAGGAAGCAAAGGGAGAGGAGATCGAGGAGAGACAGGAGGAGGAGGAGGAGGAGGAGGAGGAGGAGGAGGAGGATGGAGAGGAGGATGGAGAGGAGGAGGAGGACGAGGGAGAAGGAGGAGGAGGAGGAGGAGGAGGAGGAGGAGTGGAGCTGATCGCCCGATCCTCTCGATCGTCCCCCTCCGGCACAGCCCCCCCCCTGTGCCGAGCGGCCGCGCAGGCCTGCGACCTGGCCGGCGACGGCCGCCGCGCTCGCGGCGAGGCTGGGCCCCGGGGTGGCCCTCAGCGACGCGCGCCGCGCGGCCCTCTCCGGGACCTGGGCGCGGCGCGGGCGCGCTGAGCATCGTTTTATCCGACCCCCATCCCCAGCGGCGTGGCCTGGGCCCCGCTGGCCGATCTGCCCCGCTGGATGGGGATATGATATGCGCCGTATCCTCCGAACTTCGAGGACGTGTCCCCAACTGGGGGGTAAGTTGGTGGGGGTCTCGAAGGGGATGGGGATGGGGATGTAGGTCGGTGAAACGATACTGACGCGCGCGCCCTCCCCCGGGGGGGGGTCGGCGGCGAGCCCGGGGGGGAAAGCGGAGGAGAAAGAGGCACCCATCCCGCTATACCCTTTGCACGTTTTTCCCCTCCTTGTGGGCCTCCTGGGAGGCCCTCGTCGCCACCGCTGGATCCGCCTCAAGATCCTGGCCAGAACGCACCCCAGGAGAGGTCCGGGGAGTGGCGGTATCGGTACCTCTTGGTTTCCCCAGGAAGTGAGAAAGGGCGGGCCTCCTCAGAAGGCTCGGAAAAGTCCCCCCCGCCTTCTGGGAAGTTTGTTGAGCCTCCCCCGAAGATACAGAGGACTTCTCGGAAGGCGCGAGGGCTGCTGAGAAGTCCCGCCTTCTGTGAACGCCTTCTCCTTCTCATTTCCCTCCTCGTTCGCCGCCGAGGGTTGGTGGCGCGCAGAGGGAGGTAAGGCAAGCCAGGTGCGCTCGCGCCTCACCTTACATCCTATCCATCCCTCCCATCCCTTCCCACGGCGCTGGGTTTTTGCTGTCCGCGGACGCGTGTCATAGCCGACATGCGACTCACACAGAAAGACCAACTCGTGTCATGCGCAATCGGAAAAAGGGGAGCTGCGCGCACAGGAGAAGGAGGTGGCGGGTGAGCAGGAGGATGAGCGAGAGGAAAAGGATGAGGACGAATAGCAGCAGCAAGAACTAAAGCAGAAGGATCAGGAGGAAAGGAAGACCAGGGGAAGGCAGAGGCAAGGGAACGAGAGGGCGACAACGATGAAAATGAAGCATCATCATCCTCATCCTCCTCCTCAGCATCATCATCATCATCATCATCATCATCATCATCATCATCATCATCATCATCAGCATCATCATCATCATCATCATCATCAGCAGCAGCATCATCATCATCATCATCACCATCACCGTCACAATCACCATCATCATCATCATCATCATCAGCATCATCATCATCATCATCGTCATCATCACCAGCATCATCATCATCCTCATCATCCTCATCATCATCCTCCTCATCATCATCATCATCAGCAGCACTAGCATAATCAGCATCATCAGCATCATCAGCATCGTCACCATCACCATCCTCATCATCATCATCATCATCATCATCATCAACATCGTCATCAGCATCATCATCATCATCAGCAGCATCATCATCATCGTCATCGTCATCGTCATCGTCGTCGTCATCGTTATCATCATCAGCATCATCATCATAAGCATCACCATCATCATAAGCATCATCCTCATCGCCAGCAGCAGCATCAGAATCATCATCATCATCAACAGCAGCAGCATCATAATCAACATCATCAGCAGCATCATCATCCGCATCAGCATCATCATCATCAGCATCAGCATCCTCGTCCTCATCATCATCATCATCATCATCATCATCATCATCATCATCACCATCATCGTCATCATCAGCATAATCATCAGCAGCAGCAGCATCATCAGCATCATCCCCCTTCGCCTCCTACTCCCCCTCCTCATCCTGCTCCTCCTCCTGATCCTGCTCCTCCTCCTCATCCTGCTCCTCCTCCTCCTCTTCGTTCTCCTCCTCCTCCTTCTCATCCTCCTCTTCCTCCTCCTCCTCCTCCTCCTCATCCTCCTCCTCCTCCTCCTCCTCCTCCTCCCCCTCCCCCTCCCCCTCCTCCTCCTCCTCCTCCTCCTCATCCTCATCTCCTCTCCTCCTCCTCCTCCCCTCCTCCTCCTCCTCCTCCTCCTCCTCCTCCTCCGCCTCCGTCTCCTCCTCCTCTTTCTGCACCTCATCTCCCCTCATCCTCCTCTTCCTTGTCCTGCTCCTGCTCCTGCTCATGTTCCCCTTCCTCCAGCTCCTCCCCCTCCTCCTTCTGCACCTCCTCCTCCTCTCCTCCTCCTCTCCTCCTCCTCCTCCTCATGTTCCTGCCCCTGCTCCTGTGCACCGTCCTCCTCCTCCTCCCCATCATCCTTCTCATCCTCCTCCTCCGCCTCCTCTTCTTCCTCCTGCTCTTCATCCTCCTCCTCCCCCTCCTCCTCCTCCTCTTCCTCCTCCTCCTCCGCCTCCTCCTCATCCTCATCCGCTGTGTTCGCCTCCTCCTCCTCATTCTCCCCTTCTCGCTCCTCACCTTCCTCCGATTCCCTCTTCCCCTATACTCTTCTTCGTCGCGTCCGTCGTATCAGGTTGTAGTAGTATTCGCAGTGCTAGTATTGTTATGAACACCCGTCTGATCAGCATTGGTGTTCAAATCCGTCAGTTCATCCGTAGTAGTGACAATACACGTTGTATTATTAGTCTTACGAGTGTTAACATGTCAAGGCTAATACGAATTGCCGCTTGTATTGTATGTGTTAGTGAGAGTTGTCCTTAGCCGTGCCATCACCAGCAGCATGACTCATTCGTATGAGTTTAGTAGTGGTGGCATTGCAACTCTCATTATCGTATTAGTTTACGATTAGTGGCAGGAGCATCAGCCATATTACTAGCATTCGACGTAGTAGTGTCAGTCGGAATATTATTAATGGTAGTAATAGCAATATGCGTGTCAGATTAAAGTTTGGTATTGCGAGTAGTGTCGTCATTAGCGTGAGTGGTGGTATTAGTAGTATCATGAACTCAATATTAGATGTTAGCAGGATGCGTAGCATGAACTCATTATACGTATTGACATGAATAGCAGCCGTCGCATTAGTGTCCGTAGCATTGTATTCATGAGTCGACTTAGCAATCGCATGCAAAGCATAATGCAATAATGGCTATTAATATGACTACTATTAGTATGTGATCCTGGACGATTGTCATTAGTATTACGAATAGTAAGAGTATGATGTGTACGACCATTACCAGGTTCAGCAATAGTAGCAATTAATGTTATTACGCTGATGATGATTATCATTAACCGTCGTAGCAATAGTATGCGTGTCATCGATACGACGAATAGTAGTATTACTGATAGTATACTTATCCTCATGCTCCTCCTCCCCCTCCTCCTCCTCCTCCTCCTCCTCCTCCTCCTCCTCCTCCCCCGCCTCCGCCTCCGCCTCCGCCTCTGCCTCCGCCTTCTCCTCGTCCTCCTCCGCCTCCTCCTTCTTCTCCTCCACCTCCTCTTCCTCCTCCTCCTCTTCCCCCTCGCCCTCGCCGCACCGAGGAAGCATCGGGCAAGGCAGGAGCGCCTCCCCAGACATCCAGCCGCGTGGGCCCCAGAGACCAGTTCTGACGAACCAACAACACACACCCATACCCATAGGGGGGTCGGAGAGGGCTATGGGTACGGTTCCCCAGGGTCCGACAACCCGCGCCCATACCCATAGCGAGCCCTCCTCCCAACGACCGCCCTTATGGGTATGGGTGTGTGGCGCTCGTTCGTCAAGTTCCCTGGGGCCCGTGTTTCGTCCTGGGCTGTTTTGTTTACGCTCCCGAAGCCCCGCGGGGCCCCCCGAGTCCGAAAACGGCCAGAATCCGCCCGCTCCAATGTTTTGGGAGCGTCGGACATCTGGGTCTGCGGAGGCCTCGGGCAGGGCAGGAGCAGCTCCCGATGGGGGGGGGGGGCCTCTCGAAGACGGCTGCCCACCTCTCCTGCGCCAGCCACAGGGGGCGGCGGAGGGCGCCGTGGCGGGGCCCTCCTCGGTGGGCTGGCAGGCGTGCGTCGGCGGGGTCCCCCTGTCGTCTTCGTCTGTCGTCCGTCCCCGTTCGTCTGCCTACAACAGCAGCAGCAGCAACAACAATAACAACTACAGCAGCAGCAACAACAACAACAACAACAACAACAACAGCAACAACAACAACAGCAGCAACAACGACACCACCACCACCACCACCACCACCAACAACAACAACAACAACAACAACAACAACAACAACAACAACAACAACAACGACACCAACAACAACAACAACAACAACAACAACAACAACAACAACAACAACAACAACAACAACAACAACAACCACCGCAGCAGCAGCAGCCGTAGCAGCCGCAGCAGCAGCAACAACAACAACAGCAACACCAACAACAACAACAACAACAACAACAACAACAACAACAACAACAACAACAACAACAACACACACCAAAACAACAACAACAACAAAACACTATCCTGGCGAAGGACCCAACCATATGCAAGTGTGAATAACGCTCTGTAGGTTCCGCTTTCGGTGGGGTTCCCTATGGGGCCACGAAGGGCGTGCCACGAAACGCTGTCCTGGGCGTACGGGACGCTTGCGGGCGGTAGCACTGGGGCCTTTGGTGGAGCTCCCTATGGAGCCACGAAACGCTGTCCTGGGCGTACGGGGCGCATGCGGGCGGTCGCACTGGGGCCTTCGGTGGAGCTCCCTATGGGGCCACGAAGCGCTGTCCTGGGCCCTCGGCGACGAAACGTGTGAGGGGTGTGCCGACATGGGTGCGGTGCCGCCATGCGAACGCAGCCACTGGGGCTCTCGGTGGAGCTCCCCATGGGGCCACGAAACGTGTGAGGGGTATGCCGAAATGGGTGCGGTGCCGCCATGCCAACGCAGCCACTGGGGCCCTCGGTGGAGCTCCCTATGGGGCCACGAAACGAGTGAGGGGTGTGCCGAAATGGGTGCGGTGCCGCCATGCCAACGCAGCCACTGGGGCCCTCGGTGGAGCTCACTATGGGGCCACGAAACGTGTGAGGGGTGTGCCGAATTGGGTGCGGTGCCGCCATGCCAACGCAGCCACTGGGGCCCACGGTTGAGCTCCCTATGGGGCCACGAAACGTGTGAGGGGTGTGCCGAATTGGGCGCGGTGCCGCCATGCCAACGCAGCCACTGGGGCCCTCGGTGGAGCTCCCTATGGGGCCACGAAGCGTGTGAGGGGTGTGCCGAAATGGGTGCGGTGCCGCCATGCATACGCAGCCACTGGGGCCCTCGGTGGAGCTCCCTATGGGGCCACGAAGCGTGTGAGGGGTGTGCCGAAATGGGCGCGGTGCCGGCATGCCAACGCAGCCACTGGGGCCCTCGGTGGAGCTCCCTATGGGGCCACGAAACGTGTGAGGGGTGTGCCGAAATGGGTGCGGTGCCGCCATGCCAACGCAGCCATTGGGGCCCTCGGTGGAGCTCCCTATGGGGCCACGAAACGTGTGAGGGGTGTGCCGAAATGGGCGTGGTGCCGCCATGCCAACGCAGCCACTGGGGCCCTCGGTGGAGCTCCTATGGGGCCACGAAACGTGTGAGGGGTGTGCTGTGAAAGTGGGAGGAGGGAGGGGGCAGAGGGAGGAAGGAAGGAGTGAACGCGGGGCGCTGTCTCTTCAAAACGAGGACCCAACACCACAGGATGGTTGGGAAAAAAAAGCTCGACGCCAGGGGCGGGGCGTCGGGTGAGCTCCCAGGACCACAGAAGGCCAACGTCAGTCATGGGGTCTTTCGTGGAGGATCTCAAGAATGGAGGCCAGCCATCTAGCGGCCGCTTCGCAAATCCTCCTCCTCCTCCCCCTCTCCCTCCTCCTGCTCCTCCTCCTCCTCCTCCTTGTCCTCCTCCTCCTCCTCCTCCTCCTCCTCCTCCTCCTCCTCCTCCTCCTCCTCCTCCTCCTCCTCCATTCCTTTCTCTTACAAATAACTTCTCCCTGTCGCCCCCCGAGGCCGGTCGCAAGGGCGGGTGGGGCGTTTCGCATGAGACTTCCTCATCACTTCTGACTCTGAAGCTAAAACAGTGGCAACAGCTTCACAGATGGAGGGCGGGTCGTTTTCAAAATGTGGCTCTCGCCTTGTAACACCGCGCGCACTCGCTGTAAAGATGTGCGGGTGGTTTGCAAAATGTGGCGCCCACCCAAGCGCCGCGCACATTCGTCGCAAGAACTTGCATGGGCTTCGGTTTTCAGAATGTGGCACTCGCCGTCTGGCGCCGCGAACACTCGATTAGAAAATTGGAAGAGCTTCACGGATTGAGAGCGGAACGTTTTCAAAATGTGGCTCTCGCCTTAGCGCCGCGCACATTCATTGTAAACTGTTGCGAGAGATGTATGGATTGAGGGCGAGTGGTTTTCTCAATGTTGCTCTCGCGTTAGCGCCGCGCACGTTCGTTGTAAAACTAGGTTACAAGGGCTTTACGGATTGAAGGCGCGTGGTTTTCAAAATGTGGCGCGCCACGCACACTCGTTGTAAAAAATACAAAAAGCTTCACGGAGTGGCGGCGGCTCAATTTCGAAAATGTGGTTCTCACCTAGCGCCGCGCACATTCGATATAAACAATTGCAAGAGTTTCAGGGAGTCCCATGGTCATCGTACCAGAAATGGCGTTTTGGAAACATTCAAGACTATGAGGGCACAACAGTTACGTTGATTCGTGGTGTTGTGAAGTCACAGGAATGGCGTACGGGAACGATCAAGATCGTCAAGACGCAACAGTCAGGTTGATCCGTGGCGTTGGAATCCCAAAAATAATGTTTTGGCATGCTTCAGCGTCTTCCAACGGTGCTCTTTCAACGATGCAGCTCCCTCAGTGCAAGTGAACCTATGCAAAAAGAGCTTCGAGGAAGAGTTTATTCCAACACCGTTGATGACTCTTGGGATTACACTGGTCCTCCTCCTCCTCGTCCTCCTCGTCTTCCTCCTCCTCCTTCTCTTCCTCCTCCTCCTCCTCCTCCTCCTCCTCCTCCTCCTGCTTTTTCCTCGTCCTCCCCCTCCTCCCCGTCCTCCTCCTGTCCCCCCTTCGATCTTGGCTCAAGGTGCCTCCTGGGGCTGCCATGAAAAAGCCCCTGGCGGCCCTTGCACGGCCGAAGGCGCAAGCGGGGCCCGACGGAGACCCGCGCGGCCCCGAAGAGGCCTCACGGGGGTCGGGAGTATGTATCTGGAGGTGCCCCAGGAGGTCGCGAAGCCGCACGCTGAGACGTGGAGGAAAGGACGGGGCTCTAAAACCACCCCGAGAGCCTCGACCCAAACTCGGCGCAGAGGAGCGAGCGCGGGCCGGACCATCGGCCCGAGAGGCATGTACATCTTCAGGGCGTGGGACCCATCGTAGTAGCCCGGGGCGAAGGGGCCCATGCGGAAGCCGAAGGCGGCGTACAACGCCCGCGCTGCCCGGCGCGGCTGTCTCTTCGCGCGCGGGCAGCTGCCGAGCCATACATCCCTCCGCATGCTCTGGCTCCTCATCTTGCTCCTGCCACTACTACGACTACAAAGACTGCAACTATGACTACTACTACTACGACTACGACTACTACTACGACTACTAGGACGACTACGACTACTACTACTACTACTACTACTACTACTACTACTACTACTACTACTACTACTACTACTACTACTACTACTACTACTACTACTACTACTACTACTAACTACTACTACTACTACTACTACTACTACTACTACTACTACTACTACTACTACTACTACTACTACTACTACTACTACTACTACTACTACTACTACTAACTACTACTACTACTACTACTACTACTACTACTAACTACTACAACTACTACTACTACTACTACTACTACTACTACTACTACTACTACTACTACTACTACTACTACTACTACTACTACTACTACTACTACTACTACTACTACGACTACGACTACGACTACGACTACTACTACTACTTCTTCTTCTACTGCTGCTACTACTTCTACTA